>ONZH01017175.1:0-476415 GCA_900303285.1 Rhinella marina
AGGAGGAGGAGGTGGAGGAGGAAATGGCACTTCATACAGATGGCACTTCACTTTTGGCTGCTTTCCACTGTTGGAGAAGCAAAGTCCGGGTCAATCCACTTGCTGTTCATTTGATTAGCGTCAGCCTGTCGCCACTGTCGGTTGACAGGCGGCTGCGCTTATCGGTTATAATGCCCCGGCTGCGCTGAACACCCTTTCTGATAGCACGCTGGCGGCAGAGCAGGCAAGCACCTCCAAGGCGTACAGGGACAGTTCCAGCCACGTGTCCAACTTGGAGACCTAGTAAGTATAGGACGCCGAGGGATCGGGGAGGACAGGGGTACGGTCTGCCAGGTACTCCGCAACATCCGCCGATACTTGTCCCTCCTTCTGATAGCGGGCCCCGCAGTGATGGAAGTTGCACGAGGGGGTGGCCATGAACGTGTCCCACACCTTGGAGAGTGTTCCCCTGGTGGCTGTGGGCCTGATCGATGTTGAGGGACTCTGGGAGACCCTCTCCTCTCTGCCGCCAGCGATGGTGGGTGGGAAAATCTCCATCATGTTCTGCACGAGTTCCCTCTGGTATTCCAGCAATCGATTCGTCCTCTCCTCTACCGGAATAAAAGAGGAGACGTTATCTTTATACTGGGGGTCCAGGATTGCGAAGACCCAGTACAGTTTGTTCTCCACTATCCGGACAACACGTGTGTCCCGGGAAAGCAGCCCAGCATGAAGTCAGCCATGTGTGCCAGACTCTGAATAGGCATGACGTCACTGCCCCACCAGAAGGATCACTTGCCATTTCCTCCTCTTCCTCTTCCGCCTCCTCTCCGCCCCATCCGCGCTGAACCAATGGGACGCACACAGCCTGACTGCTACCCTCCGCCGCCAGCATCCTCCTCCTCTCCACAGCCACCTCCACGTCGTCCTCCTCCTCCTCATCCTCCTCCTCCTCCTGCAACTGCCACCGTGAAGCAGACAAAAGTGTGGTCTGACTGTGTAGCTCTGTTGCGTCTCCTCCTACCCCCGTCTCCTCTGCGTGCAATGCGTTCTCCCTTATTGCGATGAGTGATTCTTTAAGGACGCATAGGAGCGGGATGGTTACGCTCACTATAGCGTCCTCGCTGCTGACCTTCTTGGTGGACTCCTCAAAGATACGCAGTACATTCGCATATGTCTGCCATCCATGGCCACTCGTGGTTGGCAAACTGAGGGAGCTGAGTTGGAGGCACGCGTGGATTCATAATTTGGTACTCCATCAATGCTCTCTGCTGCTCACACACCCTGGCCAACATGGAATAGGTGGAAATTCCAGCGAGTCGGCAGGTCGCACAACAGCCGATGTTCAGGCAAATGGAGGCGTTGCTGGAGTTTTTTTAAGCTAGCAGCAGCTACAGTTTGACTTCCGAAAGTGAGCGCACAAGCGCCGCACTTTCACCAGTAGCTCTGCCAGGTTGGGGTAAGTCTTTAGAAATTTTTGGACTACCAGATTAAAAACGTGGGCCAGGCATGGTACGTGATTGAGTTCGGCAAGCTCCAGAGCCGCCACCAGGTTACGGCCGTTATCGCACACGACCATGCCTGGTCCTAGCTGCAGCGGCGACAGCCACATCTCCGTCTGCTGCAATATGGCGTCCCTCACCTCTGGGGCGCTGTGCTTCCTGTCGCCCAAGCTGATGAGCTTAAGCACCGCCTGCTGACGTCTCCCCGCGCCAGTGCTGCAACGCTTCCAGCTAGCGGCTGAGGGCAATGTTAAGGCAGAGGAGGAGGAGGAGGAGGGGGGTTTATCAGAACCCATGCGGGCAATCTTGGGCGGGGGTGGTAGGTAGGCCGTCTCTGTTTGCGACCCCGTCCCCGCTTCCACTACATTCACCCAGTGTGCCGTCAAAGAGATGTATCGTCCCTGGCCGCAAGCGCTTGTCCACGAGTCGGTGGTCAAGTGGACCTTTGCGCTGACTGCGTACCTCAGGCCCGCCTGATGTTACGCGACACGTGCTGGTGCAGGGCGGGGACGGCACTCCGGGAAAAGTAGTGGCGGCTGGGGACGGAATAGCGAGGTGCGGCAGCCGCCATCAGGTCGCGGAAGGCCTGCGTCTCCACAAGCCTAAACGGCAACATCTGCAGGGCCAGCAGTTTGGAGATGTGGCAGTTTAAGGCTTGGGCTTGGGGGTGACTCGAGGCGTACTTCCGCCTGCGGTCGAACGTCTGCGAGATGGACAGTTGTTGGGACGAGGAGTGTGAAGGTGCAGGCGAAGAGGCGGGGGAAGGGGAGGCTGAAGGAGAAGGCCCCAAAGTAGCCGAGGCAGAGGCAGATGTGGAGGTGTCCTGGCTGGAGGTCTGGACCGCAGTGGCAGCACACAACAAAGGGGAAGAGGCAGTGGCAGGAAGACTGGGCGCAGGTTGTATTGCGTTTGCTCTCTCCCACTCAGCCCAGTGCTTGACTTCCAAGTGACGCCGCATGCCTGAGGTGGTCAGATTGCTCTTCTCAGAGCCCCTACTCAGTTTTGAGTGGCAGAGTGTGCAAACCGCGCTCAGTTTGTCATCCGCACAAACATTAAAAAATCTCCACACCACAGAAGTACGAGGCCTCGATGGGGGAGCTTCGCGCGACTGCCCGCTGCCGGGAACAGCTTCGGCCCTGCTGGCTGTGGCCTCACTTCTCTGTCTGGACTGTCCTCTGCCTGTGGACATCCCTCGGCCTGTGGACATCCCTCGGCCTGTGGACATCCCTCTGCCTCTGGACATCCCTCTGCCTCTGGACATCCCTCTGCCTCTTGCTGCCTTTTTCGGTGCTGCGCAGACCACCATCTCTCCACTGCTTTCCCTGCTGGACATCACCCCTGGCCAAGTGGGGTCGGTCATTTCGTCATCCACCACCTCCTCTTCCTCACTCTGCTCCTCCTCCTGCCCACTGGACATTCCAACAGCCTCCTTGATGGCAACTGCGTCTCATCATCATCATCGCTCATGATAACAGATGCTGGCTCAGGGTCCACATCAGCAGGAGATGGCGAACACTCAAGTGTTTGGGCATCACTACAAACAAATTCCTCTGCTAGCTCCTGGGATTCTTCCGGCACATCTGAAAAAGGACCCGAAAAGAGCTCCTGGGAGGGGTCAATGGTGGGATGACTCTGTTGGCCAGGTGTGGAGGAAGGAGGGTCAGAGTGAGACTGTGTGGATGACTGGCTGGTGGACAACTGTGTGGAAGCGCTATCGGCTATCCATTGCACCACCTGTTCAACCTGCTCAGGCCTCAACAGCGGTGTAACCCGCCCCCTGCTTAACTGTCCCATAAAGGCAGGGATTCTGGATGAGTGGGATCCTGGCTGCCCCTCACCAGCACGCATTGTATCCCCACTGGCTTCAACAAGGCCCCCAACCGCATTTCCGCGCCCCGTCCTCGTCCACGTCCTATTCCGCTAGCCCCCCTCCGCATTTTATTTATTTTTTTTGTTACAATATTTTGCCTTCACAGCCGTGTACTAACAGATCAGACGGTGTGTATTAACACCAGGTATATACAATTATTTTGCAAGAGAACGCACAGTACAGTTGCCAATGAAAAGGCCTATATATTTTATATTTCAAGGTACACAGCCGTGTACTAACTGTTCAGACGGTGTGTATTAACACCAGGTATATACAATTATTTTGCAAGAGAACGCACAGTACAGTTGCCAATGAAAAGGCCTATATATTTTATATTTCAAGGTACACAGCCGTGTACTAACTGTTCAGACGGTGGGTATTTACACCTGGTATACAAAAAGGGTATTGCAGGCACACAGAACCCAGAACACTAGAGCCAAATAAACTGTATTTAAAAAAAAAAAAATAAATACACAGCCGTATACTGACAGAAGATCAGATGGTGCATATACACACTAGGTATATAACAGGGTTTTGCAGCCAAAAAGAACGCAGAACAGTAGTGCCAAATATAGTTTGGTATGTAGCAGAGCACCTAATACACTAATGCCTCTCTCTGTCCCTACTCCAGCAGCTATCCCTGAATACAGCAGCCGTTCTCTGTAAAGTGTATATTGTAGTAAAGCTATCACTGTACTGCACTATAGTAGCCCTGATAAGGGCTTTTAATCACGCTCCTGCCTGTCCAACAGCTAAAACCTGTCTCTCCCTTCTCCAGCCTCTGTCCCTGACTAAGTTCACGCAGCATATGCGTACGAGCAGGAAGAGCTGAGTTTTTAATATTCGAGGTCACATGGTTTTTCCAGCCAATCCATGTAGACGCCGTTTTCGCGCTGCCAGCGTGCTCCGCGGGCCTGTCATACCCCCCCTGCATGGTGATTGGTGGAAAAAGAGCGCCAGGGAAGGTGGGAGGGGAAACGAATTCTAAGTGCGCCATCGCCGTTATACTCGATTGAAATCGAGTATGCCGAATAGCGTAGTATTCGATCGAATACCAGCTCGATCGAACACTACTCGCTCATCTCTAGTGTCTAACACATCAATTATCAATGAGCAACCTTGTGCTGCTAACATAGAGTAAGTTCTGGGAGGTTTGCCTTCCAGAAAGTTTGGGTGTCCTACAAAAGGTTGAAATAGCGTGTTCATGCCGTCAAGCTTGCTCATCTTCTGGATTTTACGCCACACCTGTATAACCGTCCATAGAACAGGGAAGTCTTTTACATTAGGTGAAAGGGAGGTAGTAGGTAAATGTAAAAGAGCCATTAGAGAAATATGTGGGAAGAATTGTCTCTCCATAGTTACATTGGCAAAGTGTGATTTCCCTCTCAACCAATCCAAAGCATAGCGTAAATTAGCTGCTAGGTTATAAAGTGAAATATCCGGGAAGTTAAGGCCTCCTAGTGCGCGAGGTTGTTGTAATTTATACAAGCTAATGCGACTCCTCCATGTAGAGTTCCAAATAAACTTCCTAAATGTGCGCTGTAACAACTTAACATCCGATAAATGAAGTAAAAGCGGGAGTGTTTGTATTAGATAGAGTATCTTTGGGAAGGCTACCATTTTAAGGAGGTGGCACCTCCCCGAGAAGGATAATGAAAAATGTTGCCAAGATTGCATTAGGGTTATAATAGATGCTATAAGAGGACGATAATTAAATTTATATAGGTGGGCCGGGTTAGCTGTCAGCTTAATTCCCAAATAAGTACTAGACTCTGAGCTCCACCTAAAGGGGAATGATGTTCCTAAGTGTCTCCTGGCAGTACGAAAGATCGGAAGTGCTTCCGATTTATCAAAATTGACCTTAAATCCAGATATATTTCCAAACAAGTTGATGGTATCCAAAATATCTGGAATCGCCTGTCGTGGATTAGATATGAATAATAGTATATCATCCGCAAATGCTAAAAGTTTAGTCTCAACGGACCCAGTAAGTATCCCCTTGAAAGAGGAAAGTGTCTGTAGTGATCTAAGTAAGGGATCCAGAGCTAAATTAAATAATAATGGGGATAACGGACAACCTTGTCGCGTACCTCTACCCACCTTAAATGGAGAGGAACATAATGAGTTGACCCACATTGAAGAACAAGGATTGTGATATATCATATGAATCGCTGAGCAAAACAGGGGGCCAAATTCTCGTAATCTTAAAATTTCTTGTAGATACTGCCAAGAGACACGGTCAAATGCCTTGTCTGCGTCAAGGCTAACTAGGATATTCTTAGTTTGTCTGTGGGCCCTACTATATGATATTGCTCCTACCGCCGTCCTTATATTATAGGTAATAGATCTCCCTAACATGAAGCCAGTTTGGGACGGGTGAATAAGGTCAGACAGAATGGTCATGCTACCTATTCGCCAGTAGTTTAGTGAATACTTTAAAATCCGTGTTCAAGAGTGATATGGGGCGGTACGATTCCACTAAGAGATGGTCCTTTCCTGGTTTCGGCAAAACAGTTATACAGGCCTCATTAAAGCCATCAGGAATGGTTTTAGATGTGATAATATGGTTATATAAAGTATATAAATAGGGGGTAAGCATGGGACTCAGTAATCTATAGTACACATTCCCAAATCCATCGGGCCCTGGTGCTTTGGATAATTTAAGTGATTTGATAGTAGACTGAATTTCTTCCTTGCTAATGGGAGCATTTAATATTAGTCTATGGTCATCAGTTAGGGTAGGCATTAAATCAGTAGTAAGAAAATCATTCATCGCAGGAATATCATCCTGAGGGGCCGTATACAAAGACGCAAAAAAAGATTTGAAGTGTTCACTAATGTCTTTTGGATGAGTTATGTAATTTCCCGTTCGCGTTTTGAGCTTGGAAATTTTTGTTACTGCTCTAAAAGGTTTCGTTAGAGAGGCTAGCAATCTACCCGGTTTATTCCCCCAACGAAAAAACCTATGCCTCTGATAATTGACATCCATCAAGGCTCGTTCATGGGCAATGGTCTCAGCCTCCAATTTAGCATCTAAATATTTCTGTTTAGTTTCCGGGTTATTGTATAACTTGAATTGCTTATATGCATGAGTAAGAGCATTTTGCGAGGACAGCAGGGAGGCAGCTAGCTTTTTCCGCTTATGAGAAATATAAGAAATAATTTGTCCTCTAATCACTGCCTTAGAAGTTGCCCAGAAGAGATTAATATCATCCTTATGTTCCGCATTATCAGAGGCATAGGTCATCCAAAAACCAGACAACACGTTTTTAAAATCTTCAGAATGAAACAAGTAAGCAGGGAAGCGCCATTTTCTGGAAAACGGGATAGGGGAGGACAGATACAATTCAAAAAGGACTGGAGCATGATCCAAAATAAAGATATCTTGGATGCGGGCAGACTTCAAACGTGAGATAGCATGCTGTGGTATTAACCAATAATCAATCCTAGCGTGGGAGTTATGAACATGGGAATAATGGGTGTAATCAAGATCCGTGGGATGCAATAGATGCCAGGGATCAATCAAGTCAAGACGGTCTATAAGTGTTTGAATGGCATTAGAACCAGAGGCACCAGAGGAGGCACTCTGTTGTGATCTATCCAATACCACATCATGAGCTTCATTGAAGTCTCCCCCCCATTATAATATCATGTACAACCCAACTAGCAATAGCAGTGAGCAGTGCTGCAAAAAAGGCCTTATTAGAGGCATTAGGAGCATAGACATTCACTAAGCAATAAGTAGTGCCCTCAATCACAATTTTTACCAGAAGGTACCTGCCCGCTGGGTCTTCTATAGTATCTAAGATGTCATGTTGGATCAAAGAACTAATTAGAATGGCGACGCCTCTCATCTTCTTTGAATAAGAGGCCTCTATACAGGTTGGAAATCGTCGGTTATGTAAGGGGGGATGGTTCCCCTTTATCCAATGGGTTTCCTGCAGGAATACAATATGTAACTTGAGTTTATGCAGATGATTTAACACCTTCTTTCGCCTTAACTGGAGTATTCAGACCATTGACGTTCCACGTGCACCATGTTAAAGTGGATATAGTGGACGCAACATCGTTAATCGAGGGTAGCGAGCAGGCAGCCCTCCCAGTGAAACATAAGGTTCCCCGAAATGGTGTACACAGGATTCAACCCCATAGAAACAAACAATAAGAAACAGCATTTCAACTAACCACCTCCTGCCCCTAATGGGCAATAGGAAGATAACTAAGAGCCAATAATATAATTTAGACTCCATATATGAAGTTCAACTCAATAGTTATATCTTGCACAAACACTGAAAATAACAATACTGAAGCAAGTCGTCAGTGACTCCGCAATCAAGTAGGCGTATCCAGGTGAGAAGGAGAGGCTCGACCTGAAGAACGAAGATGGGTCAGCGCCTTCTGAGGATCCGTGAATGTCCACGTTTTGTCTTCCGTGGAGAAACGCAGAACCGCTGGATATTGAAGCGAGAACCATATGGATTTCTCCAAGAGAAGTTTGCAGATCGAGTTGAACGCCCTGCGTTTCTCCGCCACTGTTGAAGAAAAGTCCTGGAATAGGAGAAGTTTAGAGTTCTCGAAGCGCATATCAGAAGCTTGGCGAAAGGCTTTCAAGATTTTAAGCTTATCCTGGTAGTTGAGAACCCGAAATATCACCGGTCTCGGTTTTGCAGCTCCGTCAGCACGTGGGGGACCAATTCTATGAGCTCGTTCCACTGGGATTTTGGTAGTGGAGCCCCCTATTTGCAATTCTTGGGGTAACCATTCAGAAGTGAGCCAAAGCAAGTCATTTGCACGTACTGTTTCAGGAACTCCAATAAGCCACAAATTATTGCGTCTTGATCTATTTTCCAGGTCATCCACCATATCTTGCAGAGAGACCAAGAGCATGTCCTTCTCCTCCAATTGTTCACGGCAAGCATGGACGGTATCTTCCAAATCAGATACCCTCTGTTCCACTTCAGAGATACGCGTATTATGCGCTGTCACCTGGGAAACAATAAGATCTAAGGAAGATTGAAAAGCCGCCAGTCTGGTGTCAATAGTAGGCATAAGTAACTCAGAAATAGCTTGGGCTGTCGCTTTTGATGCCTCCATGGTTGATTCTTGTGACAACGGAGCTGGAGGCGGTGGGGTTTGACTACGGGTCAGGGTACGAGCGCCCTTACCTGCCACAGAGTTCTTCTCCACAAATTTATCCATGAGCAGGCCGTTAAGCTACTAAATATTTGTCAAGTCGAGCTTTAATGAAGACGTCAGCGGAGTCACCAAAACCCGTAAATTACATGAGAGATCAAAGCAAATCAGGCTTTAAATATATGAGGTATATAATAGAGACACAGTGCACACTGTAGCACCAAAGTGCTTGTAAGGGTGATTTAACCCTTGTCAAAAATATTGGACTAAAAACAGATGTAGAAACGTTCCTATGAAGGAGGGTAAGGAGGTGGCCTTAGGGCTGAATAACTTGTTATATTCAGGAGATCTATCTGAGGTATTCAGGCAGGCCCTCTGTCACACCAACTGTCTCCACTGGCTTGGAAGGTAAGGAGTTAATGATACCCCACAACCTCTGGGTCTCCCCTCCTTGGGTTATCTGGAGACCGGCGGGAGCTGCTTGTAGATAGAAAGCGCTGACACGGAGCTCAGTGCTATTAGCAGCGAGCGCTCCCTGCAGGAGGCTGAGGACACCACGTGGCAATGGCGGACGGACCCGCTCGGGCTGCCGCGGGCCGTGCGATACCCCGTGTCTTCCTGCGCTGAAGGAGAGCTGGGCTGATGTTCTGCGCCCTTGTCCTACCCCTATCCCGCGCTCCACACGGCAGGTCACGGCGATGGTAAGTGCCGGCGATCTTTTTCAATAGCCGCGGAGCAGGGAGCTCTTGTAAAACGCGGCCATGCAGGAGCGCCACCCACCGGAAGTCCAGCACCCATAATTCTAATCATTATAAACGGTCCTTAACAGGGGCATACACAGAATTCATAGGGTTCGATAGCAAAATTAAGAACTCACCCCACAATTAATGCCTGTTAATGAGGTATGGTTGGACCTGGTGTTTTTGTCCCCTTTCTAATTCTGAAAGAGACCAGTACTTCTGAACTCTGAAAGGTGGAATCTGATTGGTTGCTATGGGCAACTAAGCCAGTTCTACTTTACACCAGTTTGATAAACACCCCCCCCCCCCCATTGTGTATGCATTGTAATATTTGCTATCTAATGTTGATGCCGCTAGATCAAACACTCTACTTAGGGGATTTTATTTCACAAAATCTTTAATAAAAATGATTGGATAAAGAAAGAAAAAGTGTCTCAGAGGCTTCCCTTCACATGGTAAGTGATAACACTCTGGCTGCCTACAGCCACCACTACTGGGAGCTCAGTACATATGAATTTCTACAGATGTTCAACAACTGGATGGGAGCTGTAAAAATCTATGCAGTGAGCTCCCCTAGTGGTGGCTGAGGGAAAATCCTTTCACTTTGCTATGAAGCACGTTAGTGCTGGACCTCACTCTTACCAGGCACCCCATATAGGATTGCCACCCAGACGATATCTCACCAGCCAAGCTGTTAATTAAGTGCCCCTGCCAGTGCCGGTAATTTTTTCTACCGGCAATAATAATTGCCAGTATTTTTCTATAAGGACTGTTACTAATGTCCTGTCCTGAGCTTCCAGTCAGCAGGGAGTGGTCACAACGGTGATCAAATGGATGAGATGAGGTTTGGGGGTTTTTTTGCACAGAGAAAAGGGAGCATTATTATTACTGGGAGGGCACTAATGGGGCAGTACTATTACTGAGGGGCACTAATGGAGAAATAACTAATACTGGGGGTCACTAATGGGGCCATTACTATTTCTGGGAGGAACTAATGAGGAAATTATTAATACTGGGGAGCACTAATGGGGGCATTACTATTACTGGAGGCACTAATGGGGCATTATTATTACTGGGGGCACTAATGGGGGCTTTACTAATACTGGGGGCACTAATGGGGCATTACTATTACTGGGGGGCACTAATAGGGGCGTTACTATTTCTGGGGGCACTAATGGGGTCATTACTATTACTGGGGGGCACTAATGGGGGCAGTACTATTACTGAGGGGCACTAATGCGGGCATACTATTACTGGGGGCACTAATGGGGCATTACTATCTCTGGGGGCACTAATGGGGAAATAACTAATACTGGGGGTCACTAATGGGGCCATTACTATTTCTGGGAGGAACTAATGAGGAAATTACTAATACTGGGGAACACTAATAGGGGCATTACTATTACTGGAGGCACTAATGGGGCATTATTATTACTGGGGGCACTAATGGGGGCTTTACTATTACTGGGGGCACTAATGGGGCATTACTATTACTGGGGGCACTAATAGGGGCGTTACTATTTCTGGGGGCACTAATGGGGTCATTACTATTACTGGGGGGCACTAATGGGGCATTATTATTACTGGGAGGCACTAATGGGGGCATAAATCTTACAGGGGGCACTAAAGGGGGCTTTACTATTACTGGGGGCACTAATGAGGGCATTACTATTACTGGGGGGCTCTAATGGGTGCACTATTAATACAGCCGTGCATGTGACCACAGACAGGAGATCACATTTCCAATATAAAGGAGACTGGAAGCATGGGGGATAGGACCCTCAGCACTGGAACAGAGCTGCTGTGAATAGTTGCAAGGCTTTTTCTTTATTGTGCACACACTCCCAAAGATAATTAATTTGGGGTTGAGGTCAGACAATCCCTTTATAGATAACCTCTAAGACAAGGTAAACCCATTAACAATGACACCTGTATGCAGGACTGGAGCTTCAGCATGGTGGTGGCTCTGCTCAAGGCTGGCCATCCTTCAGTTCTAGAACCTGTCAGCATGATATGGTGTTAGAAGACAGTGTGAGAGGACATCTTGTGAGATCTCGTCTTTAGTATCTGCTATGATGCTGACTGGACATCATAAGATTTATTACTTTGACTCCCATTGTGAACTGAGTAATGGCCACCCCTTGACACTCCAAGGGCTAATCTGCTCATTGGGTGTGAAAAATAACACCGCAGATATCTTTGGAACTACAAGGAAAACACATGGTGGGATTTCAGAGCCATACCGCTGATGTCAGAGGCATGTCAGATATCTATCAGCATAGGCGCCGACAGAGTTGACTCTGCAAGGCTACTCCAGGTTCCATATTCGCATACACCATACGCCCGCATTAAATGTATCTGGTGTAGCAAGCTCATGGAGAGTGCCATTTTTGGAATAAACACCTCCCAGAATATTCTTGTTCATGCCACACTGGGTGATGTAAATTCAAATAATATAAACTATGAATGTTATACAGCAAAGGCTACATTGACCAAGAGGTAAGTAAAGAAGTTGGATTGATGTAGCTTAAGTTGGCAATGTGGCTGAACCAATACAATGCAGCAGAGGATGGTAGGTAGGAATTCTAATGACACCTCTTGAATAATCCAGTGGCATCCTGCCGCCATAGCCGGGTTTATAAAACCCTGCAACATGACATCAGTGTGGGTTAAGTTGCCGTACTAACCCGACACGCTACAAGAAAGTGCCAGCCAGGGAATAAGAATGATGCAGCAATCAGTGCATACATTTAAGAAACTTTTCCCAGCTCCAATGTACATGGTCTGTACATCTAGCAGCTGCTCTCTTAATCCGATGAATTTGTCTGGCAGAAACCTTCCTCATTATGCCTTTATCTGCACAAATTCCTCTGCGCTCTGAATCAGCCACAAATCTCTTAACAGTATGTTGAATCACTCTTAAAGGGGTATTCCCATCTCACACATGTAGTTTGTATAGTTAGATATAGTCATACCAATATTATTACTAATAGAATGTATTTATATAAAATGTACCGTTTAGAAGATTTGCCTATTTGTAGTTCCATTGTCCCACACACATCAGTCAGGCCGTTGCCCCTGGTTACGAACCACCGTGGCCATGTAGTAGTGGTGGCCGGCTTGCTCTTGTTCAAACCCGCTCTGAGGTAACTGCTGTATTGTGAACGCACATTGCACGAGCATGCGGGGAGACATCTTAGGGTTGTAGCATTTTTGTCTGCGTTTCCAAAACACAGAGAAACGGATCCTGTTCCAAGATTAATTCATCTCTATGGAGCAGGATCCGTTTATAAAGTCTGCATTTTGGACGGATCCTGTGCATTGCATTTTGGACTGGTAGCGTCCAAAATGAAGATGTGAAAGTACCCTAAGATGTGTCTCCGCATGCATGTAATGTGTGTTTACAATACAGCAGTTACCTCAGAGCGGGTTTGAAAAGGAGCAAGCTGACCACCACTACTACATGGCCACGGTGGTCGTAACCAGAGGCAACGGCCTGACTGATGTGTGTGGGACAATGCCTATACAAATAGGTAAATCTTCTAAACGGTACATTTTATATAAATACATTCTATTAGTAATAATATTGATATGACTATATCTAACTATACAAACTACATTTGTGAGATGGGAAATACCCCTTTAAGTTTTCAGAAAATATTTTATGTTTTCATACCTTGTCCAAGGCATTGCACTTTTTAGCAACAGAGAGATCCTTTTTCTTTCCCATATTGTTTGAAACCTGTGGCCTGCTTAAAGGGAGTCTGTCATGTCATTTTCACCTATATAACTAACAGCAGTGCCCCACATAAGATTGCAGGCACATCCCAGACATCCCTGTATGTATTCTGTGTCTGTATTCCATGTTCAGAAAAAGCAGTTTTATTCTGCTGGAAAACAACTCTCAAGTGCCCAGCTGAAAGTGAAAGTAAAACCAGCTTTCTCTCCCGACTCGATTTCTAACAGCTATATCTTCGGATCTATGATCTGTATCATTTGAAAGCTTGGAATGCCAGCTTTCAAAGAAGGTCAGAACCATTTTTCTATCTGCTACCAATCCCAAGATATGAGCAGCTAAAGCAGCCCTCCCCTCTTCAGTCTTGTTTGCTTTGGGCACTTAAAGCAGCAGAGCTGGGCACTTGGGAACAGTTTTCCTGGGGGGTTCTCCATGAATTAGGGGTTTCTCCGTGAATTAAGAAAATGAAAATAGTTAAATATCACTTTGTAATAAATATATTCCCAAATACC
Organism: Rhinella marina; assembly: GCA_900303285.1. NCBI lineage: Eukaryota > Metazoa > Chordata > Amphibia > Anura > Bufonidae > Rhinella > Rhinella marina. Next base: position 13,473 of record ONZH01017175.1, read on the forward strand.
TTTCATTAGTTATAATGGCTTGTTTTATCTCGGAAGCAATCATCAAGGGAAATAAAATGGCCACCGCTCTATTAGTCCACACAAAACCTGTTCTAATTATATAGGAGGACAAGATACTTCACAACACTGAGGTAAAGAGCTGCCTCTTCCTCTTCTCTGACTCTACTTGTCAGGGATTTTGATCCTGAATACAGTTGATAAGATCGTCAGCTGAATCTCTGTAGGAATGGAGTTCATGAGGAGACATGAAGTACAGAGAGGACGGACAGGACAGACTGTGGTTGAGGCTGTGGGAGAGTGCATACAAGTGCTGGCTGCTCATTAGCCACACTCTCAACCTCTTCTCATGTCTCCTCATCATGTCCATTCCCACAAAGATAACAAGCAGTAAGGCAGTTTTTTAGCTCAGTGTTGTGAAGTAACTTGTCCTGCTATGTTATTAGGACAGGTTCTGTGTGTGCTAATAGAACAGTGGCCATTTTATTTACCCTGATCTGCTCCCCAGACAAAATGAGCCATTACAAGTAATGAAAGGTATTTGGGAATATATTGATCATAAAGTAATATTTAAAGGGGTTTTCCGAGTTATATACAGTACAGACCAAAAGTTTGGACACACCTTCTCATTCAAAGAGTTTTCTGTATTTTCATGACTATGAAAATTGTAGATTCACACTGAAGGCATCAAAACTATGAATTAACACATGTGGAATTATATACTTAACAAAAAAGTATGAAACAACTGAAAATATGTCTTATATTCTAGGTTCTTCAAAGTAGCCACCTTTTGCTTTGATTACTGCTTTGCACACTCTTGGCATTCTTTTGATGAGCTTCAAGAGGTAGTCACCTGAAATGGTTTTCACTTCACAGGTGTGCCCTGTCAGGTTTAATAGGTGGGATTTCTTGCCTTATAAATGGGGTTGGGACCATGAGTTGTGTTGGGCAGAAGTCAGCTGGATTCACAGCTGATAGTCCTACTGAATAGACTGTTAGAATTTGTATTATGGCAAGAAAAAAGCAGCTAAGTAAAGAAAAACGAGTGGCCATCATTACTTTAAGAAATGAAGGTCAGTGAGTCCGAAAAATTCGGAAAACTTTGAAAGTGTCCCCAAGTGCAGTCGCCAAAAACCATCAAGCGCTACAAAGAAACTGGCTCACATGAGGACCGCCCCAGGAAAGGAAGACCAAGAGTCACCTCTGCTGCAGAGGATGAGTTTATCCGAGTCACCAGCCTCAGAAATCGCAGGTTAACAGCAGCTCAGATTAGAGACCAGGTCAATGTCACTCAGAGTTCTAGCAGCAGACATATCTCTACAACAACTGTTAAGAGGAGACTGTGTGCAGCAGGCCTTCATGGTAAAATAGCTGCTAGGAAACCACTGCTAAGGACAGGCAACAAGCAGAAGATACTTGTTTGTGCTAAAGAACACAAGGAATGGACATTAGACCAGTGGAAATCTGTGCTTTGGTCTGACGAGTCCAAATTTGAGATCTTTGGTTCCAACCACCGTGTCTTTGTGCAACGCAGAAAAGGTGAACAGATGGACTCTACATGCCTGGTTCCCACCGTGAAGCATGGAGGAGGAGGTGTGATGGTGTGGGGGTGCTTTGCTGGTGACACTGTTGGGGATTTATTCAAAATTGAAGGCATACTGAACTAGCATGGCTACCACAGCATCTTGCAGCGGCATGCTATTCCATCCGGTTTGCGTTTAGTTGGACCATCATTTATTTATCAACAGGACAATGACCCCAAACACACCTCCAGGCTGTGTAAGGGCTATTTGACCAAGAAGGAAAGTGATGGGGTGCTACATCAGATGACCTGGCCTCCACAGTCACCAGACCTGAACCCAATCGAGCTGGTTTGGGGTGAGCTGGACCGCAGAGTGAAGGCAAAAGGGCCAACAAGTGCTAAGCATCTCTGGGAACTTCTTCAAGACTGTTGGAATACCATTTCAGGTGACTACCTCTTGAAGCTCATCAAGAGAATGCCAAGAGTGTGCAAAGCAGTAATCAAAGCAAAAGGTGGCTACTTTGAAGAACCTAGAATATAAGACATATTTTCAGTTGTTTCACACTTTTTTGTTAAGTCGTGTGAATGTAGCCTTAACCATAGGTGTCCCTGGAAGCACTGAAACTACTTCTATAGCACACCCTGGATAGTGTCTGTATTGTAAACTGAAGAAGATCCAGGAGAATACTGTTTTTGTCACTGGAGACTGTTGCATCAAGTTCAAGTAAAATGAGTTGCTCTAAGGGCCTGTGTTGACTGCAACCAATACTCTGTGTGCACTCACTTCATTGAGAGTTTGCAAACAATACACTCTGTTCCCTCTTAGAGAGACTGCAGCTAATACATCATGTGCCCTCTATGAGAGACTGTAATGTTGCTATTAATAACCACCAAGCTCTGTACTTTTAAAAGACTTCGCAACCGCATAGCCTTATACCAGTTGTGACTCTAAGCATCAAGCATTATGCGCTTGTTGGTGTAAAGTTCTAACAAGTTCATCGCCACATGTCTGGATGTTCACTATGCCATCCGTAATGATGGTCCCTAGTCAGGGTTAAGGAGCACACTGAGAACGGTCCCATTTAGCAACAGGAGTCATGCAAATATAGATGTGATACCAGGAGGTAAAGAGTAAATCCAAATGTCAGGTACCATACAGGATAATTCAGGGGAGTAGTCAGACAAGCTAGAGAGTCAGCAATTGTGGTCTAGCAAAGCTGGGTATGCAGTACAAGGAGAAGAAGCAGAAGAGAAGTCAAACCAGGTCTAAACAGCAGTCAATAAACAAAGGTGCAGCAAATGAGAAACACAAGCCGAGCAAGGAAAATAATATCTTTTACAGTATAACTGGCGTTGAAGCCAATGGGGGGAATTTATCATTAGGAGAATATTTGAAGTCAGTTTTGCTTCAGTCTGCGTTGGAGTACTTTGTGCCACATTTATCAAATGTCACAGGTTGTTTGATAAATGTGGCTTGTCCTTAAACCTAACACTTCTGTCTAGAGAAGCTCCTCCACTTTTCCTACTCCACCCTCCTCCTGGAGTGAGATTGCCACTATTTTGCGACTTTTAAAAAAAGTCGCAATGATAAATTTGGAGTGAAACTCATTAACATGGCTAACCACACCCACTTTCCCACCCATATTACAAAACTGGAGTGAGTGGTGTACACATGCAAAAAGTCGCAAAATTTTGCGCAAAAAAGTTGCAAAATTTTGCGCAATCGCAGAAATTTTGCGCACGGGTGTGCAAAAAAGTCGCAGAAGCCCTATTTTGCGACTTTTTGAAGCCAGAATTCTGGAGTGATGGTATGATATATCAGGGCCAATGTGTTTCAGTTTGAGGGACTGAAAGATGACACTGGATTGTGGTGATGTAAGTTACAATATGCATAAACTGGCCAGATTTCTTCTGGTATAAGTGACCCAATTATATCTTCATATAGCCATTGCAAGTGCACTTTTTATGTATGTTTCATGCTCTGGGACATCCTGTAGGTCAATAGAACATGAGCAGGATGTTTATGTGTTGTGCTATTTAAAGCAGTTGTCTTTTAAATATTAATTTACAATGATAACTCACACACAACATATTTCTTTATTTGAACATTTTTTTACAATGCTACTCTGTCTTTTTTTTTTCTAACATTTTTTAACACTGAACACATTAGGTCAGGGATGTACAACCTACAGCCTGCGACCCGCAATGCCATTCTGTCTCAACAATCTGGACACAAAATGCATGTCTGTGTCTGCCTGCTCACAAGTAATTTCATTGTCAGAGTGGCACCTGCAAAAGTAGGAATGGGTAAATACTAATGGTGCACTGTGTGGCCATCTGTCTCCTGTATGGTGCTCTAGAAAGGAGTGTATGAGTTACAGAGGTGGGAGTACATGCATGTTACTCGTTCTATTGTAGTTTTAAGATTCTTTGTCAGCATGTTCAACTCTATCAAACCAGGCAAACTGCCTGATAGGGTTGATCATGCTGATTAAAATGACTCCTTTCTTTTGTCTGTATGTTAAACAGCTGCAAAGATATCTGGGCTTTTACTTCTATGTAAATGAGCATGTTGGAGCACCAGGAGTTGGGACTAAATCCTTGGAGCACTGCTTTTGTAACACCCCTGTGCTGTAACGGGGAGCCTGTACGCTTCCCCTCTTCCCTCCGATTGACAGGCGCTAGTCATCAGCATGCTGAGGGAAGAGCTGTACGTCCTAGAGCTGTGTGTTAGCATTGTAAATATCCTGTGGACATATATCACTTTGGACTTACTGTAGCATTACCTACGCATGTGTGAGTAATAGTCATGCTTAGAAGGCATAATATATGATTATAAAAACAACTAAAATATGTATTAGCTTTCTAAGGATAGAAAACTTATATTCTCGATACAGTAAGGCTATAGCCTTTTATTATGGGTTAAATGAGAGGGGGAAAAAGTAACTGAAGAAAAGAATCTAGAAGCCACTTGCCTTCAGCCTTGTATTGATAAAAATGATTTTCTGTATTTAGAAAGCTAAAATAGATTATTCTCAACATGGTAAGTCTATAGTAGAGATGAGCGAATCTATTCGCCGCTTCGTAGATTCGTATCGAATGTTGGGATTTTTCAGCTGCGAAGCGAATCCGAATATTAGGTGATTCGCTTCGCTTTTGTATGCATTCGCTACGTAGTGTGTCCTATAAATTATACGCTATTCTATGTATAATTTAGTTACTCTATACGCTGTTGCGTACGAATTCAATTCAGCAATGCAGACTTTTCCCTGGTAGTTACTCTATACGCTGTTGCGTACGAATTCAATTCAGCGATGCAGACTTTTCCCTGGTAGTTACTCTATACGCTGTTGCGTACGAATTCAATTTAGCGATGCAGACTTTTCCTTGGTAGTTACTCTATACGCTGTTGCGTACAAATTTAATTCAGCGATGCAGACTCCTCCCTGGTAGATCCACCCCTTTTTCCAGCGCGGGAGGATGACGAGGCAACTCAGGAAATTAAGTTGCGCATTCGTGCGCCTCATCCCTTTTTCCCCCTTTTCAGGTTATTTGGGGAGCCCTTGAAAGAGGGTTTTTTAAGGAACCTTTGCTGCTTTTTTTTTACCCATTTGGATTACAATTTTACCTATGTGGATTACAAATTGCGCCTGAGTTTGGGACTCTGCTCCAGTTCTATGACAAACGTTAGAAGAAAAGAGACTTAAACGTGTCCGTGAGCATACTAGGTAGGAGATATTTAAAATTTTTATATTATACCTATAATAATGTATTTGCACTTTACCATATATATGTCTCGAATATTCGCTCAGCCTCTGAGGAATGCACGCCGCGGCCTCTCCTCGTACGTGCCTGCGTATTACGTAATCGCTTAGACAATAGTACGCTGAGATTCGTAAGCTATTTGTACGCTCATGCGTACGTCTTCTAAGAAGTTGCGTACATTTTGTAAATGAATGTTCGTTATTAGTGAGCGAATGTTCGCTAATAGCACATAATAACGTATATTTTGTACGCAAATACAACAAATCTATTCGTCGAATATACAAATTTTAGGAAAAGTTCGGCGAATGTTCGGCGAATAATTTTTTGAATGATTCGCTCATCTCTAGTCTATAGTATATATAATAAGTACATGCTAGGACACAGCTCTGCCCTCAGCATGCTGATCTCTAGCTCTGTCAATCAAGGGGAGGGGGAGTGTGGAGAGTTAAAAGCAGTTCTACAAGGATTCAGCCCTGTCTTCTGGTGCTCCAATGTGCTCATGTGCATATGAATAAAACACAGATATCTCTGCAGCAATTTAACATACAGACAAAAGAAAGGTATCATTTTATTCAGTGTGATCAACCCTACCAATCAGTATGCTTGGTTTAATAGGGTTGATCATGCTGACAGAGGCTCCTTAAGAGAGTTTTGATAAACTGTTACCACAAGACTCATAATCTTCAATGTAGATAGCCACATTCATGTTTGATCTCCTTCTCTTTGGAATGCTGCTCTGGGAGAGAAGGGGATCAAAATTCTCCAAATAGGTGGAAGTCCTAGAAACGGAGCCTGCATTTGATATGCCATAAATGTGTCAGAATTTCTCTTTAAATTTCATTGCAGTTTTGATAAACTGTTACCACAAGACTCATAATCTTCAATGTAGATAGCCACATTCATTTTGATCTCCTTCTCTTTGGAATGCTGCTCTGGGAGAGAAGGGGATCAAAATTCTCCAAATAGGTGGGAGTCCTAGAAACGGAGCCTGCATTTGATATGCCATAAATGTGTCAGAATTTCTCTTTAAATTTCATTGCGGCCCTTGGGATTTGTTCAGTATATGATAATGTGGCCGTTGGACCTAAAAAGGTTGTGCACCCCTGCATTAGGTGGAGGTTCTGAGACAAAAAATCAAAATAACTGCAGGGAATGCCATAACAACAATGTAACAACAATAGTTAGACTGAAAACATAGTTACAAAAAAAATCACTTACCAGACTTTGGCAGTTTGTCTGTGAGAAGTAAAAATGAATTAGGATACATCTACAATATTACCTTTAGTTACTCCTATGGTACGCCTACGATACCAGAAGGTGAGGGAAGTTTTGAATAAGTTTTACATGTCTGGGAATCCTCTAAATTATGAGATACTGAATTAAATATATGAGGGATAAAGTAAAGGTATGGATGCATCTTCTCACCTCTTTTTCTGCTATGGTGGCAGTATCAATTTCCTAATTTACCTATAATTTATTATTGCAAATGGAACAGTAACCAGACATGTTTGTATGTGTACCATTATACTTCTTATTTCTAAAAATGCTAATAGACATTAATTACATATCTAGCAATAGAAGACTCTCAGGATCAAGGCATTATTGCAATACGTATCACATTGAGGACTGTGACATCATAAACCTATGTCAATTGTGCCATAAACATGCAGTGGCATTACACATGTCAGAATGAGCCAAATTGCATCTCAAGATGACGCTTATGTAATAAAATATTGAAGATTTACTGCAGCTAATGAGTGCTTTTCTGTATACTTCCTCTATGTCTAAATACATTTATTTCTAGCCTTGAGACATAAAAAAAAAGTCTCCTTGGGAAAAATACTTCCCCAAATCACTTTCATTATAATGATCTTACAGTATTATTAATTTTGGAATTATGTCTATGGAACCTAAATTTCAAGAAGGGAAGTTGTATTATGTTGCATATGTAATACTCACGAGACCCTGAAATCTGACTCCTCTGTTACCATCCCTAATTTACACATATTCTTTGTAAACATTACAGTAACGCTTTGTTCTAAGTGTGCTATACTGCCATTCTAACACCAGAGGTCAGTGTTTAAACAATTTATAGACATTAGCAATCACATGTTCTTACTCAAACTAATACAATTAAAGGGGTATTCCCATCTCACAAATGTAGTTTGTATAGTTAGATATAGCCATACCAATATTATTACTAATAGAATGTATTTATATAAAATGTACCATTTAGAAGATTTGCCTATTTGTATATCCATTGTCCCACACACATCAGTCAGGCCGTTGCCCCTAGTTACGGCCACTGTGCCCGTGTAGTAGTGGTAGCCAGCTTATTCTTGTTCAAACCCGCTCTGAGGTAACTGCTGTATTGTGAACGCACATTGCATGAGCATGCGGAGACACATCATAGGGTTGTAGCATTTTTGTCTGCGTTTGAAAAACACAGAGAAACTGATCCTGTTCCAAGATCAATTCATAGAGCCAGATCCGTTTATAAAGTCTGTGTTTTGGACGGATCCTGACCATTGCGTTTTGGACTGGTAGCGTCCAAAAGGCAGATGTGAAAGTACCCAAAGATGTCTCTCCGCATGCTCATGCAATGTGCATTCACAATACAGCAGTTACCTCAGAGCGGGTTTGAACAAGAATAAGCTGACCACCACTATTTCACGGGCACAGTGGCCATAACCAGGGGCAACGGCCTGACTGATGTGTGTGGGACAATGCCTATAGAAATAGGCAAATCTTCTAAACGGTACATTTTATATAAATACATTCTATTAGTAATAATATTGGTATGGCTATATCTAACTATACAAATTACATTTGTGAGATGGGAATACCCCTTTAAGTCATAATGAAAAATTACACAATATCCATCACACACAAAAGGTGGTGGTAACAGCTTACTCCTTCCTAGTACAGTAGATGAAGACTGCAAATGCAGAGAGGGTAAAGGGGGAAATTTATCATAAGGGTAAATTTTGAAGTTGGTTTTACTTGAGCCTGTGTTTCATAATTTTTGTCAAATTTATCAAAACTTTTGTCTAGAGAATTTAAAGGACCAGTGCATGCACCCTAAACTTCACAAGCCAATGACTGTTTACAGTGAGGTACTTCAGGTAGCTTTATTTGTGTGAGTGAGCCTGAGCAAAAAGTTCTAGTTCGCTAGTTTCCTGCTAGGTGTGCCATTTGCTTGGCCTATCCTTGACTATGGTTTTGTCTGATCCCTTGGTGCTCCACACGAGTGTCTCTTGACCCCCTGTGAGTCAGTAGTCACTTGAACAGAGACTACTCCAAGAGGTAGCAGCCTGTTGGTTCCCCTGCAGTGGAGTCCAGATTCTTGTATATGGGTTAAAGAGTGAAGACCTGGGGGTCCACTTAGATAATGCCATTAGGAATAGCCCCAAGTCAAACCTCTTCAAGTGACATAGTGGATCCATATCCACCTCGCTGTAGTTTGCTACAGGCCATGGATCCCGCTGCTCCACGCCTGAAGTTAATGTGTGGGACTTTCTTTGTCAACTTTCTGCAAGGTCTTTTAAGAACCCAGCTAGATAGCTTCATCTGCAACTCCACCCAGGCAATCTTAGAATGGGTAAAAAATCAGATCCGACAAATCGACAGACAAGGTCAATAGTAAGTTAGTGGTGTATTGAAAACTGAATCACAGGAAAGCCACTAAAACATAACTTTTAATTACTACATGTAAAATAAACAAGACTTGGTGCCAGACAAACAAAAGTCACATACTAGGGGGTAATGATATTGAGAATAAGAGCGAAAGCCAGCGTAGTGGATGGGGCAGAAAAATAACTGTCCCTAATGGCTATCCCTAGCAGACTGGCGCCCTGCCCGGTACGGAATAGCCGCCCCGATAATGGCGATCCCGTGTCCCGAACCTCCTGGGGTCCCTAAGGAGGCCCTGACACAGGACAGTATCCAAAACCCTCTAAATCACCAGGTGAACATACAGATGTCAAGTCAGTCTCTATTATAAAGTCGAGATATGACATAAAAAATTAAAATAACACATAAAGATATTGGTTTAGATCAAAATACAGATTGGAGTTAGGGAAAAAAGTTTCTCAGATACCCTGTTAACCAAAAGTAAAGGTATTAGCAATCCCTAGAATACAATAGTTCCCGACGCGTTTCACTGAACCCACCGAGGGTACAGATCATCAGGGGAAGGAATACTATGTGAATAGGGGAACTGTGTCCCCAAGATCATATATCAACCAGAAACCAAAACCATTCAAGGTAAAGATGCACAAAGCCACACGTGTTATATCACAGTGTGAGTGAAGATAAACGCACCTTTGCAGAAATCAATTATACAACAAACATCAGTAACAATGAAAGCAGGGGTTGGTTGTACTTGCGTGGGCATGTGTGGGAAAGCAATTTCAGTCAGATAGCTGCGGCTCCCAAAGACCCATGATGAATGGATGGCCCTATCACCCGCTGTATACTGAAAGAGAAGTGAGGGGTACGGGATCGCCCCTATCAGGGCGGCTATTCCGTACCAGGCAGGGCGCCAGTCTGCTAGGGATAGCCATTAGGGACAGTTATTTTTCTGACCCATCCACTACGCTGGCTTTCGCTCTTATTCTCAATATCATTAGCCCCTAGTATGTGACTTTTGTTTGTCTGGCACCAAGTCTTGTTTATTTTACATGTAGTAATTAAAAGTTATGTTTTAGTGGCTTTCCTGTGATTCAATCTTAGAATGGGACAATTTGCCAAATAGTTCCATGCCCTTGCCTCCGAGCTGTTCTGGAACAATGAGGTCCTGGTGGCTGCCTTCTAGGAGGTACTGTCCTAGTGCATCAAGGATGAACTGACACGTTGGGATGTATCATCTAATCTGGATGACCGGATTCTACAAGAGAAAAGAGAACTCCAAGACTGGTACTCTAGTATTAGAAACCCTTGCGTCCTGCTACCCGTGTTTCTGCTAAAGAAGTCAAGGAGGAGCTTCAGCACAGACATAACAGTAACTTGTCTCTCTACTTTGGGAACAAGAAGCTATGCCTAGGGTCATTTGGAGAGATGACCCTAGGTGAAGACAAGCTCTCTCCATAATTGACATTCCTGTGCAGCTGTCATGCGATGACATCCGGTTTACCAAGCAGGCCTTCCTTAACACTGGTTTGGCAGGTAACTTCCTTTATTGGCCTGTGGTAACCAGTAACTACATTCCTGCAGTGCGATTGGTTAAGTCAGTGGTAGTGGCGTCAGTCAACGGATTGTCACTTCTGAAACCAATCCAACATGCCACTGCCCATAAACATCCAGATGAAGTCTGCATTTGGAGAAGAACTCCTTCTACATCCTGCCGGCATCTATTAGTCCCCCCCCCCTGTGATTGACTGGGACAGCAGTAGATAGTGCTCTGGAGTCCAAGGTACTATATCTGCTGTTCGGCCTGACCTGGTTCCACATGCTCCTCAGAATCTACTGGTTTTACCTCTGTCTGCTAGTTTTGTAGAGATTTTCGATAAGGAAGAAGCTGAAACTCTGCCCTAGTGTCCAATGTACAACTGTCCTATCGGCCTTCTGTCTGGTACCACATCCTCATATTGTTGTGTTTAACTGCTGTCTTTACATGATAGCCAGGCTACATCAGACTATATTATGGAGAAACTTGAGAGGGGATTCATCCGGAAGTCCTCCTCACCAGCTAGGGCTGTTTTTTAATTCATCAAGAAGACGGATGGTTCTCTCCAGCCGTGAACATGATTATCACGGTCTGAACAAGATCACAATGAAGAACAAGTATCCTCTGCCCCTTATCTCTGAACTCTTTGATATTGCAAAAGAGAATTAGACCAGCATCTCCAAACTATGAATATGAAGGGAGTTCAGGTGCAAGCTACCATGCCTGCAATGCAAAAGCAAACAAGGACTACAAATAGCAGCAAATTGCTTCATACACAAAGACACATGCAAACATTGAAAACATGAATAAATGTAAACTGCATTACTGCTACATTTACTATATGAAAAGTAGAAGCTCTTTGCACACATAGAAAGTGTGTTAGGCCCTACACTAAAAGATTTGCTTTTCTTGGACTTTTGGCCTACAAAATTCAGGTCAATGTAGAATCCAGCTATGTGATACTCTGATTAAAAGCACTAGGCAGATGAGCGGGAGTGCAAGATCTCTGGTGGCTGGGACTGTGGAGGTGCACATAGTCTGGCACTTTTTCTATAATGTGCAAGCACAACCACTGCTGCTGGATTTCAGGGTGGTTGTAACAATGGAAGGGGCAGTGTATAATGTGATGGAGACATTAATCTAGCCAGCAAAGGAGACAATATGGACAATCACCTTAGTACAGTATGTGCCTTGTATTAACTTTGTGTACATGATAAAAGCCATTTGCTGAAGCGAGACAACCCTTTTAACAAGTAATCTTCACCCAACACAATAACCAGAAGTATGGTTAAAGTCATCTTTATCATTGAAAGCCCCTGTGAATGATACAATTATTCAGAATCACTATTTTTTTTATAAAACTTAATATGATCTAATAATGGTGTGTGCATTGCAAAAGCCTCAGGCAAATTTAAATTGGACAAGAGACATTGTGTCTTTACTATGACCTTCTGAAAGTCATTTTACAGTAACCTTCACCAACTGTATTGAATTACACAAAACCATATCATTCTTGGTATAAAGTCTTGGCATAACGATATGCTATCAATGTCTGAGATGGGAATACTTCTTTCACTTATGCTGATCATTAGGATCACAGAAAAACCAAGTTTATACAGTTTTTCTTTTAATGCTTTACTACTTTTGCACAATAAAAATACTTAAAGGGTTTCTGTCATCAGAATTTAGCCTACAAAACCGAGTGTCATTTGCAAATCGCAAATGACACCTGATGACAGAAAGCCTTCTTTTATAGAAATCTGTACGGTAGTTTTTGTTAAAATAGCGTTTTTATAATATGCTAATTAGGCCCCCTAGGTGCAGTAGGCGTGAACCCTGCACCTAGGAGCGGCCATAATAACGCCCCTTACCCCTCCTCCCTTGCGTTGATTGACAGGGCCGGGCAGCCATCTCTTTCGTCTCCCGGCCCTGTACGATCGCGAAATCCCGCGCCTGCACATTGCGATAAGCAATCTGCGCACGCGCGTTGAGAGCCGGCGGCCGCCCGGGTCCGGCTTCATCAATGCGCATGCGCGGATTGCTTATTGCAATGCGCAGGCGCGGGATTTCGCGATCGTACAGGGCCGGGAGACGAAAGAGATGGCTGCCAGGCCCTGTCAATCAACGCAAGGGAGGAGGGGTAAGGGGCGTTATTACGGCCGCTCCTAGGTGCAGGGTTCACGCCTACTGCACCTAGGGGGCCTAATTAGCATATTATAAAAACGCGATTTTAACAAAAACTACCGTACAGATTTCTATAAAAGAAGGCTTTCTGTCATCAGGTGTCATTTGCGATTTGCAAATGACACTCGGTTTTGTAGGCTAAATTCTGATGACAGAAACCCTTTAAAAAAAATAAAAAAATGTGACCCATAACATTTTTTTCACTTGATATGTCTTTATGACTGTGTGATTTTTGCAAGACACCTGGTAGTGTTCAATGTTAATATTTTGGGATAAAGACAACTTTTTAATTTATTTTTTTAAATTTTTTTATTCCTGTTTCGAAAGGAAGGGGGAAAAAATCTGTACCTAATGTCACAATATAAAAAAGCCAGAAAAATGCATGTAAAGCCTCCACCCTCATACCCTTTGTGATAAGAGATGGTCAGGAAAAGAAATATTGTGGTAAGCCTAAGGCCACCTGCACACATTGCAGAATACATGCAGTTTTTCTGCACGGATTCCATATCGAAAAAACACAGCATAGTTCAGTACCAGCAAAGTGTATGAGAATAAACAAGTCGCATGTACACTTTGTGTATTTTTTCCCTGTGGAAATTGAACTGCTGTGCAGATTTCCAAATCCACAGCATGTCAATTATGTTTGAGGTTTTAGCTGTGGACTTCACCCTTTTCAAATGAAGGGTAAGATCTGCGGCAAAACCACATCTAATCCGCTAAATGTAAAAATGCTAATAGAAATTATGGATTTTGGGGCGCATATGGTTCAGCAGATAAATCTACACTGATATGGCGTCCACCCGCACCCGTGCCCTGAAGGTTTCAGAGGGTGGAGGCAAAAAAAAAAACAAGAAGAAAAATGAGCTCTAGATATACGTTTAGAGTGAAGTAGAAAGTTTGGTATGTTTCCACCAGATGAACTCTGTTAGCAATAGACCAGGAGGGAAAAGAGGTTTTCGAAAAAATGGGAAGTAGCGTAGACACTGGGCTTTGTAATTTACACTTAAAGGTCATCTGTCAGCAGATTTGTACCTATGACACTGGCTGACCTGTTACATGTGCACTTGGCAGCTGAAGGCATCTATGTTGGTCCCATGTTCATATGTGTCCGCATTGCTGAGAAAAATGAAGTTTTAATATATGCAAATGAGCCTCTTGGAGCACGGGGGCGTTTGAAAGACATGTTAAAATCACCATACTGCACATGTCTTGTGAATTGAAGCTGTTCAACTGCCAGTTCCCAGATTAAGAAAAAAGGAATCAGGTTGATCAATGGGAGCATAAGGCCCCTTTCACACGGGCGAGATTTCCGCGCGGGTGCAATGCGTGATGCGAACGCATTGCACCCGCACTGAATCCTGACTCATTCATTTCAATGGGACTTTTCACATGAACGGTGTTTTTCACGCATCAGTTCGCCAGTGCGTGAAAATCGCAGCATGTTCTATATTCTGCGTTTTTGAAGTGAATGGGTCCCATTGAAGTGAATAGCCCCATTGAAGTGAATGGGTCTGCGTGAATCACTGATGGTTGCTAAGACATGTTGTTTGTAAACATTCAGGTTTTTATCACGCGCGTGAAAAACGCATCAAAACGCTTCGCACCCACACGGAAAAAACTGAACGAACGTACGCAATCGCAGTCAAAACTGACTGCCATTGCGTGTGGATTGGGGCGGATGCGTGCGGATTTTCCGGAACGCACCCTGATCGCATCCGGACTGAATTCGTGACTCTCATGTGAACAGAGGCCTAAGGCCGCTTTCACACAAGCGTGACAGATTAGGTCCGGATGCGTTCAGGAAAACTCGCACCATTTTGCAAGCAAGTTCAGTCAGTTTTGTCTGCAATTGCGTTCAGTTGTTCAGTTTTTTCCGCGCTGGTGCAATGTGTTTGGATGCGTTTTTCACGCGCGTGATACAAAACTGAAGGTTTACAAACAACATCTTTTAGCAACCAGTGAAAAACGCAATACATCCGCACTTGCTTGCAGATGCAATACGTTTTTCACAGAAGCTCATTCACTTCTATGGGGCCAGGGCTGCGTGAAAAACGCAGAATATAGAACATGCTGCGTTTTTCACGCAACGCAGAACTGATGCGTGAAAAAAAACGCTACACCATTGAAATGAATGGGTCAGGATTCAGTGCGGGTGCTATGTGTTCACATCACGCATTGCACCCGCGCGGAAAACTCACTCGTGTGAAAGTGGCCTAAGAATGAACAAGGCACAGGTGGGGATTATATAATTGACCAACCAGAATAATATACCCTCCTTGACAATCTATAAAAGTAGATTCAGTCTCAAATTGTAGGGAATTCTTCATGAAAATGGCTACTCCTCCACTTTTGGAACAAAATGGACTGAGATAATAAAGTGTATCTGTGATGAAAATACTTAGGACAAAAGATTGGAGTAAAATGAGATTCCTGAATACATATAATGTCAGGTTTGAGGGGGTCATATTGGGAAATGTGCCCTTTATGAGGAGAATCAAACCCCTTTACATTATGAGTAGTGTTCAGCGAATCGAGCTTAGAATCCAAGATCCAAAGTCAAGTAACCTAATTGTTATGAGACCTCAGTGAATAACTTTGGGATTTGATTTTCAAACTTTAAAACCATTTTAAAACAGGACTTCAAGGTCGGCCAGTTGTTACCTCGGTACTGAAGCCAACTTCAGATCACTGTTTTAAAGTTGAGAAATCAAATCTTAAAGTTATTCACCAAAGTCCCGCAACACTTTGGCAATAACTAATTTCCCTTACTGGAGCCCATACATTTGAATGCTGTGCAGAGATGAATCTTCATACAGCATTCAGACGAAGTTTTGAACAAATCAACTTTGGATCTTAGATCCAAAGCTCGATTCGCTCAACACTAATTATGTTGAATAAGTCTACACATGATAGATTAGGTATGGAATCATGTAAGAATTTAAAAGTAAAAGGTCTGGCACACAGTGTCATGGATATAGGTGAGGGATATCTAATAAATGATGGTGGGGTGGACCAGAAGACCCAGGGGAGACTTCAGAAAAAGACAAACATAAAAATGTGTCTATAAACTAGGATTACTAAGAAAGATACTAATACAATCAGAAATACAGTCAGGGCCAAAGTATAGGGCTGAACCTGCTAATACCAGACCCTGAATCGCCTGAGGCAATCATCATGGAATCCGAATCCACACCAAATCCAAAGCACCAAGGAGTAGTGTAGGACCAAAGCACCAAGGAGAAGAGGTGTATTTTGGAGGCCCAGACACCAGAGAATTTTCTCCATTCTATGGTGGTTATAGAGGATGTGGTTGATCTGGGAGATCTCATCACAGCTAGGTTACACTGTCGTCTGATCTGCCACAATATGGCCGGTAGTTGAAGCAACAAGTCAGGGCCAGCTACAAGTTCAATAGGGATGCCCTTTCATTATAGAATATCTCATCCTTCCTTTAGATCTTTAATCTGGTACTTGTGGTTTCCAATATTTCATGCAACAGAAATCCCTAACAGTTCTGAATTTGAAATACCATGGTCACTGGACACATGGCTCTCTAGATTTTCAGGGGCTAAGTCAGCAAATAGTTCTACTGAAGGATCAACTCTGGGAAGAGGTTGTACTGTAGATTGCCAAATAGGTATTAGATAAGCCGAAATACATTTTTTGGCACATTAGGATTCCTGGGGCATTTAAGTGCTCTGTGGATCCAATCTATACATGGTCAGGTCCGCTTGAGGTAACAAAGCCTGAAAAAGGTTGTGAACGGTAGATTGTAAGGTGGTGATTGACTCGACTGTAATATTTGATGTTTTCTAGATCCTCCAATGTAAGCCCAATGCATCCAGTCTGAACATGATCATGCAGGTGAGATTTATTCTCCTCCATGGCAGTAGCTACTTGATCCAGTTTATCTTCCAGCTCAGAAAGGTGAGAAGCTAAGTACTGTAATTGTTTAGCAAATTCTGCAACTGCCTTACACGTTTCCATTGTAAAAAGTTGTGTAATGTTAGCATAAAGTTTTCTAGGATCAAATACGGGTGGTGGAGGTCCCACAGCAGGATAAGGTTCAAAAGTTGTGCTGCGGTTTTGGGACTCTGATCTCTCAAAATAGATTGCGACTATTTTGCGACTTTTTTAAAAAAGTCGCAATGATAAATGTGGAGTGAAACTCATTAACATGGCTAACCACACCCACTTTTCCACCCATATTACAAACTGGAGTGAGTTGTGTACACATGCAAAAAGTCGCAAAAAAATGCGCAAAAAAGTCGCAAAAGCCCTATCGTGCGACTTTTTGAAGACAGAATTCTGGAGTGAAGGTGTGATAAATCAGGGCCAGTGTGTCTGGGAAAGTGGCCTAAGGTACAGGCTACAGATCGCGGTCATCGTCAGGAAACTGGCTGGATGGTAGAGATCTAAATGGAGTATTAAACCATGGCACCATTTTTTCGGTTTTCTCGGTTTCATTTTTACAGCATTGCCTATGTGACTATATAGCACTCCTGGTAAATGAACCCTCAGATGCTGTGGTCGCAATTGTCCATGACATCTGAGGGGTTAAAAGTCTGTGATGGGAGTTGTCTCCAATCATGGACTCTGCCATTGGATATCTGCTGTGTAAAGCAGTGCACACGCAGCTTGTGGGTGGATGTCATCTTTAAAGACCCATCTGGTGTACATGTATGGCGGATGTTGGAAAGGGGTTGATGATCAGTCCCATTTGGACCTTAATAACCAACTATTTTTTTTTCATTTCTGCAGCCATAACTTTTATATTTTTACATTGATGTGGTTCCACAGGATATGCCATAAGTGTTTGATAGATTTGGGTCCCACCTATGCGACCTGCACCTATCGCCAGAACAGTGTCCTGTCTCACAGCCGCAAGCATGCTTGCAGGAAAACTTTCGGAAATCCCATAGAAGTGAAAGATAGGTGCAAATCTTAGAGGTGGGACTTGCACCTATCAGACATTTATGATGCATAGGCCTTAAATGTCTAGATGGGAATACCCCTATATCTAAAATATTTCCTTGATACAATATTATTACCGACACAGTTGTACATCATAATATTGTTACTGTTAGTATATGGAACAAGAGACTAATGAACTTTCCTTTCCTTACGTTAAGTCTATCGTCAGCACAACTTTAATTGTATGAAAATCTGAACTCAGGTTGTATGATTCAATTGCATGAGATATCACATAGCAGATTTGGCCCTGCATCTTGAACCTTACTAAGGAGGCAGACGGCCGAGTCTTCTACTCGTTACTTCTTATAGCTGAATCAGACAGCAGAGCTATAATAGGGACTGTGATCACAGCTCTGGGGGTGCTCAAAGGTGCATCATGGGCTGACCTAGTGTGACTGTGATTTGCAGTTCCAGTCTCATCAGTTCCTTTCTGGCTTTCTTATATAGTTCAAAGAATTGGTAAATACTGATGCAGAGACCCAGGAGGAGGAGGAGAGAAGAGGATAGGAATGAGAATGGTGGTTGTAGTTGTTACTACACTCTGATGCTCCCTTGGAACCTGCGATGATGGGAAATGTGCACCTTTCTTTCCTTCGGGCACACCATGTTCTGGGGTTTTTCCATGTTCTGTAGGGTGCAAGGCACTGACCCCTGGCAGTTGATGATGGTATGGCGGTGCAATGTGTCTGTGCAAGAAATAAGGTTAAAGGGGTTATCCCATCTCAGACACCCCTGGGACCCGCAAATATATCTAGAACAGAGCCCCAAAAGAGAAGGAGGGCGCACTGCGCATGCGCAGCTGCCCTCCATTTATTTCTATGGGGCGGCCGAAAAAAGCAATTTCCGTTGGCTCCACAGAAATGAATGGGAGCGGTGGCCGCGCATGCGCAGTGTGCTCCCATTCATTTCTATGAGCGCAGCGTGGAGCGACGCCTGGTGGTGGCCAGACCCCGGGAAACCCAGGGTCCTCCAGGCACAGAGCTCCCCGCTTTGTTCTTAATATAGGTGCAGGTCCCAGAGGTGGGACCCCGACCTATAAGACAATGGGGGCATATCCTAGCGATATGCCCCCATTGTCTAAGATGGGAATACCCCTTTAACAGCAGAACGTTTTTTTTACTGCAGTATCGAGTTCAGGTACATTGGTAAAACAGGGATAATGGATAGCTTTCTTCAGGGCTCTATTCTGCTGCAAAGCACATTTTTAACCCTTTAGTAACATGCACATAGGAAACGCACATAAAACTGAGACTTATCTTGAGCATATTTTTTTTATTTGTTTATAGTTTTTCGTTTTTTTTAGGATTATGTTTTATGTTTTTATGTCACCCCCAGAGTGTGTACTACCTGTGGAAAAGCTCATACTCACATGTGCCCAATCCTCCATTACGACACCCAGGCTTCATTTGGCCACCTTCCAGTCCTGTATGGCTGCAGCTAAAGGGCTCATGTACACAAATGTACTTTTATTCAGTTTCCGTGCCATTTTTATTTGCACCTCGTATGCGGATCTATTCACTTCAAAGGGTCTGCATAAAAAACTGAATTTATTCCATGTCCGTATATCCGCATGTCGCTCCACAAAGGACAAGGATTGGACTGTCCTATTAGTGGCCAGCCGTTCTGCAAAATGTAGTATGCTTCCAGCCAGTATCAGTGTTTTGCGGATCTGCAATTTGCGCTAAACAGGTAACGGTTGTGTGCATGAGCCCTAAATACTGGCCCAGTAAACAAGCAGTGACATGTAACTTGGGTACTGAGGCACACATGACCCCGTCAGATAGATATTGTCAGAAAGAGCCAGTGCACCAAAGCAGAGTGTCAGGGAGTAGGTGACTATCCGTTTTTTTAACAGGTACCAAATGCTACGGGGGCTAAGTGAAAAGCTATATGTTATTTATAATATTTCCTTAGCTTTTTACATGTTTTACATTCATATCCTCTTTGTTGCTCTTATCAATGCATCCTTTTGTTCCATTTTTATACAGTCTGGTTAATTTGCCTCTTAGGCAGCTCATGTGATATAGACTTTGATTCAAGAAAGTTGTGATTCACATGATTTCCATCTGGAGCCACTAAATGAGCAGAATTGTTTCCTCACATGAAGACCAGATAATCCGGTGTATGGAAATACAGAAAGGGATGTAGAGTTTGCCCGTAATCCCTCCTTGTAGTGCGGTGGATTGGGTTCGAATCTGGACAGAGAAATCCATTGGTTTAAAGCAGGATATTGCCTGTGTTGTCATGGTAACAGGTGTACGGAGACATGCTGTTGAATGAAACTTTATATAAATTATTTATGGGGTCATGTCCCTGGGGGTAAGAGGATGAAATATATTACTATTGTACCAATTTGCAGGGAAAACTATGCAAATAAAATGTATTTGTATGTTAATAAATATAACGTGAAGGAAAACAGCAGAAATAATTATTAGGATATTAAGTGCCGTCGAGGAAGCATGCTCGGCATATGTCATCATGACCTTTCTGCACGGCAACCACAATCTCTGGGATTCAAAATCCTTCATGAATATGCTTCCGTCCTGCTGTAATTTCTGAGGAAAGCTTTTGGAAATATAGTGGTCTATTTAAGATCAGGGGCATAGCCAGAATGCTAAAGAGGACGGCTCCTTGAGGAGAGAGCTTGGCTGTCACAGAGTGCTTCTAGCTACAAACTAGGCGATACCCTTTCTATCTAAATTTCTGTTTTATCTTTTACTATGCAATGGATCTCCCTTTACAACCTTCAGTTCTCTGGAGAAGTCACTCTTAAAGGGCATCTGTCAGCAGATTTGTACCTATGAAGCTGGCTGACCTGTTACATGTGCGCTTGGTAGCTGAAGGCAACAGGTACAAGTGTTGGTAAACCGACTTGAGGCTAAACCTAAGGGGGTTGTCCTGGCAGTCCCTTGGTATTCACCCTTTAAACTCTATACATGGATCTAGACTTCGCTGCTGGAAATGCACTAGGCTGCTACCTATTGAAGTAGTCTCCGTGTGGCTGGTAACTGACCCACAGGGATCAAGAGATACCAGTGCTTAGCACCGATGGGTCAGGTAAAACATGCAGTCAGTAACAGGCCGAGGTCAGAGAAGGCAGAGTACATGTGAATCTGAGAAACAGGCCGCAGATCAGGCAAGCAGCTTCGCTTCAGGGTCAATACAGAAATCAGGCACTGGTCAGGCTGCAGAGGGTCAAAATCCAGGAATTGGTCAGTGGTTGGTACACGAGCAGACAGGCAGAAATAACATACCTTTGCAGGATCTAGCAAGCTAGTAAATGTATTGCTCATGCACCCTGCCCTAAGGGAAGGTGCCTTAAAGGGGTTGTCTCACTTCAGCAAATAGCATTTATCATGTAGAGAAAGTTAATACAAGCCTTTTACTATTGTATTGTGATTGTCCATATTGCTTCCTTTCATTGGCTGGATTCATTTTTCCATCACATTATACACTGCTTGTTTCCATGGTTACGACCACACTGCAATCCAGCACGTTGGCCATGCTTGCACACTATAGGAAAAATGATTTTAATTTATACAAATGAGCCTCTAGGAGCAACAGGGGTATTGTTATTACTCCTAGAGGCTCTGCTCTCACTGCAACTGCCGCACCCTCTGTACTTTGACAGGACCAGGCAGTGAAAACAAAATCATACCTGGCCATAACTTCTCCTAAAGTCTAAGTCCAGAGGGTTTGGCAGTTGCAGAGAGAGCTGAGCCGCTAGGTGTAACGGCAACAACCCCTGTTGCTCCTAGAGGCTCATTTGCATACATTAAAACATAATTTCTCTCAGCTATGTGGACACATGTGAACACGGGACCAACACAGAGGCCTTCAGCTGCCAAGCGCACATGTAACAGATCAGCCAGTGTCATAGGTACAAATCTGCTGACAGATGCCTTTAAGAGGCTGTCAGTCTTTTAGCCCCCCAGACTACTGGTTTGGGGAAAGCTTGAGTAATATTCAAATTTCATGTTTACATGGTACTATTGATGAAATGTTGTCTTATATGTACCTTCAATATCTCTTTAAGACATCTAGTAAAAATCATCTTTGAATTGGCATTTACAGAAGGCATATAATCTAATTATAAATGAGTGCTCGTCTGCTCATTACACTTCACAAATTTACCTTGAGGTCAAATATCAATACATTTTATGTGAAAGTATAATCAATTCCAAAATGTATAAATTAGGCTCTGGGGAACTCTGCAAGCGGAGAATCTGCTAGACTGAAGGCTGTAAATAACTGAATTTATGTGAACATGCTGTTATTCAATCCTTAAAATGCCTCTACATACGCCCGGGCCCCTCACAGATGTTGTACTTACCTGGCTCCTGGAACCCGCGTTGCTTCTGACGCAGCAACGGGAACGAGCCTGCTATTGGCTGATCCCTCCCCCCGATGTTTTCATCCACGCAACGGGGAGATGCAGCGGGCCTTGAGGGCGTCGGAAGCAACGTGGATGCCAGGGAGCGAGGGTTGAATAACCTATGTGAGGGGCCTGGGCGTATGGGGAGGCATTTTAGGGGTTGGAAACTAAACTGGTGGCAAAATGTTTGCCCTGTCTTCTGTCGGAACGTACTAGGACAAATTTAATAAGGTGATGCCGCCTAGAATTTGTTGAAAATTTCCATCAAACTTTGACATAGTTTTGCCAGGTAATGTTTTAGGTGTATTTTTGTACAATGTAAGCCAAACCATTGTTGATGTAAAGTTAGACAAAAGTGTCCAGCCGTACACCAAATTTATCATCCAGCCTGAGCCAATGATATAAATTTGCAGATCATTATACTGCATGTCTATGTTTACGACATTTTAAATTGGCTTAGTAAATCTGACCCTTTTTTTTAAGTTTGATGAATGGAACATGCCATTCTCCAGCATCTCCTCATATTCTCATTCCAAAATATGTAGGGCATTTAGATGAAATTGTGGATTTAGTGGCATATGGGGGAGAGTATCTTTGTATATATAGGGTATGATCCGATATGACACAATATTTTTTACTTTTGAATCATACAGAATCTATATGAAATTGGCATCATATGAGGGAAGGAAGCTGGCTTACATTTAGTCGGCTCCTCATGCTGTCCCCTGTGGGCTTGGAAGCCACGCCACTCAACATGCCATCTAGTATCCCTGGATATTTAAAGCACCCTCTTCAGGCAGAGGGTGCCTGAGCTTTAGATTTCCTGGTGACCAGCGACACTGATAAAGAATGCACTCTACACATAGTAACATAGTTTGTAAGGCCGAAAAAAGACATCTGTCCATCCAGTTCGGCCTGTTTTCCTACAAGTTGATCCAGGGGAAGGCAAAAAACCCTGTGAGGTAGAAGCCAATTTTCCTCACTTTAGGGGGAAAAATTCCTTCCTGACTCCAATCAGGCAATTAGAATTACTCCCTGGATCAACGACCCCTCTCTAGTAACTATAACCTGTAATATTATTACCCTCCAGAAATACATCCAGGCCCTTCTTGAACTCTCTTAGTGAACTTACCATCACCACCTCCTCAGGCAGAGAGTTCCACAGTCTCACTGCTCTTACCGTAAAGAATCCTCTTCTATGTTTATGTACAAACCTTCTTTCCTCCAGACGCAGAGGATGTCCCCTCGTCACAGTCCTGGGGATAAATAGATGATGGGAGAGATCTCTGTACTGACCCCTGATATATTTATACATAGTTATTAGATCTCCCCTTAGTCGTCTTTTTTCTAAAGTGAATAAGCCTAATTTTGATAATCTTTCTGGGTACTGTAGTCCACCCATTTCCAGTTATTACTTTAGTTGCCCTCCTCTGAACCCTCTCCAGCTCTGCTATGTCTGCCTTGTTCACAGGAGCCAGAACTGTACACAGTACTCCATATGTGGTCTGACTAGTGATTTGTAAAGTGGCAGGACTATGTTCTCATCACGGGCATCTATGCCTCTTTTGATGCAACCCATTATCTTATTGGCCTTGGCAGCAGCTGTCTGACACTGGTTTCTGCAGCTTAGTTTGCTGTTCACTAAAATTCCTAGGTCCTTTTCCATGTCAGAGTTACCCAATGCTTTACCATTTAGTATGTACTGGTGACTTGCATTATTCCTTCCCATATGCATAACCTTACATTTGTCAGTGTTAAACCTCATCTGCCACTTTTCTGCCCAAGCCTCCAGTCTATCCAGATCCATCTGTAGCAGTGCACTGTCCTCTTCTGTGTTAATTACTTTACACAGTTTAGTGTCATCTGCAAAAATTGATATTTTACTGTGCAAGCTTTCTACAAGATCATTAATAAATATATTATAATTGTAAAAATTACGATACTTTATTATCATGCATGATTAAAAAAATGATGATAGTCTAGTGCTATTGTGATTTACCTGTGTTATTTCCTGCCATGAGTCACCCATTGACTTTCAATATATTTAGTGATGGATCTGTTTTGATTTCACACAACCGCAGCCTAACGGAATGGCTGCATCCTGATGTGCAAAATCAAAACAGATCCGTTGAATTCCGGTATTGAAATCCTCTGCTGGATCTCAATACCGGAATTAACAACACAAGTATGAAAGTAGTCCAAGGCTGAAAATTAATTTCCACAACATCTTGCAACGATCTGTTAAAACCAGGGATGACATCTGGACCTCACACCTCCATGATTCACTGACGTGTGAGCGATGCCTGTGAAAACATCCATATTACACCTCCATGTCTGCATCAAGTGACACCAGTTGTAACATGGCGCCAATCCTACCTTCATATCATGCCAGGTGCCAATTTTCCCCCCACAGATGTAACTGGTGACGGGGTAATTCTGTATCGCATTCCCCCCCATGTGGTATTAGTAGGAAATAGTGACGTTGCCCGTAGCAACCAGTCATGGCATCACTTTTACTCTCTAGGCTGCTACCATTCCTTACTATGGGACACTAGGACCAGCTGTCATATTCCTCCCCCTCTACAAGCACAGTGGTCCGTGCCAGTGACGCAGCCGGCACCCCAGGGATCGCATAGAATAGAAAAGCGCGGCTGGCCAGAGGCGAGAACACCTATGAAACCTCCGTGTGACGTCAGCAATCAGCTGCTGCGGGTCATGTGACACGGAGCCCCGCCCCTCCAGTTTGACAGCGTTGCTACTCAGTGTGGTCGCTCAGAGCTGCTGGTCCGCCCCTTGCTCGCTGGCTGAGGGTCTGAGATTTCTACCTGGAGGGACAAGCAGGGAAACATGCACAAAGTCTCCGGAAAGTAACGTCCTGGGAGCCGGCGCCGAGGACCACAGCTACCGCTGGCAGGGAGGGATCCGGGGCGGAGGCTCCACACATATGTCCAGGGCACCTATCCCGTGTGCAGCCTGACCAGAGCGGCCTCGGCAGCTGGGACCCCGGCAGCTGGCGTGTCCATAGCAGCCGCTGGCCATAGCCCACCGGTCCGCCCGCAGCTCTACCTATGTCACGCAAAGCAAGCGATAATGTGGAGTACACCCTGCGGAGCCTGAGCAACCTGATGGGGGAGAAGAAGCGGAGGAAGCATGACGAGGGAGCCGGGGAGCGGAGCCTCATAGCCGCCGACTCCTACACCAGCATCAACAGCCAGGCCAGCGCTACTGCTGCCCCGAGCTCCGGAGAGGAGCTGGAGCGGGCGGCCCGCAGGCAGTTCCAGCAGGATGTCACTCCGGCGTTCGTATACGTGGTGTCCTTCTTCTCTGCACTGGGAGGCTTCCTCTTTGGCTATGACACCGGGGTGGTGTCCGGGGCCATGCTGCTGCTCAAGAAGGACATGAACCTGTCGGCGCTGTGGCAGGAGCTGCTGGTGTCCAGTACGGTGGGAGCGGCGGCGCTGTCTGCGCTGGCAGGCGGGGTGCTGAATGGAGTGCTGGGGCGCAGACCGTGCATCCTCCTGGCCAGCCTGCTCTTCACCGCCGGGGCTGCGGTACTGGCCGCCGCTCGGGATAAGGAGACGCTGCTCGGCGGGCGAGTGGTCGTGGGACTGGGGATCGGTAAGTGCTTCTATTAACCAGTGCAACAGGTAGCGGGGTACCGGGAGTGGTAAGTGGATGTGGGCACCATAGACTGGAGCAATGGTAGGAGGGCATAGGCGGGTGCTGTTACCTTTGCTACAGGGATAGAGGTGTTGAAGACCGTTAAGATTAAAACCTCATACACAGTCTGGAGGAATGATAGGAGGACAAGATCAGGTGCTGTTACCATTACAAGGATAGAGGTGATGGATATACTCCAGATAAGAGCCTTATACATTAGTTGAAGAATGATAGAAGGATAAGCAGGTGCTGTTACCTCTGCTATAGGGATAGAGTTGATGGAGACAGTTCAGATTAGTGCCTCATACACAGGCTGGAGGAATGATAGGAGGACATAAGTGGGTGCTGTTACCTCTGCTACAGGGATAGAGGTGATGGAAACAGTTCAGATTAGGGTCTGGAGGAATAAGTGCTGTTACCTCTGCTACAGGGATAGAGGTGATGATGGAGAGGGTCCAGATTAGAACCTCATAGAGAAGCTGAAGGAATGATAGGAGGACATAAACTGGTGCTATTACCTCTACTTCAAGGATAGAGGTGATGGAGATGGTCCAGATTACAGCCTCATGCACAGTCTGGAGGAATGATAGGAGGGTATAGGTGGGTGCTGTTACTTCTGCTACAGGGATGGAGGTGATGGAGACAGTCCAGATTACAGCCTCATACACAGGCTGAGGGAATGATAGGAGAGCATAACAGTTCATATTACAGCCTCATGCTCAGTCTGGAGGGATGATAGGAGTGCATAAGTGGGTGCTTTTACCTCTGCTACAGGGATAGAGGTGATAGAGACAGTCCAGATAAGAGCCTCATACACATGCTGGAGGAATGATAGGAGGACAGAAGCAGGTGTTGTTACCTCTGCTACAGGGATGGAGGCAGTCCAGATTACGGCCTCATATGCAGGATGGAGGAGTGATAGGAGAACATAAGTGGGTGCTGTTACCTCTGCTACAAGAATAGAGGTGATGGAGCCAGTCCAGATTACAGCCTCATATACAGTCTGGAAGAATGATAGGAGGGCATAAGCACGTGCTATTACCATTAAAACATTATAGATAGGATAAGAACCTCATACATTGACTGGAGGAATGACAGGAGGACATAAGTGGGTGCTGCTACCTCTGCTACAGGGATAGAGGTGAGGGAGCCAGTCCAGATTACAGCCTCATACTGAGTCTGGAGGAATGATAGGAGGGCATAACCATTTCAGATTGCAGCCTCATGCTGTTACCTCTGCTACAGGGATAGAGGTGATGAAGATGGACCAGATTACAGCCTCATACACAGTCTGGAGGAATGATAGGATGGAATAATCAGGTGCTTTTACCATTACAAGGAAAGAGGTAATGGAGATAGTCCAGGTAAGAGCCTCATACATTGGTTGGAGGAATGATAGGAGGACATTATCAGGTGCTGTTACCTCTGCTACAGGGATAGAGGTGATGGAGAGAGTCCAGATTAGAACCTCATACACAAGCTGAAGGAATGATAGGAGGACATAAACTGGTGCTATTACCTCTACTACAAGGATAGAGTGATGGAGATGGTCCAGATTACAGCCTCATGCACAGTCTGGAGGAATAATAGGAGGACATAAGTGAGTGCTGTTACGTCTGCTATGGGGATAGAGGTGATGGAGACAGTCCAGATTAGAGCCTCTTAAATTGGCCGGAGAAATGGTAGGAGAGTATAAGCGGGTGCTGTTACCCCAGCTATAGGTATAGAGATGATGGAGACAGTCCAGAATACATACACAGTCTGGAGAAATGATAGGAGGATATGATAGAGGTTGTTACCACTACTACAGAAATGAAGATTGAGACAGTCCCGATAAGTGCATTATACAGTGGCTGGAAGAATGACAAGGTTATATGAGAGGGGTGCTGTTACCACTACATTGGGGATTGAGATGATGGAGACAGTCCTGATCAGACTCATACAGTGGCTGGAGGAATGACGGGGATATGAGAGGTGTTTTTACCACTGTTACAGGAATGGAGTTGGAGACAGTTCAGGCAAGTATATTATACAGGGGCTAGAAGAATGGCAGGGTTATATGAGAGGGGTACTGTTACCACTACTACAGTCATGGAAATGATAACGACAGTCCAAATAAGTGCCTCAAACAGTGGCTGGAGGAATGATAGGAGGCCATATTGTTATCACTACTGTCAGGAAGGAGGTGCAGAGAAATGTCTCATGCAGTGCTGGAAAAATTATAGGTGGATATTGTGTGATGCATATATTAAAGGGATTGTCTAACTGTATGCATTTTAAAAAATAATTTAGAACACTATAAAATAATAAGGAAGTTATACTTACTGATCCCCCAGTTATGATGCTTTCCAGGTCCATCACCATTCTCATTTTTTACTCCATCACCATTCTCATTTTTTCCAGCTCAAGCAATAATGTGTCGCTGTTGCAGCCGATCATTAGCTGTAGATGTGACGGTTAAAGGGGTTTTCCAGGTACCTGATATTGATGACCTGTCCTCCAAATAGGTCATTAATATCCCCCATCAATCAGCTGTTCCCTGCAGTCTCCAGCACTAGCACTGGAGCGGGAAGCACAGTTGCGTACAAGTTGGTACAATTGGTCCTGTTGGGTTACTGTTGCTCAGCTCCCTTTCACTTCAATGGCACAGCCACTACACTTTGAGCAGACCTGTGCTTTCTGCTCCATTCAAAGTGCAACATGCAGATCGTGGAGTCATTGAAGTCAATGCTAGGTGCACACAGCCGGTATCTATTTTTGCAGATCCATGTTTTGTGGTCTGCAAAACAGACACAGCCATTTGAATGCACCCTTAAAAAAATAATTTCCAAATAATCTCCTATTAGTCTTTAATGAAAAACGGACACAACACGGAGTGTGTGTCAGTGATTTTCATGGACCCATAGACTTCAATGGTTGTGCTTGGTCCACATTACTGATCAAACTAGTGCATGTCCCCGTGATTTTTTTTTACTGAAATATGAACAGACACATTCAAATCAAATGGCACGTGTGCTGTCTGTGGAAAATGCGGACAGTACACGTCAGTGAAAAGCGTAAATGTGGACGAGGCCTTAGTCAGCACACCACCCTAAGATACAGGTGCCAGTTGCCATGACTGAAAATACAAAATGAAATACACTGTAAGCACTCTGCTTACACAAAATACATGATTTCACATTTGCGGCAGAGCTCTCTGTGAGGCTGCTCTGCCATAGAATGCAGGGAATTGGAAGGACAAAAAAACGGTACATGCAGCAGTTTTGGTCCTGCAAGTCTCAACATATTTGCTGGATAGCGGCTGGATCTCAATCAAGCCCATTATAGTCAATGGGGAAAGTCGGGCATTCCAGTAACATCCGGCAATGCCGGATCGGAAGAACCCTGGCAGAGAATAGCCTGCCGATGGGCTGTGCCACATATGTGAAAGTAGCCCAAAATAATGCTTTACTTGCTATTGCTCAGCCAATCCCTGGCCCAGTTATCTGCCAAATCCGTCCTTTCCATTTTTTACAGAGAACTCCGCCTTAGAGTGCCAGAGGTAGAACCTACAATAATCAGACCTTTGTGGCATATTCTGCAAGTAAGGGTAGGTTAATATCTGCAGCAGGTAAATCCGGTAGTCTGTTTTGGCGGAGGTGCAGACTGCCCGAGTTGCCATATTCAGCATAGCTGGACACTGCCAGATCCACATTGACTATAATGGGATCTTCCGGCATAAGTGCTGGCTTTGTACAGTATACTAGTAGGATCTTTGCATTATTGCACTGTAGTTTCAATGATTAACTTGCTATAGGCAATGTCCAGGTGACACATGTTTAAAGCAACAGTACAGCTTTTGTAGAGGGATTTCATAGTTGCTAGGAGACAAGGTGACTTCCACCACCCCGCTTTCCTGTGCGGCTATGTTGTCAGCATGATCTAAGACTAGATCTAAGATGGGTCCTCTTCATTCACGTCTTATGTATTACATATACAGTGTATATTGTTCTGTGTGTTTTTCCATAATCACAGACTCCTCAGAAACCAGCTTCACATGTTGAGACATTTTTTAACCACTTGACGCAAAATGTTCTACCTTTAAAGAGCTGCTGCTGTGTAGTCAGTGCAAAGCCCTGGAAATGTATGGCACAAGCATCGTGTGCCACAGAAGCTTTACCATTGGCATCCTTACAAGGTGCCAGCCGTGTACTGCAATTACCCTCATCTTAGTCATTTATACGTGTTTTCCGAAATTTTAATACTGATGACCTATCCTCTGGATAGCAATATTATATATACTGTATATGTTGTGTTCCTCCATAAATTACTGTCCTACCTGATAGATACCTAGGGATCACATACTATTTATTTTTCTTTAGAGAGAGGCAACTGTATAGATAATAAAGGTCTGACAGAAAAAAATTAAATAGATGTGTATTAGAAAATGGTTCGACATCCTATTCTGTAAAGAAATAACTGTAATCATTAAAGGGGTTTTCCAAGATTCTGATATTGCTGACCTGTCCTCAGGATGGGTCATCAGTATGAGATCAGAGGGGTCTGATACCAGGGACTCCACCAATCAGCTGTTTGAGGTGCCCAGTGACATCATGTTCTTCTAGTGAATTAGGGCTGAGCTGCAATACAAAGCGTGGCCGTTATCCAATGGACAACCAGAGATCCGAATGCAACCAGGCATGTATGCCGAGAATCGGCCAGACTAAGGCTACTTTCACACTAGTGTTTTTGCTGGATCGAGAATCGGCCAGACTAAGGCTACTTTCACACTAGTGTTTTTGCTGGATCGAGAATCGGCCAGACTAAGGCTACTTTCACACTAGTGTTTTTGCTGGATCGAGAATCGGCCAGACTAAGGCTACTTTCACTTTAGTGTTTTTGCTGGATCCGGCAGGGTTCATCAAAAACGCTTTCATTACTCATAATACAACCATCTGCATCCATTATGAACAGATCTGGTTGTATTATCTTTAACATAGCCAAGATGGATCTGTCATGAACTCCATTGAAAGTGAATGGGAGACGGATCCTTTTTTTTGTATTGTGTCAGAGTTAAACAGATCCGTCCCTATTAACTTTCATAGTGGGTCATGACGGATCCGTCTTGCTCCTCATCCCAGGATGGAATGAGAGCGGAATGCATTCTGGTGTACTCTGTTTTGTCCCCATTGACCGTAAATGGGGACAAAACGTGACGGATCTCAATACCGGAAAATATTAACGCTAGTGTGAAAGTAGCCTTAAACCGCTGTAGCTTCTGACAATGCTGGAATTTAGAGAGATCCGGCAGGCTGTCCCCTGCCAGATATACAGGTATAAGAGCTAGTGTGAAACTAGTTTGAATCTATGTGTCGGTAATGTGTGTCAGCTGAGTCATCAGTTACGTCTCATAAGGATTGGATGCATGTTTATTGCATAAGGTGATTAATAATAATAATATATCTGGACAAGTGCAATGATGTTTGTCTGGTGTAGAAGTTGAAAAGCCTGTCTGTTGTACACATTCGCCTGGTGTGTATAGTGGCGCATGCACCATCCATAGATATTGAGACCGCCCTTGCACGTGCAGTCGCCCAGACGCAGTTCATTTACTTTCCCTTTTGCACCTTGTTCAGTATATAATCTGTGGGGTGCATGCTCTGGGGATTGATAACCAGGTTTGCATTATGTCCTGACACCAGAACACGTGTGCCATGCAGGTAAGCACTATTGGTCTCTGTATAATATTGTATGTTCTCATTTGGGTACATATACATATGTAGGCCTCCCCTGATGAAGCCGCACCAGTAGGTAACCGTATGCATGAAGTATTGTGCTTCAGGTGTCGCGGGTCAGGTTTTTCCAGTTTCCCAGATAATTTTCATATATCTCGTGTGCAGATTTTCTTATAGAGTTCATGGTTTGGTGTATTTGCACACCCGTAGCAACCCAACCCTATTTATTAGTTCCATTCCATTAGTTCAGGATCCGGTCATGGACGTTGATATGTCAGCATTACACTGGAAGGTTTCGTCCAGGGGTAAAATGTTATATATGATATTTTTAGTTTTGGGAGTATGAAGTGGAGCTTCCCACTAAATAGTTTAAAGATTTTACTATCGAAACGTTGTTTAGCTGTAATTAGATTGTGATGGAATTAAACCACCTTCCCATAATCAGGTAACAAGATTAGCGGGTAGATCTTCATTGACATGTTATGGGCACCATGTCATTACCTGGTGATCATAAAGCTTTTACAGATCAAGGACGCGTGCCAATGCTCTAATCCCTCACATCTGCTTGTTTTGTACATTTTAGTCGATCGCAGATCACCTGTATCAGCCGTATGGTTTGTGTTTTTCTGCACCTTACTATTTATTTAGTAAGTTTATTCTTTCTGAACGTAGTAACTTTATATCCTGTTGCATCCTGCTTCTTGTTCTTCCAGTTTCTGACGTTATGTAATGTTATTGCAGACTGAGTCCCAGCTTCAGTTTCAGACTGGTTTCCATGGGGCAAATGTATGCCAAGAGTGACTTCATTGACAGTGTATGGTTTTTTTATTGCTTTTATAGCATAGCTAAGTAATTTTCTCACCCCCAAAAAAATATTGCAGTACTTTTTACAAAAAAAATTTAGATTGAAAAAAGCCACAGGTCCTCAAGTCCAACCTTCAATAGTTCAATTCGTCTGTTAATGAAAAGTCATAATGCTTACATTTATCATATTCTATCAGAATATCAAATATAAAAAAAGTTGTACAAGAAGTATCTAGGGTGACGCTAGGGAAGCTCGTCACTGTCTGCCATTGGCTGCTCCAACCCTCCCCGATACCAGATGTTTTATCTGTGCACGGGGGAGAAGCAGCAGCGGCGGTGCGGGAGCAAGGTAAGTAGATTCAGTGTGAGGGGCCTGGGAATATATGGGACATTTTTAGTCTCGGATAACCCCTTTAATCTCTTGTAAAATCAGATATAGAAAATTTTGATCTAAGTGTAAACCTTGGATAGTATAAATAGATTCAAAGAGGTATTTAAAATTGGTTCGGGCTCAGGTACCCTCTTACCCTATGGTGGAAATGTACTAAGCTAAACACACCACAGTACTAGCTTAATTTGGACCAACTGGCTTACATACTCTGCACCATGTGTGACAAGGGGATATGGTTTATGATGTGCCAACGTGTGTCAAATTTTTAGTGCAAACTAAGCTAACCAATAGGTTGTGTAAATTTAGATAAATTTTATTATCAATCGTGAGGCTCTTTAGACTGAATGCATGCTGATTTCAAATGTCCTGCAGTGCTTCCACTCACCACAGTGTTTTCTGTAGGCATCTGGGACACTTTTTGCAGGAATACCTATATACCAGAACCGGCTACTCTCCTAATCGGCCACATTCAATGGTGCTGGTTACTTTCAAGTGCAAATAACTTGGCATGTTAAGAAAAATAACAGTGAGGAAAGATGAGAAGGCACTTCTCATAAGTAAAGGTCACTGAATAGAGATGAGGGAGTTTAATTCAATCAGTAAAAGTAAAGCACTATCCTAAGCACAAATGCTCAAGATAAATCAGATACTGCCACTCGGACAGAGGAACTAGTATACATCTCAAATAAAAGTTCCTCTCTGTGTGGAATAGAACTGCCCCTTTGCTTCTAAATTAAAATGTTGACTGTAATTCAATTAATTTAGATTCTAAATTAATTCTAAGGTGTCCCTTAATTGAACCAACCTTGTAATTAACCTCAAAAACCTGTTTCATCAAGGGGTCTAATGAAAAATACTAGAATGAGATATACAGTTTGTGCAGGCTGATGTACTGTCTGCAGGGGCGTAGCTATAGGGGGTGCAGAGGTAACAGTTGCTACCGGGCCCAGGAGCCTGAGGGGGCCCAAAGACCCTTGTGCTACATAAGAAGACACACAAAGTACTGAGGGAAGGGGGGCCCAAGCTGAACTCTTGCACCAGGGCCCATGAGCTTTTAGCTACGCCCCTGACTGTCTGAAATAGTGTAATCTTAGTATGCCAGCCAACATACGTGGTATTCTTCGGACTGATCATTTAGAAGGAGAATTCCACATTTACCAATTCATTACTAACATAAAGATAACCAAGCAACTGAAATCAACTGATGGACAGATCTGACGAAAAGTTGGTTACCAAGCAGACCCTTCACACTGACCAGTGAATAAACGTAGGGGGTGATTATGATTCCTCACACACAGCAAGGCTGAGACGTTATTGCTACCTAACAATTGGTCACAGCGGAAGTCAATAAATACATATTACTATGAAGTAGAACACGAGCACTGTATTCTAGAGATCATCAATCTTGAAGAGAAAAAGACATCTGTGCATGCTGTGTTTTACATTGAGGTTGAGTAGAACCAATGAGACGGTTATATTGTATACATATCTCCATATGGAGAAGTCTGTCTGTTTCAGAATGCTTGTGGTTATCTTGAATGAACCAAATGTTCTTCATTTGTATTTTATAAGGAAATCTTCATGTAATTCCACCTGTAATACAGCATACTTTCACATTTTTTATTAGGTTTTTTCATTTAGGAATACTTACAACAGCAGAATCCATGTTTTCGATGATAAATGAGATAAGATGGTATAAAACTCAGCATAAATAGAACAATATACTAATATACATATACAGGCATGTGATCCATAAAGTCAAGAGAGTGAGAAGCTATATCTCCTCTCTAATTTTACTGAGCTCTGTGGTTTGAGGGTGTTGTCCCACAAAGAAATGTAAGTGTCTAACTGTTGGGACCCTCTACTGATCACTTAAATTGGGCCCCATTGTTGAAACAAATATCGGTCACCAGGACAGAGGTTGTTCCTCCATAGTGAGGAGGAATTTGAATGGGAGAGGTGATCATGCGTGCAGACTGCGTTTAATTTGTTGTCTGTGGGGCTGGTACCGGTGCAGTAAGGAGAAACGAGAAACTTAGGACCTCTATTTTAGTGATCAGTGGGGGTCCAGCAGTGGGACTTCAGGGATCATACATGTATCACCTACCCTTTAAGTATAGGGCTCTGGAGAGTCACTTTTGGTGCTGTAGGTTGCCTTTTTCAACAGTAGCTAATTCAAGTTATTCGTTTGTAAAAGGTTTTTTTCCTCTTGGAAACGCGGCAGCCGTATCCCGATGGGAGCAGATTCTTCCTT
Organism: Rhinella marina; assembly: GCA_900303285.1. Classification (NCBI taxonomy): domain Eukaryota; kingdom Metazoa; phylum Chordata; class Amphibia; order Anura; family Bufonidae; genus Rhinella; species Rhinella marina. The sequence continues at coordinate 48,280 of ONZH01017175.1, forward strand.
TACACTGTTCTAGTTTTCATTGAAGAGTACAGCAGTGACAGATAAAAGCTCCTTTCTTCAAAGTGCAAATTATGATCTTGGGTTATTTGTGAAAACCTATTATACAATTTACAGTACATTCTTCAGATAGTCTCTTTAGCAAATAGCTACAAAATATTATGGGAAGTAGTAAGAGACAATCCTATAAAAACATGTCCATGTCAATGTGTTTAAGACTCCTCAAATGTACATCTTAGCTCTTCCTCATGTTAATAATGTGACTGTGACAATGCAGGAGAATTCCACATTCCTTCATCTGACAACTCAGCCAAAATGACTGCCTGCATCCTAGGTTTTCTAGATACCATTCATTGCTCCAAAGACGTTCGCTGACCATGAATTTTTGATGTTTTGGGCAGTTTTTATTTTTTTATTTTGTAAAATGTATGAACCGCTTCAAATATTATGAACACTTCCTTACCTTGTCCTATAAATAACATTAACCACTTGATGGTAATACAAAGTACAATTTTGCTCTCAGCCTCTGCTATGGCAGAAGCCTGTTTTTCCAATAATCCTAGACTCCTCACTGATCAATCTACTAGTCTGTTCATTGATTTCCCTTATTCTGCCGTCTTACCATATGTGCTGCATGTTAATGGCTTTGTGCTAGGTGTTGCAGGTACATTTCCAATATCCAACATTAGTCAAGTTACTATAAGGAGCCTAGGCTAGTGATGAACTATGTAATTCCATCCCCAGGCTGCTTTATGTGAAGCATGGAACACATATATTCTACAGTCGTCTTTGTTTTTATAACTAGGTATATTTGGGGCAGTTGCTGAAATCTGAAATGCTCAGCATCAAAAACCTAATACCACACTGGCACATGATATCGTCTGCTATGATCAGTCACAAAAGTTCATTGAACCACATGGAGATCTTTCATTGTAAAGTGACTATCGACATCACATGATTCTTATACTCTTAGTCCTAATTCTATCAGTGCATGATCACATTCACATGAAAAAAGTGTTCAGTACAGTCTTTTAATGTGTTGGATATCCTTGGCATGTAATGAAATTAAAGAGGACCTTTCACCACTCCTGACATGCCTGTTTTAATAGCTTCATGCATTCCCCATGTAATAAAAAGTATGGAACATCTATTCTTATGTCTGTATGTTCTGCCATTCCTTTATTATTTGCATGAATTGCTGTTTGTCTTCAGTAAGGGAACAGAGGGGAGGTAACAAGTTGGGGGGGTGTCCCTGCACAGTCTGAACATGGCAGCACTGATTGGCTAGAGTCAGTCTGTGCAGGTACACACCCCCAACTGGTCACCTCCCTTCTGTTCCTTTACTGAAGGCAAATAGCAATTAATTCATAACTTCTAGTGCAAATAATGCAAAGGAATGGCACAACATAGAGCCATAAGAATAGATGTTCCAGAATTGTTAGTACGTGGGGAATGCATGGAGCTATTAAAACAGGAATGTCAGCAGTGATGAAAGGTCCTCTTTAATTTTGATATCTGTCCTGCTGGAGTCTTTGAGCTGGATGAAATAATGATGTTTTTACCATACAAGTCTCTTCATCAGGGTATATATCATGTGTGGTCTATTACTCTGTATTACACAGCCCAATTCTGCAGGCGATTGTCGGGAGGGATGCATTCCTTCCCAGCAATCGCTAGCAGAGGAGATCGCTGCTATTCTATGCCGTGATCTCTTCCACAACATGGGGAGGAGCCATTGTTGTGCCATTGCTGGTCCCCATGCCGTCTAGTTGTTTGCTGGCAGCAGATCGTGATCTGCTGCCAGCAAATGACACCACTATCCGCTGCTGGCAAATGATAATTATTAAACATGCTGAAAGATCCCGATTGCCTGATGATCGAGCATCAGCAACAGTATGTATTTTCTTTTCGTGTCCGTCCTTGTTCTTCCGTATGTCCGTTCCACAAACAAATAGAACATGTCCTATTATTGTGCGCATTACAGACAAGGATAGTACCGTTCTATTAGGGGCCAGCTGTTACCTTCTGCAAAATACGGAATGCACGTGGATGTAGGGTTGGGCGATATACCGGTGTGGGCGGTATACCGCGGTATTAAAAAACTGCGATATTGCTGTTTACTAATAACCACGGTATTTTGTGATGTCGTCAAAGCCGTCATCTGCGCAGACTGTTTGAAAATCTGCGTCCATGGCCGCCCGCCCCTACATCATTACATACCAATTGCCGCCGGCAGCGTCTCCCATAATGCAGTCTCCGCCCACCGAAGTCAGAATCAGATGCCGCCCGAGCAAGGCCGATAAGGCTGAGCAGCACGCAGGACAGGAGCGAGTGGTGGGAAAGTACCACCCCCGACTGCCACAGAATTAACTTTGCCTGCAGGGAGAGAGAGACCCTACATATATCAGAGCTGCCGGCCGGGCCTGCCGCGATAACAGGTGTAATGTCTCTGTCTATATGTATGTCTTCTTCTACTGCGGCGAGTGCTTCCTGGTAGCTGCACAAATAGCAGCCAGCAGGCAGGGAATGAGCCATCACAAGTCCCTCCCTCCCCCATGAAGAAGGAATTACAGTATGGTGGCAGGTGGTCATAATACATGGGGGGGGGCACCTTATGGCTGCTGCCCCCACTGTAATGCCTCCTTGTGGCTGCTGCCCTGATAGACAGTGTCCCATAATGCCATACAGTATAACAATTAACGTCTCCTTCTGGCTGCCCAAGCCCATAACGTCTCCTTGTGGCCCCCATTAACCCCATAAAGTATGTCTCCTTGTGGCTGCCCCCATACAGTATAACGTCTCCTTGTGGCCGCCCACATACAGTATAACGTCTCCTTGTGGCTGCCCCCATACAGTATAACATCTCCTTGTGGCTGCCCCCATACAGTATAACGTCTCCTTGTGGCCGCCCACATACAGTATAACGTCTCCTTGTGGCTGCCCCCATACAGTATATAACGTCTCCTTGTGGCTGCCCATCACAGTATATAACGTCTCCTTGTGGCTTGCCCCATACAGAGTATAACGTCTCCTTGTGGCTGCCCCCATACAGTATAACGTCTCCTTGTGGCTGCCCCCATACAGTATAACGTCTCCTTGTGGCTGCCCCCATACAGTATAATGTCTCCTTGTGGCTGCCCCCATACAGTATAACGTCTTCTTGTGGCTTCCCCCATACAGTATAACGTCTCCTTGTGGCTTCCCCCATACAGCATAATGTCTCCTTGTGGCCCTAATTGTTTTTTTCTTCTAAATGGATATCGTTATCGTGGGTATATTTTTGATATCGCCCAACCCTACATGGACGTTATCTGTATTTTTTGCGGATCCGTTTTTGCGGACCGCAGAATACATACAGTCATGTGCATGAGCCCTTAGACTGCTGGGTGATCGCTAACGAGCGTTCCTAGGCACGACAATCGCCTGGTGTAATACAGGCTTAACGCATTGGTTAAGCTTGCATCTTGTAACTTTTTGGAACTCGATGTTGGACCCATTACACTTTTTTATCCAGCACCACTGCCAGAGGTGATCCTTCATTGTTTCTATAGTCCCAAAGTCACCTCTGTCCCAAAATAACTGAAAACTTTGGGTAAAGTTCTGTAGTTGCAGTTTTCATTCTTGGCACAGAAAAAAATAGTAAATTATATTTAACAAAAAAAAAAACAACAATTCTCTCATAACAGGTTACTGTTTTACTTTGTCATAGTGTGCAAGAATGATACCTCTTGAGGTACGTCTGCATGTGACGTAAAAAAATCTGTTGCACATTTTGTCGTGGATTTATTGCAGATTTCCCCCTCTGCAGATCCACAGAAAGAAATGGCATACTGTGGATTAAAATCCACACCTCGTGTTCATTTCTGTGTTTATTTTTGTGCACTGTGTGGGTAAGATTTGTTAAAATCTTATCCACACCCTTACAGTTCTGGAATGTATTGGATAATAATGACATAGTGCTGTCACTGGTATCTAATACATTCCAGAACTGTAAGGGTTACATAGCATCATAAATCAATATAATGCTATGCGACCCCGGCAGTGCTGGGAGGTCAGGACGGGAGCTGTGTTATACTCACACTTCAAGTCCGGAGTGTACAACTCAATCGTGTGAAAGCAGCCATAAATAAAAAGTGAACTAACCCAGGAACAGCTCAGCAAATTTGCATAATTGACATATAATTTTACTCAACCCTGCCAATACCTCATTTAATAGGGTCCATCCTCCTGACAGATGCTCTAATTATCTAAATTCACTTTGACTCTTCTGATAAGAGCAATCCAACAGAGTGTACAGTCACCAATGTGACAGCTTTTTGATTATGATGCTGCCTGCTGATCCCTCACCAATCACTTCACCGGGATAGACTACTGTCAGGGTCAGATTGGACCAAACAAAATTGGTTTCTGGCGCTGCTGTCAGATTAATGGGGTTACCTGTGATGAGACGTCTCTTTTTAAAGGGAGTCTGTCACCTCATTTTCACCTATATAGCTAACAGCAGTGCCCCACAGACGATTGCATACACATCTCAGACATACCTGTGTGCACTGTGTGTCTGTATTCCTCGTTCAGAAAAAGCACTTTTATTCTGCAGGAAAACAGCTCCCAAGTGCCCGGCTCTGCTGCTGCTGCAAACCAGACTGGAGGGGGGAGGGCAGCTTTAGCTGCTCATATCTTGGGATTAGTAGCAGATAGAACAATGCATTATATGCAGTATATCAGAAGATATAGCTGTTAGAAATTGAGTCAGGAGAGAAAGCTGTTTTTACTTTCACTTTCAGCCGGGCACTTGGTAGCTGTTTTCCTGCAGAATAAAAGTGCTTTTTCTTGACATGTAATACAGACGCACAGTGCACACAGGTATGTCTGGGATGTGTATGCAATGTTCTGTGGGGCAGTGCTGTTAGTTATATAGGTGAAAATGAGGTGACAGACTCCCTTTAATTTAGAAGGTACAAAGTGGCATGTGACTGTATAATTTGCTATATATGAACAATAGTCATGTTAAACATGAGTGGCTGTAATGATATACCTAAACTGAAAATACTAAGGGTGCAGCCACACAGCATTTTTTGTGCGGCATAAAAACACATTTAATTTTTGCAACATGCAGAAAAACTGAATTCGATTAATTAAAAAATAGTTGCATTAATGTAATTTTTATTTTATTTTTTTGCTGCACCAAAAATGCAGCACAGCTGCAACGTCCGTCAGCACCCTAGTTCTGCTGGGTTCCACATATTCCACAGATTTTTGATTAGGATTTTAATAAAGCCACTACAGAGTGTAAGGAGTCTTTGGCTGATGGTTAACTAGTATATATCCGATATAGCTAATTAGCCATTTCTGCTGCCCTGAAGAGATGCTGCAGCACAGACCAGCCAGTGTCCATGTTACACGCTATGTATAAAATGAAGGGATTGAAGCAGAACACCCTTTTGTTTTCTATGTATTCCATATGGCGCCTTATAGCGGAATTACTAATTAACTGTAGTATGAAGCTTATTCTCAAGGTAAGCCCTATTTTAGGTCATATTTAACTACAATGATGGATAAGAGTGTAAATTCTGCTAAATATGTGGCCATTTATATAAGCTCCCTAATTTGTCCTCTTGCAGATGTGTTGCTGTTCAGATTTATTTTCACTACCAAGTAGTTGCTAACTTTAAAGGGGTTATCTGACTGCTTAAAAACAATATCTGGATTAAGGCACGCCCTAATTTTGGTTATATCAATGCAAAAAAAAAACACTGCTGTCTTATCACTTATTTCTTCCCTCACTTATTTCTTCCCTTTCTGTGGGTAGGTAGTAGCTCATTACAAATCTCAACTTTTATAACTCCTGTCTTCCTACCGTTCATAGAAAATAGTTTGTCACACACAGTCCCAGTGATTCTACTAATATATAGACTATAGAATGCGATGCAACCACAATTTCTTTTTCCACTGTTCAGAGAGAGCGAGCTATATATTTCAATGATATTTCAATATTATAGAAGTAGTGATGAATGAAAAGTGTCTGAACGACTTTACCTGCTTCACTATGAGACCACTACACCAGGACTGTGAGGAGGAAGAGAACAGGAAAGCTACTGAGCATGTCTAGTCCACCGCTGAATGCAGGAGAAGGTGAACCAGGGTTTCAGACGCAGGAGAATCGGCAGGGGGCACTACCCTACAATACAATTATCAATTGTATATTTGGTTGCGACAATGACCAGTGTTATAGAACCAGCTGCCGTGCAATTCCCGTAGACAAATGACTACAGGACTACAGCCAGTAATTGCCATCTCTCGAGTGCTAACCCCACCTTCACACTCCACATTTTTTCATACAATCACAACACAGCACAAAACAGCCGATGGATAATAATCCTGTAGGACTGTCACCCACTACATCTATCTAATCACTTCTCCAAAAATTCCATGTATAGAAGACTAATAAACATCTACTAAATCTAAAGTACAAAGTTTATTAAATAAAAAAAATGTAAAAATAATTGCTTATCTCATTTACAGATGTTTTGTTCTGGATACTATTATCTCTGGAGGTAGTTGTAACAGTACTTTAGTAAAACGTTTTGTATGTCATAGTGACTTATCACAGGTTTTTGATCAGTGGGGGTCTGAGTTTTGAGACCCCACCAATATGTAAAATGGAGTTAGAAGCACTCAGCTGAGTGCTGTTTGTCCTTACTACTGAGGACAACCTCAATAGAAAGCCTGTGAGGTAGTGTTCATTTCTGTTTTCAGTGCTTCTCATTCCTTGTTCTAGTGGGGGTCTCGGCACCTTCACAATCAAAACCTTTGATATGTGACTGTGACGTCAGAAGTTTTGTTAAAGTGCAGTTACTCTTTAACCTGGACATGTACATTAGATTAATGTTGGTCAAATTGGCTGATTTTACCGAAAATGGCTGACAATCTAATGTGTATGCAAGCTGGCAGTGGTTTTCTTCCTGCACCCCATTCAGAACACCTTCATATATAGGGGGCTGGCCAAGACAAAGTGCAGGGCAGCCTAAAGGTGGCCATACACATCTAATGGTTGAACAAGCAATCCTCTGGAGATCTTTTATTTTACAGACATGGTCACGTTTTTAGACCGTATTGGCCGGTACACTAGTTCAAAATGGTCATACAAGTTCAATGAAACCAGGCAATTGGCCGAAAATTGGACCAAAATATCAAACACAGCCCACTGTCTATCATGGTCTATCATGTGTCAGCCATGGTGATCATTTGTCATTACATTTCAGCCAACAAACGATCGTTTTGGTTGAAACCGTCTGTTTTGATCAACCTTAGACTAAGGGTGCATTCACACGACCGTAGTTTTGGGTCCGCATCCGTTCCGCAATTTTGCGGAACGGGTGCGGACCCATTCATTTCAATGGAGCCGCAAAAGATGTGGACGGCACACAATGTGCTGTCCGCATCCGTAGGTCCGATCCGCGGCCCCGCAAAAAAGATAGAGCAGTTCTATCATAGGGCCGGCTACATTCACACAGCCGGTATCCGTGTTTTGCGGATCCGCAATTTGCGGACCGCAAAACACATACGGTCGTGTGAATGTAGCCTAAAGTGTATGACCAGAATTCAACTGTAGTCTCCTTGTCCCAGCATAGATTGCATTCAGCAGTGTAAGGCTACATTCAGACCCCCAGCCATGCGTTCCAGCCGTCAGGTCTGTCTGAGAATGCCAGGAAATGGCCAGCGATTCTCTGTATATTTGCCAGGTAGTGGGCAGCTTTCTGCCGGACCTGATAATAGTCGATAGGGTCCAGTGGGAAGGCAGCAGTATCGGTACAGCCAGATTCAGAGAACTCCTATAACCTCCTGCTGGAGTTCCATGCTGCAGATGGGAAACTAGCCTAACTAATGTGGCTTGTCTTTTTTCCTCAGTCTTCCTTTAGATGAATGACTTGATTGTTCTAGTAAGCAATGAACTTACAGAAAATGGTCATTTAATTATAATTTAGTTCTATTACATTATTTATGCAGTTTAATAGTTTCCAGACCCCTATACAATGGAGTGTACTAATCTAGTCTGTGCCTAAACGCTAAATGATTATATCAGCTGAATACAAAGAACAGCTTGAGTCGCAATGCACAGTCTTCATGGTTTTGTCTTGGTGTGCTTTGTGTAATTCCTCTAATTATATGAATATGTATTATGTAAATGTTTCAAAATTTAAATATATGAATAGAAATATATAATTTGACAACTTTTTTTTTTCTTTTCTTTAAAGGCTATGGACACATTTGGAGGCATTTTTTTTATTATTGCTTTCTACTCATTTTTGGGCTGAATTCATTTTTTTAATTGGTCTTTATTAGAGATGAGCGAACGTCCTCGAAACGAGCACTGTGCCGCTCGGCTCCCCATGCGAGCGCAGGGGAGCTGAGCGGTACAGTGCTCGTTTCGAGCACGTTCGCTCATCTCTAGTCTTCATTAAAAAAATATATATTGTTTTTCTGGCTGGATCTGTAGTTTTCCTAACTGCTCATAAATACTCAGTATAGCTACATTTGTGTCGGTTTGATAAGAATATAACATAAAAGTTGTCAGGAATTTACAGATGAGGGCTACAGATCGAGCCATCAGAGCAGCTCTCTGACTGATTCACTGAGAAGGCGGAAGCAATAGTCTGCAGATACAATGAAAGTAAAAACAGCAGAAGGCAAACTGCTGAAAATGTATAATAAATACAATTAGAAAAAAAAGCCCAAAATGAGTAAAATATAGTAATAAAAAATGCCCCCAAAGGTGCCCATAGCCTTTAAAGGCTAAGGAAGACTGTCTTGGCCGATAGCAATCAGGCACAGCTTTCAGTTCATGATCTGCTCTTGAAAAATAAAAGCTGTGCTGTGATTGGTTGCTATGGACAGTTTCATAAATCTTCCATATAGTTTCAAAAACAAGGCAGGCACAGGGAGAAGAGTCCAGAGACAAGAGTCCGCTGTATGGCCTTTCGCTTCCTTGCTTGAGTTGATTGACAAGAAAATACAAATAGAAAATATACATACATATAGGGGGACATTTATCATGCTGTTTATGCTACCATTGTGGTGTTAAAAAAGTCGCAATTTATGTCACACATCGTTTTTGCAACTTTTCATAAAAAGGGGCATGGGGAGGGGCGTGGCCCACAGGGCCGACACAGTTTTCTGGACTGAATGAAAATAGAAATCTATGGCAGCTAAGTTGCATGGCCAGCAGGAGGATGTGCCAGATGTATACTGAGGCCTGTGCCAAAGCAGAACTTTGGATCATCCTCTGGCTGCGTAGGAGAAATCAAGACCGGCTACGAAAGTACCAGTCTTGATAAATGTCCCCCATAATGTCTACGGTTTCAAGCCATATTTTGATATTTTATTAGTTCACCTAACGTACTCTGCTGTTCTGCAGTTTCATGTACATAGCTCTATACCTACCAGAGTTATATGCCGCCAGTCTGCTCCTGCGCATGTAACCGTGCATTTTTGTACAGGGTCTTTCATGATTCAGATCTTTAAAGTCCAACAGGTAAGAGTTTTTCCATCAGTTTAGACCAGGCTTGATTGGTATAATTCCCATGATTATAAACCCTTTAAAGACTGTGGCACAAGCAGTGCTTACCCATATACTTTGTGGTATACCTCTGATTAATTCTCATCTTGGCATCCTTTATGAATGCCCTGAAATTAGATTTTAAAGGTAATTACGAGCTTGAGTAATGCATTCTGCCTCCGTCCTACTTAGTGGACAATGCTAAAGAGGTCAGGACCCTTAGCTACTTCTACCATATAAACTGCATGACATTTGTGCATATGCTGTTAGCATTACAGTAATGCTGTCACACAAGGTAGGAGGGCACAATGGTTTTAAAGATTACTCGCCCCTCCAATGCAGGAAATGTTAATGTCACTTAAGAAATGTATGAATCATTGCAGCCGTTGAATGGATAATCACGGTTCATAGCCACTGCTAATGGGAAGTTGAACTCAAGTTCAAGCATCACTTTAGTAAATCTTAAACCTTTTGTCACTCTCTAAGCCATTACAGGCATCAGGGTTTTTTTTTTATTCCTTAGTTCTATGACGTATTTCAGATTCTGTAATTTGAGACTTAAAGGGGTTGCCCAGGATTTTGATATTGAGGGACTGTGCTCTGTGGACTAGGTGGTAACTGCTGTGCTGCACCCTCTCACTTCAGTGGGAGCAGGGCTCCATCTACTACACATTGAATGAAGCTGTGTGGTACTGGTGCCAGAGCTACAAGGTAACAGCTGATTGGTGGGGATGCGGGGTCGGACCCCAGCTGATCTGATATTGATCCATTATCAAAAACCTGCACAACCCCTTTAAAGCTCGCATACATCAATATCTTGTCGGGACCAGCCAACAATCTAATGTACATGGAGAGCTCCTGACTCTTCCCTGACATCATGTCTCAGGGAGATATAGGAGCTCCACATACACATTTTTAATTTTTTTATTCCCGGAAGATAAAATGTCGCCAGATTTGTTTGGTAGAGGCTTTCCTTACTTCTCCATTGCAAACAAATGCGCACTTGGTTGAACCAAGTGTGTGTATGGGGTTCTAAAGAAAAGAGCTGACAGCTATTGACTATGCATAGGCGCCTTTACACCCTTCAAAACCTGAACAGCGGTGTCTATAACGGATTGATTCATATGTCTCCTATGCCCCGCCGTAACGAACAACAAAAGGGCAGACATGCGCATTAGCTAGACGGAAACGTGACAGCCATCTTTAGAGTTCCCTCTATAGCGACGCCTCCACTGACATGCGCGGACACAACATCCTGCCGTGACCATCTTCCGGTGCCGGCCGCACGCCGCGGCCTATTTAATAACAGACCAGGAGTAGACCGGCACTGGCGACTACAGGCAGGGCCATTACCCTCCACATGTCCAGCGCGCTTAGGTGCATAGAACACCAGGATATCGGGAACTGTTCCCACTTCCTAAGAAACCTCTTAGCACTATGCTCTTCTTCTACAACTAGCTATACATCCACTTACAACAACAGGGGCGAGAATGTGTATAGATCTCTATCCTCCTTTTTATCATGAGAGCCTCGTAATATAGCATATATCCTAAAGCAATGAATAGCATTTGCAACTCTGTTGTATTTTGTAATTGCACTAAAGGTATGTTAAGGCATTTAGCTCCTCCTATTGAATATATATATATACGTAACACAAACCTAAAAAAGGGATAAGCGGACCTATGTATATATTTGACCTTATCTTTTTGACATTTTGTATATAACTGTGATTGCAATTACTTATATATAACTTATGTAACCTTACAGCTTATTGATAAAGGCATAATAGCCGAAAACGTTCAAAAAAGAAGCTGTCTGTTTGTGAAAGCGCAAATACAAAGAAGCTTTATATCAAAGCAATCTATTGGTGGACAGGAGTTTTTATTCTTATCTATAATGGAGACGTGAAGCAGGATATAGCTGGTCATACATGTGCATGGCTCTAAAAACAACCAAACCCTGATGGGCGTCTTCACCGCTGCATAGCTACTTGTGTGCACACCTTTCATCCCTGAAATATATCCTTACGATTGTATGGGTAAAACAGATGTATTTAGTGGCCCTTTTATGAGGTAAATGTTAAGAATAGATTAATCCTTAAAGGAATTTTCATTAAAAAAAATATTTATCAAGTGACCCCAGCAGTGCCGGGACTAAGCAGTTTGGTGCCCTAGGCAAAGTAGTCAAATGGCGCCCCCTAAATTGGCCCGCCCATTATTATAAGCCCCTCCTAAATATAATAGGCCACTCCCAGCAAACACTGTACAGCTGAAATGATATTGTTGAGTCCCACCTGTACACATCATACAGAGAGGGGAGGACGTGTCCTGGCTGCACTGCCTGCCTCACATTATACAATAGACAACAGCAGGCTACAGCAAGGAAGCTCCTTCCCTCTCCTCAGATCCTGCTCAAGGCCTGTGGTTCCCCACCACTATCTGCCACCCACCCGTGACCTGCTGCCCCCCTTGGCTGTCCTCACCCAGCTCTGAATCCTCCTTCTGCAAATGGCAGAGGGAGGAGCCAGAGCATCTCCTCTCCTACATAGCGCCCCATACCTCTTACATCTAGTGATGTCACCTTTGTTGTAGAAGTTCTCTTTCCTCATCTTCTCCATTTGGACCAGACCGCCATGAAGATTTTTCAGCCATCTCTCGTATCTGCAGAGATACAAACAGACATTAGTTTCCCACATTTCCATCATCTTCACATCTTCTGAACACCTCATCCTGCCACCCCCAATACTGTGCCCCCTAATACTATACTGCAGAAACTGTCCCCTGAAAAATACAACTACCACACAGATAGTGCCCCCTACAACAATTATTGGCACAGTCCCCTAAAAAATAACTGCGTCCGGACACTAATAGTATAAAGATATTGTCCCCCAAAAATAATTGTGCTAAATTGATACTGTGCCAGGGTGCCCCCCAAAGTAATAGTGCTCCCCAAAATCCCACCAATAGAAATAATTATCTGCCAGAGCACACTTAATAGTAATGCCCCCATAGTGCCCATACTAGACATCGTGTTCCCCATAGCCCCCAGTAGTAGTAAAGCTCACCATAATACCCCCAAGTAGTAATAATTCACCTTGTAATATGACAGAACAAGAAATACCCCCGCTTAGTGCCTGCAGTTGAGCTAATGTCCCCATAATGTATGCCAGTACAAAATACCCCTATATAGTGCCCCAGTAAATGCCCCCAGTGTCCCCCATAATATGCCAGTAAAAATGCCCCTTCTTGCTGCCCCCACCAGATGCCCCTATAGTGCTCCTCTCCCCATAATGTGCCAGTAAAAATTGCCCCCTTTGTGCCAGATGCCATAGTGCCCCCTATAATGTGCCAGTAAAAATGCCCCCTTAGTGCCAGAAGCCATAGTGCCCCCTATAATGTGCCTGTAAAAAATGCCCCTTTAGAGCCACCAGATTCCCCCATAGTGCCCCCAAATGATGCCCCTATAGTGCTCCACTCCCCCATACTGCCCCCAAATAATGCCACCAGATGCCCCATAGTGCCGCTCTCCCCTATAGTGTCTCCCATGTGCCTATAAAAATGCCCCCTTATGCCACCAGATGCTATAGTGCCCCCATAATGTTCCAACAAAAAAGGCCTCTTTAGAGCCCTCATAGTGCTTCCCTCCCTCATAGTGCCCCTATAGTGCCACCAGATGCCCATAGTCCAGCTCTCCCCTATATTGCCCCCCATAATGTGCCCAAAAAAAGGCCCCCAGATGCCCCCACAGTGCTCCTCTCCCCATGGTGCCCCCCCCCCCAATGTGCCAGTAAGAAATGCCCCAGTAAATGGGCCAGTGAGAAATTGCCAGCAGGTGCCCCCTATAATATGGCATCTATTAAAAAAAAACACTAATACTTAACACCAACAGCAGCGATGAGGTGCAGGCCTCTTCCGGCCTGTGTCCCGCACTGTATGCTGCCTGGCTCAGGCGGCACGATGATAATGACGTCATCGCGCTGCCTGAGTTGGCCTCTGATAGGCCGCAGCCATTAGTGCCTGCAGCCTATCAGAAGAACAGGGAAGGGAGACGCCTCTCCCTCCCCTTCCGCAGCACAGGCATCTGTATCGCTGTCCTGAGGATGGCGATACAGATGAATATAGAGATGAGCGCTTCCGCAAATACAAACATTTCACCATGCGCTTTCTGTTCCGCGGCCCCGCAACAAAGATGGAACATGTCGTATGCTTTCTGTTTTTGTGGACAAGGATAGGAAATTTCTATTGAAGTGAAAAAGAAAATGGCAGCATGCACACTGCTGGGATCTGCGATTTGCTGACCACAAAATGAATACGGTTATGCGCATAAGCCACTGGCCCTGGAAACACAGACCGTAATTTGTGATAATCTATATCTGATCATGGGGTTAGTGCAGTGTGTTCACATAATAGTGATCAGATAGACTGTATCATAACGTGAGTACAGTGCAATAGCCCCAATGACAGACTGACTATATTTACTACGATACAGTCAGTATTGGTCAGGGGAGCTGTGGCCAACACACAAGCCGTGTTTCCCGGGCTGATCACAGTCATGTGCGTGAGCACTAACGATAACTTTCTAAAGTTAAAGGCAGTCTGTCACCTCATTTTCACCATTATGAGTACTGCCCCACAGAATATTGCAGACACATCCCAGACATACCTGTGTGCACTTTCTGTCTGTGTAACATGTCCAGGAAAAGCACTTTTATTCTGCTAGAAAACAGCTCCCAAGTACCCAGCTCTGCTGCTGCAAGTGCCCAAAGCAAACCAGACTGAAGAGGGGAGGGCTGCTTTAGCTGCTCATATCTTGGGATTGGTAGCAGATAGAAAAATGGTTCTGAACTTCTTTGAAAGCGGACATTCCAAGTTTTCAAATGATATCAAAATCACTAGTACATCACATTACATCGACTATATCAGAAGATATAGCTGTTAGAAATCCAGTCGGGAGAGAGCTTTTTTACTTTCACTTTCAGCTGAGCACTTGGGAGCTGATTTCCAGCAGAATAAAGTGATTTTTCTGAACATGTAATACAGACACACAGTGCACACAGGTATGTCTGGGATGTGTCTGCAATCTTCTGTGCAGGCAGTGCTGTTAGTTATATACAGTACAGACCAAATGTTTGGACACACCTTCTCATTCAAAGAGTTTTCTGTATTTTCATGACTATGAAAATTGTAGATTCACATGGAAGGCACCAAAACTATGAATTAACACATGTGGAATTGTATACTTAACAAAAAAGTGTGAAACAACTGAAAATATGTCTTATATTCTAGGTTCTTCAAAGTAGCCACCTTTTGCTTTGATTACTGCTTTGCACACTCTTGGCATTCTCTTGATGAGCTTCAAGAGGTAGTCACCTGAAATGGTATTCCAACAGTCTTGAAGGAGTTCCCAGAGATGCTTAGCACTTGTTGGCCCTTTTGCCTTCACTCTGCGGTCCAGCTCACCCCAAACCATCTCGATTGGGTTCAGGTCTGGTGACTGTGGAGGCCAGGTCATCTGGCGTAGCACCCCATCACTCTCTTTCTTGGTCAAATAGCCCTTAAACAGCCTGGAGGTGTGTTTGGGGTCATTGTCCTGTTGATAAATAAATGATGGTCCAACTAAACGCAAACCGGATGGAATAACATGCCGCTGCAAGATGCTGTGATAGCCATGCTGGTTCAGTATGCCTTCAATTTTGAATAAATCCCCAACAGTGTCACTAGCAAAGCACCCCCAGGCATGTAGAGTCCATCCGTTCACCTTTTCTGCGTCGCACAAAGACACGGTGGTTGGAACCAAAGATCTCAAATTTGGACTCATCAGACCAAAGCACAGATTTCCACTGGTCTAATGTCCATTCCTTGTGTTCTTTGGCCCAAACAAGTCTCTTCTGCTTGTTGCCTGTCCTTAGCAGTGGTTTCCTGGCAGCTATTTTACCATGAAGGCCTGCTGCACACAGTCTGCTCTTAACAGTTGTTGTAGAGATGTGTCTGCTGCCAGAACTCTGTGTGGCATTGACCTGGTCTCTAATCTGAGCTGCTGTTAACCTGCAATTTCTGAGGCTGGTGACTCGGATGAACTTATTCTCCGCAGCAGAGGTCTTCCTTTCCTGGGGCGGTCCTCATGTGAGCCACTTTCTTTGTAGCGCTTGATGGTTTTTGCGACTGCACTTGGGGACACTTTCAAAGTTTTCCCAATTTTTCGGACTGACTGACCTTCATTTCTTGAAGTAATGATGGCCACTCGTTTTTCTTTACTTAGCTGCTTTTTTCTTGCCATAATACAAATTCTAACAGTCTATTTAGTAGGACTATCAGCTGTGTATCCACCTGACTTCTGCCCAACACAGCTCATGGTCCCAACCCCATTTATAAGGCAAGAAATCCCACTTATTAAACCTGGCAGGGCACACCTGTGAAGTGAAAACCATTTCAGGTGACTACCTCTTGAAGCTCATCAAAAGAATGCCAATAGTGTGCAAAGCAGTAATCAAAGCAAAAGGTGGCTACTTTGAAGAACCTAGAATATAAGAAATATTTTCAGTTTTTCACAATTTTTTGTTCAATATATAATTCAATATGTGTTAATTCATAGTTTTGATGCCTTCAGTGTGAATCTACAATTTTCATAGTCATGAAAATACAGAAAACTCTTTGAATGAGAAGGTGTGTCCAAACTTTTGGTCTGTACTGTAGGTGAAAATGAGGTGACAGACTCCCTTTAAAGTGTTCAAATTGATAATTTCAGATGTTATCCTTAATACTCTTTGGTGTCTACTTAATGTTTTGTTTTTTATTTTTTAACACAGTCGGAATCTGCACAGATTGTGCTTCCCACTGTGTTCAATGGGAAATTTGCACGTATAGCAATTGGCCACAGCACTCAACCAAGATTGGCTTTAGAGGGTGCGCGTCCCGATGGTGGTACCCTCCACCCTGGGTATCCAGAATAATCTTGGAATAGTAGAGATTCGAGACAGCACTCCAAATGCTTGATCATTGATATTTATTTTTCAATGCCAGTGATAAGTAGTCATAGCAACGTTTCGGGCCCTGGATGGGTGCCCTTCGTCAGGCTGCAAAAATACATAAAGCAAATGAGGATACATCAACAGTGAGGAATGTAAATACAATACATAAGATTTGTACAAAACACGTGTGACATCTGTCACTGATATACAATAATCATCTCAGATGTAGGATATATAAAGAACGTCAACATGTGGTTAAATTAGTGCGGATCATGCATAACTGCATAAATTACCAGGAGGGTATCATCCTGAAAAGATGATGTCAGGGTATGATCACTTCCTGGCATATTGTGAATAAAGAGCACATCGTAGAGGTATATTTATATGATTCCATTGGCAAGTGTGGAAAAACATGGTAGTATGCTACAACAGCTAGGTAGTCTGTTGAATGAGACATATTTCTAAATACATAAAGTGGCTATAAAGGGAAAGGGCCACAGAAGGTGGACGGTAGAGTCACCATAATGAACACTAGTCAATAACCAGGTGTTTAAAATAAAGCTGTAAGTACATGAAGGAGGAATTACCTTATAGTTGCTGGCCAAATTAGTGGTACGACGTCCGTGTGTACACATGGTGCCGATTGATTATAAAGCCACCGGGAAACTGGAAGCTGCTGTTGCGGGGTCCCGGCCTGCGCGCATGCACAGAGGGGACAATGGAAAATTTGCTCCTTAGTTTATATGATGTGGATTTTTCCTTAAATCCGTGCATGTCATTTATATATTTAACATTTAACACCTTAGATTTTCTGAAGTTCTTAAAATGTTGGTAAGATCAGCAAATTGCGGGGTGTAAATACAATCACTTAATATTAATTAAAAATTGGTGCTGTAGAAAAACCCAGTTTGAAAATTTTCATTTTCTTTTAATATTTATGCCAAGTAAATACACAAAAGCGTTTTCAGTCAGTAGCAGTGGACGCACAAGCGGTCAGCTTGCTAAATTGTCTGCATTATTGAAGCCTGTAAAGGCTCCCCGGGTAGTGCATTAGACATGGCTGTTGTTGATCGTCAGCTGTAGTCTAGATAAATGGGACAGATATTGTATGTACAAAAATAGTGAGGCGCTTGATATGAAGGTTGACACTGAAGCTATGTAATGTGCATTTTATTACACAATGTGACTGCTGATTAACACCCTTCACATGGCATAGGTTATGGCGATGAGGGTCACTATGAAACCATTTCTGCAAAAAAAACTACTGAGCTCTATCTCTTGTGTGCTCAATATCCTCCTGATAGCAAGTTCTGCATACATACCATGACCTTCATGAGCTTCACATTGCTCATTCTCCTAGGGGCAGTTATTAAAATACATTGATGCCTTGGAAAGTACATGTCAGAAAAGTGACAAAGAACACTGATAGATGTATCAGTAATTGTCACATTGCAAACACTGACCATGACTGATGGAGCAGATGGTCTGCAGAAGGTTATGACATATTTGCTGCAGAGTTGGTGGTGAGCCTGTGGTATTACTCAGGAGCCAATATGAAGAAGCAGGGCAGCAATCCACCATGTTGAAGTTGTGCCGTTGCTTTATTATTCCTACTAGTTTATCACTGAATTGCCAGCAGTCTATGTGTTACCAGTGAGACGTATGTCCCTGCACAGTCTGACTCTGGCACCACTGATTGGATAGTGTCAGAGTGTACATGGACACCCCCCCCCCCCAACTGGTAACACTCAGTTGGACCTTTACTTAAAACTGCTAGTAATTCATTAATTCATGAAAATTCTAGTAGGAATAATAATAGAGTAACACAACATAGTCATATGACAAGATGCTCTAGAATTGTTATTGTATGGAGAATGTGAGCAGTTGCTAAAACAGACATGTCAGGAGAGGTCACTTGTATGGGATCTGCAGAAATCGTATCCCAGCTAGGCTGATTCCATAGTCCCAACCACCTCTGACTGCCATATCCAAGGCAGAGGGCATTCTGACATTAGAATATCCTTTTAAGAAGGTCAGAGATTGCTTTATTTTTTTGCTACTGTTATTTTGAGATGGGAGTATGATAAATCCTAAATTTCTGTTTTTGTTCTTCCAGGTATTGCATCTATGACAGTCCCAGTATACATTGCAGAAGCTGCACCACCGCATTTGAGAGGAAGATTGGTCACAATTAACACCCTCTTCATCACAGGCGGACAGTTCTTTGCAGCCGTTGTGGATGGTGCTTTTAGTTACCTTTCCAGAGATGGATGGAGGTTCGTAATGAAATAGAATTGCTCAAAAGGTTAATAATTCTCTCTAATATTGAATTTCCGAGGAACTGTGAATATATTTGTGAATGCCATTTACTCTCGGGTCCCCTTATTTTGATTCTGATCACCTGCGGCAGGGATTCTCCAGAGAGTTCTGGATTTCATGATGTGATAGACCTTTGGCGACCCTGGTCTTGCAATGATTAGTATGCTCGAGCACCAGATACAGGGATTGTCCAGGTAGGCATGTCATAGACCTGCAGAATCAGACAGTGGAGGCTCAACAAGATGAAGAAAAATGCACAGATTTATCTTTCATGCAGTGATTGAAAAACCAAACTAATAGTTCCATAGCAGGTTGGGATCATTTTACCACACTTTTTCTGAAGGTCCTTTAGCAGTCTGCTGAGGAACGTATGAATGAAAGTCATAGACTAGAAATAAATCTTCCTCCGCAGACAATTGATTTTAAGATTTTATTTTAGGATACAAAGACAGATCTCATGTTCCATACACTGGAGCTGAAGCTACAAATGGGTTCTAGAAATAGTCACTGAATGTTGCCATTGCTATTTTTACTTCTGTCCTTTGGAAGCTACACTAGTTGTGAATTAGAAGTGAGCTGACATAGGTTCTGTATAGTTAGTAATGTGTGTGTACACATAAATATTTTGTGCGTATTAATATGTATATATGTGGGTATACAGAATATCAGTTTTAAGAAAATCTGTCACCACAAACTTGGTCTATTATCTGCAGTAATACATGAGCAGTACTGCACTTAAAGGCTATGTACACCTTTGGATGCCATTTTTGTTTATGATTGCATTTTACTCATTTTTGGCTAAAAACCATATTTTCAGTTGGCCTTTATTAAAAATATTGAGCCATTCTGTCACAAAGGGTTAACTGTTTTTCTAACTGTGTGAATGGTACTTTCACCGTGTGCCAGTTATATAATAACCCATTATCTCCAAACTACTAAGAGGTCGTAAACTCGTATTTAAGCCACATTCTTATCAGTAAAATAAGGATTGAGCTTTAATGAGTGTGTGTGTAATGTCTGAGATCAGCGATAGGAGTCTGTCTGCTCCCCAGATGACGGAAAAGACAGGCAGCTAGTACAGCATCTCAGCTCTGTACACAAAAAAAGGATTCCATATTTTTAATAAAGACCAATTGAAAAAAATATTTTCAGCTCAAAATAAGTACAATGCACTCAAAATGAGTACAATGCAATAATAAAAAAATTGCCCCCAAAGGTGTACATAGCCTTTAAGGAGTCCAGATCACAATTTATTTTTCAACTGCCCCGTATTCCCCCACTGTCAGCTCTCAAAGCTTTGCTAAAATACATTGTCAGGACTGCTGTGCATACACATGAGCCCTCCCCATTATGTTAGAACAGCACAGCAGTCCAGACTGTGTATTTCAGTGCAGAGCTTACAGTGGAGGAACCAGGACAGTGAGAAAATAAAAGTGATCTGCGCCTAGGAGCACTGGTGACTTCTTAAACAGCTGATCAGCTGGGGGTCCTGGGTGTCGGACCCACACCAATCAGTGAGGATAGGTCATTAGTATAAAAATCTCAGAAAACCCCTTTCAAAGCCAAGGCTGCTGTGATCACAAGTGCCATGGAGGCAGCCCCTTCATGTTTAGTACCCTCAGCTCTCTGCACTGAAACATCGCTCAGCCCATCTCCTCTGCTCTGATTGATGGCTGTATCGTTTAGTCAGAAGACTGCTGGAGCTGTCACTGGGGAAGTGTTCATTGCAGTGAGCCTAGGTTACTGAGCATGAAGACACAGCCTCCATGGCACTTGATCATGACACTGAGGCGGAATAAAAGTACTGGACTTATTACTTCTGCAACCTGCATGACAAGATATCCTTACACTGCTCCCCATCATCCACTGTACATGGCACTGTCAGCAGTTTTAAGGGGTCAGACTCCCATTAAATGTTAAAGAAGCACTCTGTTTTTTTTTTTTATATAATATAACTAACCAGCAGTATTCTAGCGGTGTAATTGGTTACACCCCAACTCAGCTGCGTCCATGCAATTTGAACATTTTCATTATGGGAACCTGGCCATGTAACCTCAAGTCTGACTACTTGCCCTAATGTGTAAACAGGAACCTGGCTTCTCCCTGTGGCTGACTTCCTGTGAACTACAGGATGACATCACCAATCAGATCCCTCCTGGCAGCTCTCAAGCCCCTCCCCACGCTCCTCTGTATATCCCTGTATTCAGTTGAAGATATTTGCTCTGATTTATCATGTCTTCATTCCAGAATTCTGGCTTCAAAAAGTTGCAAAGTAGGGCTTTTACGATTCTGTGCACTTACTTGTGCAAACATTTTGTGACTTGTGTTTTTACACCACTCACTTCAGTTTTGAAATATAGGTGGAAATATAGGCGGAAATATAGGCGTGGTTAGCTATGTTAATAAGCTTCACATCAGATTTATCATTGAGACTTTTTTCAAAAGTCATAAAAAAGTCAGTTTCACACCAGTAGGAGGGTGGAGTAGGAAAACTGGAGCAGCTTTTCTAAACAGAAGTGTTAGGTTTAAGGATAGAACATTTATGCAACAAAATTAGACATTTGATGAATGTGGCATAAAGTATTCCAACACAGACTCAAGCAAAATTGATTTCAAATATTCTCCTCATTATAAATCCCTCCATAATGTCTCCTCTATGTAAAGGACTAGCAGTCCAGATAGGTAATAGGTGAGTGTATACAGTGATTAGCTGCAGTTCTATAAACCTCCTGACACTGCCTGTCTGTACTATTTGTGTGTGCTGACTCTCCAGTGTAGCTGTATGGGATGTAACATCACACTGGTCTCCTACCTCCTGCACGTAAGACCTGACAGGAGAGAGAGATGACAGATAGGCTCAAGGTGTGTCACATAGGAAAACATGGAGACTCTGCAGTGTGAGGAGACAGCAGCTGTGTCACTAATCTGTCATGGCTGCCCTTAGAGGACACAGAGCAGTGCAGGGTGGTGAGATCTGCCTACTCTGTCTCTGCAAACCCATTTATGATGGGAAATGTAGAATTCATTCGGAAAACCGTATCTGGGGGTAGAAGGAATCAAGATGGTTGACAGCCCACAAATTACACATCAAATAAAACAGGTAGACACAAGCAATATACAAAAGCCTCTGTCTTATTCTTTAATAATGGTCTATGCTGCACTATATAAGCAAAGAACAAAAAAGCCCGGAGTGCTTCATTAATATCAGATTTCTTCTTGTCTTGAAAGTGAACAAGTCTAAGTTTTTATTTCAAATATAATTTCTGAAATTCACAAATCCAGCTTAATATTGCAAACAATATCCCCTATTTGTAATCCGCACAGAACTGACAGCTGCTTTGGCTGAGCTCTTTTACCAGACTGTTAAGTAGAATACACTTGATGTTTCAGGGACCTTTCCCCATTTCTCAAGTGTGGTAATTTAGAGCTAAACTTAGCTTTAAGAAAGGGAACAATTAATCACCGCTTCTTTCGCTTTGTACATTTTGTTCAGTTTTTGTGATATTTACACTGAACATAGCCTGTTCAAAAGGACAACAAATTGTAAAACTAGTGCAGTATAATAATAGTACATTTAACCAGCATACTTCCTCGACAGTTATATAACACCCGTCAGGTGAATGCCATTAAAATAAACACTGTGCCAAAATATCCATTTTTTTGTCACTTTGAAAAAATGAAGACACAAAAACATGATTTTTCAAAAAGACTTTATTTTTAAACAATATGTCTTTATTGAATTTTCCAAGAAGTACTACAAAACCAGGGTTACCTGGTAAGAAACAAAAACATAAAAAATAAATGGCAAATGGTACAGGCATGTACAGTATAGAATAGTATAGTCCCAGCTATCAGGAAGAAACCACAAGAGAATAAGCATGGCTCACGAATAAGGCATTGACAATGACCCGGATAAGCAAAGCAACATTTATCTATACTCAGCATTCCCACTATAACCTCAAAGGATCACCTCAGGGAGGGGAGAGGCATGTGAACTTGAGAGCCAGGGCATCCACTGGTTCATTGACCGAATCCTGACCTGTAGGGAAGGGGAAAAGACCAATTCATACTGCACATGTAAATCTATTTCCTTTTTAACCTCTACTATAGAAGGAACGACATTCTGCTTCCAGTGTCTTGCTATGATTTTGCGGGTGGCTGTGAGTATATGCGCGATACTCCATCGCATCTTAGCCGGAATATCAGATAGACCAATGTTCAAAATAGCTAACTCTGGAGTCAGCGAGAAAGGTAAGTCAGTGACTTCAGATATTAGCTGCTGCGTTTCCCTCCATAAAGGAGTGACATTTGGGCAGAACCACCACATGTGTGCTGGTGTGCCTTTTTGTCCACATCCCCTCCAACATGTTGAGGGATAATTTTCCGAAATGTGGGCTATTCTATCTGGAGTAAGATACCAACGAAGTTGGATTTTTCTGTTTTGTTCAGCATGGTTGATGCACTTAGACGGGGTAACAGCCCAGTAGAGGGCATTGCGCCAACTATCTATGGGAAAGGAAGTTTTCAATTCTTTCTCCCAATGTAACATAAAATTAGGTTTGGCAAGGGATATGGGCTCAGTCAATAGTCTGTAAAATGCAGACAGTAATTTCTTAGCAGTATGGGATGAAAGGTCTAATGTGAGGTTTTGTGCTAGGAAAGAGGAGCTGCTAGAATGCCTAGAATGTAAGAAGTGACGTATCTGCAGGTATTGATAAAAAAGGGGGTTAGGCAAATTATACCTGGTATGCAAGGATTCAAATTGCAAAAGTACATTGTTATCTAGTATATGACCTAGAGTGGTTATACCCTTCATAACCCAAGGAGTGAGGGAAATATTAGGAATATGAAATTCCAGGGCTGTTAATGGAAACAGCGTCTGATCCAGACGGAAGTTGGCAGAGGGTAAGTTTAAAAGGTGTTGCCAGGCTAAGGCTGTCGCTGACATTGTTTCTATAGGCAAATCATACCTAAATCTTTTAAGTGCCTGTGCAGCCAAATAACCTTGCAAGGAAGCTCTGTTGATCAAAGCTTGTTCCAACTGCAACCATCTCTGTGGACAAGTAGGGGTCCACCATTCCTTCACAAAGGAGAGAAGGGAGGCCCAATAATATTTCTTAATCTCAGGGACACCCATACCGCCTTTTTTTAAAGGTGGGTACAGAGCTGCCTTAGCAATCCTTGGTTTTTTATTTCCCCAAATAAAGGACAGCATGTCTGTTTGTAAGCGGGATAGAGTGGCCATTGGGACTTTCAACGGAATGCATCTCAGTCTATAGAGAATTTTGGGAAGAATTAACATCTTGCAAATATTAATTCTCGCAATCCAGGATAAAATATGTTTAGATAAAGTGAGATATTCTTTTTTTCAGATCAGCAATGAGATCTCTAAAGTTCACATGCACAAGATCCCCAACTGAGGGAGTCAAGAGAATACCCAAATATACAATGTGGTCATCAGCCCAATTGAATTGATAGGACTCCAAAATCCGTTGTTTCAGACAGTCAGGAACGAACAGTGGTAATACATTAGATTTCGTCACATTAAGTTTGTAATATGAAACTTCAGAAAATCTTAGCAGGGCATCCCAAATGGCTGGAAGAGATTCCTCTACGTTGGTGACGGTGAGTATCACATCATCAGCATAGAGTGTGATAGAGTGTGCCTGGGAGCCCACTTGTATACCCTTAATCTCAGGGTGAGTACGGATTGACTCTGCCAGAGGTTCCATGACCATCGCAAAAATCAAAGGTGACAAAGGACACCCCTGACGGGTGCCATTGGTGATCTGGAAAGCCCTGGAGAGAAAGCCCGACGCCAACACTGAAGCAGATGGTTTAGAATATAAACCCATAATGCCCCTCACTATAGGACCATCAAAGCCGAATTTACAGAGCACCCTCTCCAGGTACCCCCAATTGACCCTATCAAATGCTTTTTCTGCGTCTAAAGACAAAAAAAGGGTGGGGGTCCTGGAGAGTTCCGCTACTTGCAATAAGTCTATAATGCGCCTTGTTCCATCTCTGCACTGCCTCCCCAACACAAAGCCTACTTGGTCTATATCAATTAACCTTGGGAGAACCCTATTCACCCGAGTGGCCAGAATCTTGGAATATAATTTGAGATCAGTATTGAGCAATGAAATTGGGCGAAAATTCGCAGGTGTGTCAGCTGATTTCCCAGGTTTAGGAAGAGTCACTATTGCAGCTTTAAAGGGAACCTGTCATCTCCGAAACACCCCCTGAACTAGAGTAAGCGGTGTATAGTGTAAGTGATGCTGAATCCGAATATGTAAGTTTTATCTTCATACTCACTTCCATTCTGACGCTGTGCTCCCACAAACCTGCAGTAAAATGCACTCACTGGACTCCAGTGCTCACTCACATAATGGAGAGGACTCAAAGAAGAGTCCTGTGAATGCATTTTACTGCTGGTTTGTGGGAGCACAGCGTCGGAATGGAAGTGAGTATGAAGATAAAAATTACATATTCGGATTCAGCATCACTTACACTATACACCGCTTACTCTAGTTCAGGGGGTGTTTCGGAGGTGACAGGTTCCCTTTAAGCATTTCAGGTGGAATATGACCAGTCATGAGAAAATCATTAAAGAGATGGTGCAGGTACGGGACAAGAGGCTCTCTAAACACTTTATAGTATTCATTAATATATCCGTCAGGACCAGGTGCCGAACCCATTTTAGCAGATTTGATAGCTCGTTCTATCTCAGCTATTGAGATGGGTGCGTTCAAATCTGCTAAGTCACCTTCTGATAATTTAGGTAACGTTACAGAATCCAGAAAGCTCTGAATAACCTCTGAAGTAGGTTGGGGAGTGGCCGTGTCCTGCTGTAGATTATAGAGCGACTTATAGTAGTCAGCAAAGGAGTCAGCTATATGCTGCGGATGAGTAACCCTTTGGGAAGTAGAGGTATGAAGGTATGCTATTTTCTGCGCCGCCACCCGACGCTTGACCCTCCTAGCCAGGACGGCCCCCGCCTTATCTCCCATTTGATAATGTGTGGCTTTTGTCCGGCGTAGGGAGCGTTCATAATCATACAGAAGGATGGACCGGAGTTGGGACCTAGTATGAAAAATCAAATTATGCAGCACCTGAGATGGGCTTTGCTTATTTTGAAGCTCCAAGGATGCTAATTTGGCTATCGTATCCTTAAGCAGCTGACACCTTTGTCTTTTTAGTCTAGCAGCCGTTTTGAGAAGTACACCTCTCATATATGCTTTTTGGGTGTTCCATAACACAGAAATGGAAATATCAGGGGAATCATTAAGATCAAAAAATTCCTCTAGATCTTTCCTGAAAGTGTTAACTCTTTCTACATTTTTCAAGAGGAAGGCATTGAGACGCCATTGAGGAGGGAGGGGGTTAGGAACATCGGTGTCAACGACTAGGGATATCGGGGAATGATCCGACCATGTAGTGACCCCAACTTCAGCACTAATTACTTTCGGGATCAGTTCTGGGGATATCAAAAAGTAATCTATACGAGACTGGGTTGCGTGTGGCTGAGACAGAAACGTATAGTCTCTTTCAGCACCATGCAAGTATCGCCATATGTCATGATAGTGAAAGTCATCCAGGAGAGACCCCAGATCTTGTCTATGACTGGCCGCCTGACCACTGCAATCCATGTCTGCGTTAACAGGGATGTTGAAATCCCCCCTACAATTACTGATCCAACAGCCAGGGATTGTAGCTTTTTAAAGAACCTCCGAAAGAACGATATTTGGCGTCTGTTTGGTGCGTATAAGGACGCAATGGTGACAGGGACATTATCTAAAACTCCGACAAGGATAATGTAACGGCCCTTATCATCAGTAGCTATTGAAGACAGCGTAAAAGCAACAATTTTTTTGATAGCTATAAGTACTCCTGCCGTTTTGGTTTTGTAAGCTGCAGAGTAGTAGATTTGGGGAAATTCCCTATGTGTACACCTATGTGAATCTTGGGGTAAGAGGTGCGTTTCTTGTGCCAATAGTACGTTACAGTGGGAAGCCATTGCTTCTGCCCATAGTTGCTTTCTTTTAAATGGGCTATTCAACCCTTTCACATTTAGAGAAACTACCTTAAGTCCCATGGTGAAACCAGGGCTCCATCTGCTGGGACCATGACATGGTTGTCAACCGGGGCAATACCTCAAAGGCACTGGGAAGGCCAGTATATGCCTGTAAACAATGAAAAATAAAAAGAACAGAAAAACAACAAAAATAAACAACAAAAATAACCCCGCTGGATAGGTCATAACTAGCCCAACGAGTATGTTCAACCTGCTTCGTATGAACGAAGCTAGTAACAGGGCATATGCTCAAAAGGCATAGGAATGTTATATGAAAAAACATGGTGATGCATTACAGCACCTTACTGCCAACATAGTCCAGCTCAGGACGAGGACCAATCCACCGGGATCTTGTCTTGACGGCGACGCTGGTCACCGGGTTGCAGGTCTTCCTCAGTCAGCAGGCCCAACGATCTCAGCTTTTGTGCTGCTGCAGACGGAGAGGTGCACACGTGGAGGACGCCATTATGGGAGATAAGTAGCTTCACTGGAAAGCCCCAACGATACCGGATTTGCTTCTCTCTCATGCATTTTGTAATGGGCCCGTATTCCCTCCTTTTAGCTAGAGTAGCCGCCGACAGATCAGGGAAAACTGAAATACCCTTAAAGGAATCAGAAGGCACTGGGTTCTGTCTAAGAGCTCTCAGGAACGCCTCTTTGACTTGAAAAACATGGATCCTAGCAAGGACATCTCTCGGGATAGAAGGATCAAGTCCTGAAGGTTTGGGGATCCTATGTATTCTGTCTATAGTCAGATCCATCTCAGATACTTCAGGTAAGGCTTCCTTTAGAAGGTTCTGGAGTAAGGGGCATAACTCCTCTGAGGTGACATTCTCTGGGACCCCCCGCAGCCGTACATTATTACGCCGGTTCCTATCCTCCATGTCGTGCACTTTAGCTGTCAGTTTACTGACCTCATCCTCCAGTGCTTCGTTTGCATCTATAAGTGAGTTATGGGACGCAGTGAGTTCCGCCATCTTGCTCTCCAGATGTGAAGTGCGTTCACCCAGCTGGGAGACCTCTTGTTGGACCTCCTTTAGGATAGAATGCAGATCTTCCTTCAGGGAAGAACGGAGAGAATCTAG
This sequence comes from Rhinella marina, assembly GCA_900303285.1. NCBI lineage: Eukaryota > Metazoa > Chordata > Amphibia > Anura > Bufonidae > Rhinella > Rhinella marina. The sequence goes on from ONZH01017175.1 coordinate 76,278, forward strand.
CATAGAGCGAAGGAGATCTTCGGTGAGAATGCGCGGGTCTCCTATAGCCTGCTGCGGGCTTGGCGCCGAACCTCCTGGAGAGGATGCAGGCGAGGTGGAGCAAGATGGCGCTGGTGTTTGCCGCGCGCTCTCCCCTCGTGGAGTGGTTTTCTGGAAGAACTCCGTAAGTTTTGCAGGGGCTTGCCTTTTCCTTAGTTTCCCCATGGTTGGACCTTCAATCTGGGAAAGGTTCTTCATCAATTAGTGGAACCGGACTAGCCGTTTTAAGCCACTTTAGAGGTGCAGTAACCGGAGCTCTCAAACTATGCGGCCGGCGCCATCAGCGTGCAGGCCACGCCCCCCTCAAAAAGACTTTATAATGTAAAACTGAAACAAAAGAAATAAAAATAAACATGTTTGGTATTGTCATGTCAATATCAACCTGCTCTATAAAAACAACACGTTAATGGCTGTCAGGAGAACGCCATTAAAAACAAAAATAAAAACGGTGCCAGAACAGCCAATTTGTGGTTACCTTGCCTCACAAAAAGCATAATATCGAGCGACCAAAAATAATTTGTAGCCCAAAATAGTACCAATGAAACTGTTGCCTTATCCTATAGTTTTCAAAATGGGGTCACTGTTTGGGATTTTCTACTATAGTGGTGTATCAGGGGATCTTCAAATACAATATAACTTAAAATTATCCCAGTGAAATCTGCCCTCCAAAATCCATTTGGATCTCCTTCCCTTCTACGCCCTGCCATGTGCCCATACAGCAGTTTGACTACTTATGAGGTGTTAATGTGAACTGCAGAATCAGAGTAATAAATATTGAGGTTTATTTGGCTGTTAACCCTTGCTGAGTTGTGGATAAAAATGGAAAATCTGCAAAAAGCGAAATTTTTCCTTTAATTCTTATGGAACACCTAAAGGGTCAGCCCCACAAAAAAGCCTTCTAACGTCCTAAAAAAATAAAATGACATTTACAAAATGATGCCAACATAAAGTAGACATGAGGAATGTTAAGTAATAACTATTTTATGAGGCATCACGATCTGTCTTAAAAGCAGAGAAATTCAAATTAATAGTGAATTTTTCAAAATTTTCTGTAAATTTGGTGTATTTTTATTTATAAATACTGGTTAAACATATTGACTCAGATATACCTCTAACATGAAGTACAATATATGACGAGAACGCAATCTCAGAATCGCTTGGATAAGTAAAAGCATTCCAGAGTGATTAGCACATAAAGTGACACATGTCAGATTTGCAAAATGTGGCTTCGTCCTTTATGGTGAAAACTGGCTTGGTCTTGAAAGAGTTAAAGTTGTTATATGAGTATTATTAAAAGTAGCTGCAAGCAATCTTTCCTTGACTAGTACAGGTTGCTTCTGTTTGCAGAGCTGCTTGGGAGGGTAAGGAAGGGGGGGCTTGATACACACTGCACTCTGGTGTCTGCCTACACTTTACATTTACAAGCAGTCTTGTCAGCCTTATTAGCCTGACAACACCATCTATTTTACAATAAAAACTTTGCTTTATATCTGCTAGATAGTAATAATGTAATCTTCTATGTGATATGCCTTCATTGTCGCATCATTGCTATCTATTGCCCTACAATAGATGGTGAGGAAGAAATCCTATGTGTGTGATATGCATTCAGGCTGAGCAGCCTGATAAGAAGACTCATTGTTTAGCACCAGAGGATTTCCATTACAAATTTATGCTGAGAACTTACTGTATAGTTCTGACCCTTCACCTCGGCAAACAGACCTATTTCACGGCCCTGATTCCCTTACTATCCAGTAATGTAAAAAAAACACTTTTCACTCACTCCTCAGTTCAAAAGTGCAGACGCCTATTTACAGATCTCTGTGCTGAAGATCTGGCCACCTACTTTAAAGAGAAAAGAGGAAATTAGCTCCTAGCCCCTAAATGTAGATGATCCCTTCCCTACCACACCTTCCCTGGTTTACTGTCTGCATTCTGTTTTTTGTATACAGTGGTTTGTAAATACCAAAAGTGGTCCAAGGAAGGCTAACCGGTAAACTGGTATCAGGGTTATAGGTACCCAAGTCTCAATGATGGACATAGGGAGCAAATTCTAACCTGTCTGTTCTAGTACCACAGAAGATCTATTGTAGCACAAATAGCTGAAAAAGTTAATGCAGACTGCGATAAAAAGGTGTCAGTGCATTGCTGCTTAGCTGTAGGTTGGTCAGAGTGTACATACTGACCCATGTTCAATGCTGAAAGGACTTACAGTGGGCATGGACAGTCAGCAAGAAGGTGGCCATGTCTGATAAATTTTTTTCTTTTACATCATGTAGATGGCCAGGTGCATGTGCATTGATTGCCAGGGAAAAAGATGGCACAGGGTTACAGAGGCAATCTGATGTTCTGAACAATGTTCTTCTGGGAAAACTTGGGTTCTGGCATTCATGCGGATGTTTCTTTGACACGTACCATCTAGCGAAGTACTGGTGTAGACCAGGTACACTCTTTAATGGTTACAGTATACACTAATAGCAGAGGCATCCTTTAGCAGGATATTGCTCCCGACCACACTGAAAAAATTGTCATGTTTGAGGGACACGACAGAGTTCAAGGTGGTGACTTGGGCGTGGAATTCCAACCGAATTCAACCAATCAAGCTTCTTTGGGATATGCTAGAAAACAGGTCTGATCCATGGAGGCCCAATCTTGCAAACATAAAGCATCTGTTGTAAAAGTCTTAGTGCCAGATACCACAGGAGTCCATTCCCAAGTGGTCAGAGCAGTTTTGGCAGCATAAAAAAATACATATTTCATACTATCACATTAACTAATCCACGGCTCTATAGCTACTGAAAATGTGTTTTGCCTAATGCAAAAAAAATAAATAAAAAATCTAGCTATATATCACATGCCATACAATACATAAGTGCTTATTGTATGTCATATAGGCAAATAATAACTTTCTAAACCTTACCTAGTAGTAGTAAACCTGTGTATTGTTGTGATAAACAGCATGCCTGCAGTGACATTTCAATACACCTCTTTATCATATGGCAATACATCCTATTTAAATGAGGCATGAATATGGATAACTGCCTACCCATGAGCAGAAATCCTTGTGACTCATTTATTTTGGCTTGTCTGCTTGGCATTAAAATGTCTGTGCTGTGTACGAAACCCTATCTTTAATTTTTATGAAACCTTATATTTAAATTGTACATCACTGTCAATGTAAAGCTTTTTAGAACAGGAGCTTGTGCATGTCTGACCTTGGACTTCCCAAGCCACTTATGTCATCCTGATCTCATTATGCATGTAAGTTAGATGAATGTGAACCTTCAAAAATCAGACCGATAAAAGCTTCTGTCTTTACCTTTTCTACAAATTTCATTCCATTTATGAATTTGACTAGTCCATTTAGTGTACTTTCAAAAATATTTTGTTCTGCGTTAGGCAGTAGAAATATTCTCTGTTACAGGAGTAAATGAATGTTACCTTTTGAAAGCTGACTAATATAAGAAATGGAGTTGGTGTGTGTGTGTGTGTATATGTATGTATGTATGTGTGTGTGTATATATATATATATATGTATATATATGTATGTGTGTGTGTATACATACACACACTGCAGCCATGATTAGCCAATTATACGAAACAGGTGTTATTGATTTTCATTTTCATATGGCTGTGTAAGAGACTTAAAACTGGCTGTGGAATAACAAAACTCTGCTACAAAGGTGAGGTTGTGGAAGACAGTTTCATGTCACAAGTCATACACCATGGCAAGACTGAGCACAACAACAAGACACAAGGTAGTTTTACTGCATCAGCAAGTTCTCTCTGGCAAATATTTCAGAGCAGACTGGGGTTCAAGATGTGCTGTTCAAACTTTTTTTTTTAAGAGGCACAAAGAAATTGGCAAGTTGAGTACCGTAGATGGAAGGGACAGCTAAGGGAACTTAGTGCAGCAGATGAAAGACCCATCATGCTTGCTTCCCTTCTAAATTGAAAGATGTCCAGCAGTGCCATCAGCTCAGATCTGACAGAAACCAGTGGTACCTAGGTACACTTATCTACTGTTCGGATTATTGCCCTGCTGTTTGCCAGTCCCTTTCTTAGGGTGTTTTAGCACATTGGTCTTTCTGCTCTTGAAATAAAACAAGAGCCAAAGCCATGAGTGGGTTCAGAAGGAAGAGAAAATATCAAGGAAGGCCTTCTACTTCCCCCTGCTGGATCCAGTTCTAGTTTTGGCTCAGAAAACTGCAGCAAAAATTGCAGTGTCTTTTCCAAAAAAAATGTGTGTTGAACCTCCCTTAAAGAGGTCTCACAAAAGTGTTTTATAAAATCTTTAGGACATGACTATCAACATTGATTGGTAGGATTCTTCTACCAGGATGTCCACCCATCCACAACTAGTGGCAGCATTCTTCAGAATTGCTTAGTAGTGCGTTCATTCAGTTCAAGTCCATAATGTGTTAATGGCACCACAAAACCCCTTAGTGTCCCGCAAAAATCAATAGTAAAGAATGCATGCACCAGCTTTGCCATTTTTTAGGCAAATATAAAAAGTATACAGTATGTAAGTATGTTTCAGAGGACTCATTCAGATGGCGTTTTTTGCTGTCAAAAAATGCTGGGGTTGTCACTTGCCGTGGATGCGCTTGGGACTTCAACAGGTGGCTGTCTGCACTATGTGTTGAGAAGGAACAAGTCCCTTCTTGCCACGGTCGCGTCTTTGAGCAGTATTTGAAAACAATGGGAGGCAGGCACCACATGGCTGCTGACAAAATTCCACTGGCAAATTCCACCGTTTGAATGTCCCGTTACAAGTCCTGAAACTCTGAGGTAAGATGCCCCTCAGTGTTTCTGCATGCCCATATACTTGTGCATACCGTGACATTCTCCTTTCGTAACACTCATTTGTAACTTTCTGAGACTTGCTTTCAGTATAAGTCATTTCAACTGTGTAATGATTTTCAGTGGGTTGAACTACCTTTTTTTTTTTTTTTTTTTTACACAACCATGAGCTCATTCTTATTTTAAACATGTACTTGCATACTCACCAGCAAAATTTTATATTTTCTCAGCATCTTGCGTATATGAATTTAGTTCTGTACAAATTTTATGTAGGCTTTGTCAGGTTCCAATCTAACGTGAAAGCATTTTTTTTCAGTAGAAAGCAAGGAACAATGCTCCTTACTTCACTCCTCCTTGCTGATGTATTTTGAGTAATCTGTATTTTTATTGTAAAAGCTTTGCTAGTAAAGAATAGGTTTTGAATAAACTTGATCATTTAGTTGTTTATATAAATTTCCTAATAATGCTGATGGAACATAACCTTTTTATGCTGTAATGTTTGTAGGATTGCTAAATGGTAACCATAGCTTTACGTCTAGGAAATGAGGTTGAATGTTATTTTGTTACGCACCTTACATTTTAGGCTAGTTTCATACTTATTTTAAAATTTTCCATCAGGCTGTTCTGGCAGAGGAACAGTCTGCCAAAGTTCATTGAATCCAGCATAGTAAGCAGCAGTTTTTGTCTAGCCGAATACCAGTACTAATGATGAAAACAGGCCAGATCCTCACGGGGATTATTATATAATGCTAAACAATGTTTTGCCATAGAACACCAAAGTGACAAATATGTAGAATATCTTCTAAAAATATTCTCATCTATATTCCTCTGTATTTGTTTTCATCTTTCTCATTATTTTACAGGTACATGCTTGGGCTTTCAGCTATCCCAGCTATACTCCAGTTCCTTGGTTTTCTTTTTCTACCTGAAAGTCCACGTTGGCTCATTCAGAAAGGCCAAACGCAAAAGGCAAGAAGAGTTTTATCACAAATCCGAGGCATTCAAACAATTGATGAAGAATATGATAGCATAAAGAATAGCATTGATGAAGAAAAGGATGCGGGTGCAGGTAACACTATATATATATATATATATATATATTTTTTTTTTTTCTTAAAGGGGTTATCCAACCACGATAATGCCCCCCAAAATGCCTGGGCTCCTCATACAGGTTATACTTACCAAGCTCCCCGGCACTCACGTCGCTCCTGATGCCTGCACGGACGCAGCTGCATCTCTCCCACTATACTAGCGAGGCTCGTTCCTGTTGCGGCCTGTTATTGGCTGCAAACCACCTTCCCCACATCGCCGGTTTTCATTCGTGCAACGTGGAAATGCAGCAATGCCGTGCGGGGAGCAGGAGCGACACGTATACCGGGGAGCAAGGTAAGTATAACCTGTGTGAGGGGTCAGGGCATTTTGGGGGGCATTATAGGGGTTGGATAATCCCTTTAATCTTATCACATATAGCAATACAGCATATATTTAATTCAGAATACAGTGCAGTGCTATTTTTTCATGAATAATCCACAATTATTGTGCATTCATTAATGATTCTATGCATCTTGCACAGACTTCTGCAATTTACTGACTATAAAAGGCTTTAAAAGCTAGAAAGGAGCAGAATAAGAGCAGGAAATTGACCTATAAAAAACTCCAGTGTCAAGGCTTTTTATCTCTAATAAAGAACATGCTTTACTGTTAACTTAGAAAAGGTCAATCTGCCAATTAGTCAGTAGTGGGGAAAAAAGTTTGGTTGAATGCCAATAAAATTGATAGCCTTACCTCTTCCAGAAAGGCACAGTGCCATTTATCAAGCTACACAAGATCCAATAAGCACAATGTGTATGGAAAAACACTTTCTGACTTGGGTGCTTGAAAAAGGCAGAAAAAGTCCAAAATTGAGTTTTCCCATACACATGAACCATGTAGGTAATTACTGGATTTTATTTGTAGCTTAAAGAGATGCAACTATCGTACAATTAAATTTTTGCTGTGTTGAAATCCAGTACTGTTTGGACCTAGTGAACAAATCCCTCGTCATGAAAAATTAAAATTAAAATTTAAAACTATAGTAATGTGCATTGCAATACTGTGCAGTGACAACACAATTTGCCAACATAATATTTTATAAAGTTTTAGGGTTCATATTTCTGTTTCTTTGTAATCGAGTTTAAATCATCAATTTTCTTTGTGAACCAGTGACTATATTAAATCCGCTTCACAGCTTGGTTTTACTGAACCTTTTTTTTTTACACCTGTATAATACTCCAAGAAAAGAAATAGAAATAATAATATTTTACAAAATAAACTAAAAAAGGTGTAAACTTGTGACTGTTCTACATCATGGATAACAGAAAGTAGAGCAAAAGAAGAAGAAAACAGAATGGAAAATAGAAAGAATATGAAAAAAACACTTGATAACATCTGTGTCATTCTGGTTCCTCCACCCAGCAAGCCTATTTAGAAGCCAAGTGTCTAATTGTAGCCAATAGGGATGAGCAAACTTCTGTTTTCAAGTTTGGCGTACAAGGTTCAGGTTATCTAACTTATGGTCCGTGGTAGCAGAATCCATAACAGAATTCTTAGATAACCCCAACCCTGACCTTGGATGCCAAACTTGAAAACAGAAGTTCTCTCAACACTAGTAGCCAAGTGTCTAATAGGGGCGGACCCAATGTTCTGCTATACAAGTTTCATAAAAGTACTATTAGTTCACTATAAGGACCTTATTAATAACCCATCTACACTTATAGGGGGAAATTTATCATCTCTGCACACGAAAACGGCACCAAAAAGTAGAAAAGTGTGGGGGTTTTTAGACATTGCTTGCCACTTTTCAAAGTAGGGAGTGATGTGGGACCGTTGCAGGCGGCCCATCAGATTACCTATGCAAAGAAACCGGCATAGATTATAGTGGGAATCTACACCAGACTACCTTTAAAGGGAATCTGCAAAGTGATTAAAAGCAGCCTGTTACAGAGCAGGAGGAAATGAGCAGAGTTTTGAGGGAAAAGATTTACTATAACTTGTATTTCATTCATCTAAATTCCTGCTCATTCTGGGCTTTGAAGTCCAGGAGGCGGTCCTATCAGTGGCTGTCAGCCATATCTGTATACACAGTCATAGGGGGAAAGCTGGCAATGATTGATAGTATGGCCTCATTGAATTCAAAGCCCAAAATTAGCCTGGATTTAAGAAAATAAAATAAAAGGTTTAGTTTTCCAACAAATTTTTATCTGTATAAAAAAGTCAAGATTTATGTCTCCCTGAAAGACAATAATGGCTTGGTCCTTAAGGGGTTAAGAAGAAGAGAGCCTAGAGTGTAATAATATGTTAGGATACAAGCATGTTCTTAAACCAGGGATTTATTATAAGTTCCATATTCTGAGTCAGGAAGGAATTCTTTCAGGATTGCAGAAGTTCGCATAGACTTTCATGCAGCAACTCAGTCACTTTCTGATCTGTGATCTTACCATTGAGGTCACTGTGGAAAACTCAAGCAAACAAGTAACAAAACCTACAATCTTTATGGCGTACTACAAAAAGCTGCTGCATTTATCAAACTGGTGTAAAATAGAACTGGCTTAGTTGCCTATAGCAACCAATCAGATTCCTCCTTTCATTTTCCAAAGGACCTATCCAAAAAGAAAGGTGGAATCTGATTGGTTGCTATGGGCAACTAAGCCAGTTCTACTTTACACCAGTTTGATAAATGACCCCAGTGGTTTCTGGGTATGTAGTGTAAATGGGATCACATCTAGATGCTATGGTAAGTTACCAGTGCAGCCAAACCTCACTACCAACAGTACGTGTGATCTCTAAGAGCGATGTTCTGCCGTATGGGCTGCCAACACGAGGCATCTCCTGTAAACTATACTTTCAGTTGCTATGGCAACCAGTTATGTTTGGTTAGTATTGTAGACTGCGGTGTACTCATCAGAAGGTATTTCACACCTTTCTCTTGAACGGAACTGCAAGATGGCACAGCAAATGTTCAGCAAAGCCTTTCTAAAATGTCAAATGTCATTTAAATGCCAGTAGCATAATAAGGTTTAAAAGTGATCAAAATTAACTTTACTTTTATTAAAAATACATTGTCTTGATTGTTCTGTCCTCTTTATGTGTGAGAGGGGCATGAGTTGACAGGCAGCTAAACTCAATTCTAACAATTCATTGCCTCAGGAGTAGGGTCAACCTTCAACTTTTATCGCAGGGATAGGTGAAACAAAAAAAAAAGAAAAATAATGTGCTTGTTGTTTACTATCATACACCAGCATGTAGCAACACACTATATCAGGGGTCGGGAACCTATGGCTCGCGAGCCAGATATGGCTCTTTTGATGGCCGTATCTGGCTCGCAGACAGGGCTCCTACCTGTCAGTGGCGTCAGGTGCGGCGCGGCCCTGCAGAGGGAGATGAGCGCTTCCATTATGGAAGCGCTCATCTCCATAGTCATCTGTATCGCCGTCCTCAGGACGGCGATACAGATGACTGTATTGTACTGGGGCAGGGGAGGGAGAGGTGTCTCCCCTGCCCGTTCCTCTGATAGGCTGCAGGCACTGGGCCTGCAGCCTATCAGAGGCCGGCTCAGGCGGCGCGATGACGTCATCGCGCCGCCTGAGCCGTACAGCGCGGGACACAGGCCAGAAGAGGCCTGCATCGCATCGCTGCTGGAGGTAAGTATAAGTGTTAATTTTTTTTTTATTATTTTACTGGCACATGGGGGCTTTGGGGGCATTTTACTGGCACATGGGGGCACTGGGGGCATTTTTACTGGTACTGGGGGCATTTTTACTGGCACATGGGGGCACTGGGGGCATTTTTACTGGCACTGGGGCATTTTTAACTGGCACATGGGGGCACTGGGGCATTTTTACTGGCACTGGGGGGCATTTTTTACTGGCACATGGGGGCACTGGGGGCATTTTTTACTGGCACATGGGGCACTGGGGCATTTTTACTGGTACTGGTGGCATTTTTACTGACATGGGGCACTGGGGGCATTTTTACTGGCACAAGGGGCACTGGGGGCATTATTACAGTCACTGGGGCCATTTTTACTGGTATGGGGGCATTTTTCTGGCACATGGGGGCACTGGGGCATTTCTTACTGGCACAAGGGGGCACTGGGGGCATTATTACAGGCAATGGGCCATTTTTACTGGTATGGGGGGCATTTTCTGGCACATGGGGGCACTGGGGCATTTCTTACTGGCACAAGGGGGCACTGGGGGCATTATTACAGGCACTGGGGCCATTTTTTACTGGTATGGGGGGCATTTTTCTGGCACATGGGGGCACTGGGGCATTTCTTACTGGCACATGATTTTGGGGGGGAATCAATGGGGGGAACTTCTGGCGCATTATTGGGGCATTTCTTACTGGCACATAATCTGTGTGGTACTAGTGGCACAGTACTGGGGGTGGTAGGATGATTTGTCCAGAAGATGGGAGGATGATGGAAAAGTAGTAAACTAAGATTTTTTTCTGTCAAACTGCAGACATGAGAAATGGCTGAAAAATGGCGTCTGGTCTGAAAGGAGAAGATGAGGAAAGAGAAGATGTACATCCGAGGAGACGTCACTGGATGTACGAGGTATGGGGCGCTGTATTATACTGGATGTAAGAGGTATGGGGCGCTGTATTATACTGGATGTAAGAGGTATGAGGCGCTGTATTAGGCGGGGGGGGGGCAGGGGCCCAAGCTGAACTCTTGCACCAGGGCCCATGAGCCTTTAGCTACGCCCCTGCTACCTGTCTATGGGAAGGATGCATGCACCGCGCTCCATCAGGCCGCGGTGCACGCTGATATTGGTAGTTCTTTGATGGCCTGATAAGCATTGGCGGCAGTGGTGAGCGGCAGGGAGCATGGACTACATTTCCCATAACTCCCTGCATAGCCGCGCCGTCTGCAAGCACGCACCTGCGTCCCCTAGTGAAGCGGCATCTGCCTCCTCCCTTGTGTCTCCCTTGGACGTTCCAGAAACCCCTGGCTGTGCTGCTGCTTTGAAGGTGAACATTATAACATGGAAATTGTTACACAGCCTCATGGTCAGCAGCAGTGAGCTGCATCAATAAAGGGGCTGTGTAATACAGTGTGTCCCACCAACCCCCCTTCCCACTTCACCCCTGAAAATAATCCCACATAATCCATTATATAGCCCCCCCCCCAAAAAAAAAATAAAAAATATGGCCTTAAAAAACATCTGCCACCCATATTACACCAATGCCAGCTTCCAGTCATGCGCAGGAAAAAGAAGAAGCCAGACTGCTGGACTGATGTCATGCATCGCAAGCTCACAATGTAAGTTATTTATTTAATTTTTTTACTGCTAATTACCATTGTTTCAGTCCAGTTGTGGCTTTATACAGCAGGGAGGAGCATTCCTTGCTGTACTAAGTGAACATTGGAGCGATTGATCTGTCAATGGCCCTTTAAACATTTTGTACGGCTCTCGCGGAATTATATTTCAAAATATGTGGCGTTTACGGCTCTCTTAGCCAAAAAGGTTCCTGACCCCTGCACTATATCATAGGTATATCCAGACATGAACATGTGCTTGAAATACAACACGGCAGTAAGAGGGAAGGTGAGTAGCCATAGGCATATGCTGACCTATCTGGGACAAGCATGGCCTCTATCTGATAACTATGGAGTAGACAATAACAGCAGGAGCTATGCAAAATACAACAATATGCATTAACCTATAAACATAAAATGCTAGATGATCATCTGGACATACCAGCGATGCCACCATAGGCTTGGATGAGGAGGATTACTTTACATGCTGCTAGTTCAGCAGGTACTGAGAGAAAAAATGGCTTGTACATGAGTCACTTGATGATGTCACCAAGTCATGTGACAGATACAGTGGCTCCATAGGGGCATACAGAGAATTGGATGCCAGCTAACTAAACTGATAAACAGACAACCACTAGATCGAGCAATTACACCTGGAATACAAAGCATAATATATATGCAATATAAGAAACATTATTGAAGGCATGACACATATACTTAGATAGAAGGAGTATATGCCAAAGCCCTTTAGACCACCTGCATAATATTTTATAGGTCCCCCTTGTGTCTTCAATATAGTACTGAACCATTGAGGAATGGGTTCCACAAGACCTCTGAAGTTGTCCGGTGGTATATGACACTAAGAAATTAGTACCAGATCTATAGTCATGTACGTTGTGAGGTGGGACCTCCATGATTCGGATTTGTTTTTCAAGGCACAATCCATAGATATTCGAGCAGATGGAGATCTGGGGAACTTAAAGAACTTTGTTAATTCTATTGTGTTTTTTATTTTATTTCTTGCTTCTTTTCAAAGCAGTGTGCTGTAGTTCTTGGCATTTTTCAGGCATTTTCACATCACCTTCTCTATAAGGGAAAAACTCCCCAAAATACTGTATTCAAAAAAACGTGGATGGCAAAAAAAAAACAAAAAACTTGTGCGTATTATTGTGCTTTTCAGAAATTCATACTTATATGTGCAGGTACATGGTATTATACGAAATTAGACACCAAGGTATTTACAGGATGAAATATATCAGTACATTTTAGCACTGATGACCTATCCTCGGGATAGTTCATCAGTATCTGATCGGTGGGGGTCCGACACCCTGGACCCCTGCCGATCAGCTGTTTGAGAAGGCACTGGTGCTCCTGTGAGCTCACCAAGCACAGCACCGTACATTATACAGAGGCTGAGCTGCACCTTGGCCACATGATCGATGCTTCTAGGCCCCTGGCCTAGGAAAAGCAGAGAGAAGGCTGCGGCTCTTCTCACAGAAGTGGTGCTGCCTTTCTCGAACAGCTGGTTGTTGGGGGTCCTGGGGATAGGTAGTCAGCATAAAAATGTTAGAAAACCCCTTTAAGAACTAAATAAAATAATTTATTATAGAAGTAACACTCCAAAACTGGTACCCAAGGTTGAAAGTAGATATGTACATGCTCCAGAGCAGAGTATACATATTCATTGAAATGGGACAGAGAGAGTCGGCAGAGATCGGACAAGGGGTTCTTGGAGTAGGAAACCACTTAGGTCATCATAGAGGGAGGCCACAATTTAACACCAGATTTAAATATCTAGTAAAATATTACACTAGATTATTTTAACATCATAATGAACACAAATTCTTTCATGTCTTTAAGGGCCGTTTCATACAGCCGTATGAACAGGTCTGCACCCTTTCTGCAATTTTGCAGAGTGGGTGCGGACCCATTCGTTTCAATGAGGCTGCAAAAGATGCGGACAGCACACTGTGTACTGACTGCATCCATAGTTCCGTTCCAGCGGCCCCGCAAATAAAGATAGAACATGTCCTATTCTTCTCCGCAATTGGGTGGGAAGAGCCAGGAGCTTATGAATGTGGGGACTCGAGCTCATGCTCTGGAGCTATTTAGCAAATTTTTTCTTTTTTCCAGAAAAATGGCCATTAAAGAAAGCGACCCAGCATTTTGCTAAGGAGATATGTCATTAGTGTAGGTGACCTTAGTTAGGACACCATAAAACCAGTGACAGATTCCCTTTAAATATTGTTTTTTTTATTACTGAGAGCAAGAATTGATGATCTGTCATGCTTCTAATATATGGGGGTTCCTTTCGGAATATATGTGGCATAGATACAGTACTTCATGCGGCTACAGTGAGACTGTTACAAAAAGTAGATTGTCAGCAATCTCCAAACAATTACTGGATGATGACTCAAAGCAAATGGGATCCTGGCAAGCGAAATAAACTATTGTTTAAACATTTGAATAAAAGCTAATTGTTTCCTGTGAAATGCCATCTTTCCTATAGTTAGGGGAGTTGCATGTTAACAACATGCACGGTTTGCTATTAGGGGAATTGTCCTGTACAATTGAGTCAATCAGAAATCTTGGATTATTTCAGTGTCCACTTCCAATTGTACAGCTTTAGCTATTAGCATTTTGATTGAGCTGAATTTGTGTTATTGGCCTTTTTCTGCATTTAGATGTGTGGCCATGGATCTACAAAAACGTTGAGCTTCTTATACTTATCTTGTAGTTATTCAGGGGCCTGTTAAGGAACACTTTTATAGCAGTTTTCTAGCAGCGAGCTACTAGTAAGACCTTGGTGCAAAGAAACCTGTTACAGTTAGATAAAAATATAAAAATAAACCGCTACCGGTTTATGCACCAGTATCAATAAGCATGCCTCACCGTGCCATATACTTAGTATATGAAAACATTATCTGTCAGTATCAATCTGTTAGTCCACGTCACTTTTCCTAACCGCCTAGAAGCTGCAATTCCTATTGACCGCTACATCTAAGGGGTTAAATTGCCTAGCCCAACTGTTACAGCAAAAGTCCGAAGGGCAGTCACCTGTGAGGTCCTGGTGTGATCATTTGGGTACAGGTCGTGCTTGTGTGAGCACAGTGCTGTACATGTATGCAATTCTGCAGAAACTACCTCCTGCTGATGATGTAAACCTACAGTATCTATACTGGGTCAAACACAGCATTTTTGATGTCCGATTTTAGAAGGAAACTTGTAAAAGTGATGGTTCCTTACCTGGGAGATTCCTCTCTGGTTCTCCCAGGCACAATCTGTTTACCTGGCTGCAGCAGTGATGTCACTTAGGCAACATGTGACTTCTGCAGCCAATCGCTGGTCTCAGTAGAGCAACACAGAGGACAGTGATCGGCCTCAGGAGTAACCTGTTATTAAAGTGATCTCAAGCTGCGCAGGATGTAACAGGTAAGTAATGATCACTTCTTTACTGGCAGTTCCTTTCTTCTGAAACCAGGCAACCCCTATAACCCCTTCCCGACATAGCCTCTAGGTTTTTGTTTTAAACGACCAGCACCCTGTGCTATTGTCTGCTATCAATCATAACACTGATCGCAGATACATACAGGTAACTGTAACAGTAAAAAAAGACTGTGGAGTCGGTAAGCCAAAGCCCCGACTCCAACTCCGACTCCTCAATTTCCCCTAACTCCGACTCCTGAAGGTATAACATTTCTTACAAAAAAAACAAGCTCTTATATGGCTCTGTGGTCTGAAAAATAAAAAAAAAGTTAAAGCTCCAGAATGCAAAAATAGAAAATTGCCCTGGGCTTAAAGTAAAACACTTGTGAGTCCAGTCATAAGGAAATGTCTGCCAGCGCAGTGATAAAGGAGCATAAGTACTCTTTAGTGCTGCCTTATGTGTATATTGTAAAGCATTCAGTGACCAATCATCAAGACAATTATTGTGGATTTATAGAAACGCCCATTCCGAATAATTGCCCCATGTAAGTGTGCTGCCAGTCACCCAAAAAACGTGCAGACACTTGTTAGGTGACCATTAGAGATGAGCGAATGTGCTCATAATGAGCACTGTAGTGCTCGGCTCCCCTGCGCTCGCATGGGCGCAGGCATCCGGATCCGTCGGGTGAGGAGGACTCTAGTGACCATATCTTTCGGCTGGAACCCAAAATCAAAGTTTCTGGCCAGCCGATTGCTCTGTACAAACAAGGATGTGTTGCCCACAAACAATGAAACTATATGTGGATAGCAGAGATTGCAGATGATAATCAGTTCTATGGATGATATGAATCACCACTGACTATTGGAAATGCAGTAAAAATGTCAGTAATATTTTAGTTCCCATTTCAGACTTCTTTAGCACATTAAATAAGAACAAATAGCTATTGGCTCTAAGTATTGTCAATGGGGAAGAGAAACATTTTACTCTTTCCATCTTTAACTATGTAAGAAACATTCAAGGAAAGATGTGAAAGTGCAGGTAGAGTATCTTCATACTTGGATACAGCATATGTAATTGGGTGACCAGAAATGTATCCCTAAACCCCAAAAAGAAGGCCTAAAGTGTCAAAATCCTGCACCCGGTTATAGAAGGGCACACATGGTGATTTTCTGACCAACAGCTGCTTTAACAAGTGAAATGTTCTGCAGACGGAGGCTGGTTTAACAATGAGGTGCTACAGCTCCATTCAGGAGTCATATATCTAGAACCACTGATGAGATCCGTGGTTCTTAAGATCAGTAAAGCATTTTCCAAAACATCAAGTTGACTTTCCTGGTCTCCGGGGACAAAATTCGATCCCATCTTTGACAGTAAATATGTGGTTCAGAGGCACGGAGCTTTATTACACAGTTGTGAAACCTTATTAACCACTACTCGGCACAGATTGTGATTCTGTGGATATAGGAAATAGAATGTTGAATTGGGAAGATGTAAGTTACAAATCCTGCCTTGTAACAAAGTACAAAACTGAAGGTCTTAAAGTCAGAAAGACCCGGCATTATTGAATAATATTACTAAGTCCCGAAAGGTAGAAGACTGTGTTGGGATCAATATACAGTTGGGTCCAAATACAGTGCCTTGCGAAAGTATTCGGCCCCCTGGAACTTTTCAACCTTTTGCCACATTTCAGGCTTCAAACAAAAAGATATAACATTTAAAATTTTTGGTGAAGAATCAACAAGTGGGTCACAATTGTGAAGTGGAACGAAATTTATTGGATCATTTAAACTTTTTTTGTAATAATAAAACTGAAAAGTGGGGCGTGCAAAATTATTCAGCCCCCTTGCATTAATACTTTGTTGCGCCACCTTTTGCTGCAATTACAGCTGCAAGTCGCTTGGGGTATGTCTCTATCAGTTTTGCACATCTAGAGACTGAAATTCTTGCCCATTTTTCCTTGCAAAACAGCTCAAGCTCTTTGAGGTTGGATGGAGAGCGTTTGTGAACAGCAGTTTTCAGCTCTTTCCACATATTCTCAATTGGATTCAGGTCCGGACTTTGACTTGGCCATTCTAAGACCTGGAAACGTTTATTTTTTAACCATTCCATTGTAGATTTTGCTTTATGTTTGGGATCATTGTCTTGTTGGAAGATAAATCTCCGTCCTAGTCTCAGGTCTTTTGCAGACTCCAACAGGTTTTCATCCAGAATGGTCCTGTATTTGTCTCCATCCATCTTCCCATCAATTTTAACCATCTTCCCTGTCCCTGCTGATGAAAAGCAGGCCCAAACCATGATGCTGCCACCACCATGTTTGACAGTGGGTATGGTGTGTTCAGGGTGATGAGCTGTGTTGCGTTTCCAAAAAGTTCGATTTTGTTTCCTTTGACCAGAGCACCTTCTTCCACATGTTTGGTGTGTCTCCCAGGTGGCTTGTGGCAAACTGTAAACAAGACTTTTTATGGATATTTTTGAGAAATGGCTTTCTTCTTGCCACTCTTCCATAAAGGCCAGATTTGTGAAGTGTTCGACTGATTGTTGTCCTATGGACAGACTCTCCCACCTCAACTGTAGATCTCTGCAGTTCATCCAGAGTGATCATGGGCCTCTTGGCTGCATCTCTGATCAGTCTTCTCCTTGTTTGAGATGAAAGTTTAGAGGAACGGCCGGGTCTTGGTAGATTTGCAGTGGTCTGATACTCCTTCCATTTCAATATGATCGCTTGCACAGTGCTCCTTGGGATGTTTAAAGCTTGGGAAATCTTTTGGTATCCAAATCCGGCTTTAAACTTCTCCACAACAGTATCACCGACCTGCCTGGTGTGTTCCTTGGCCTTCATGATGCGCTCTGTGCTTTAAACAGAACCCTGAGACTATCACAGAGTAGGTGCATTTATACGGAGACTTGATTACACACAGGTGGATTCTATTTATCTTCATCAGTCATTTAGGACAACATTGGATCATTCAGAGATCCTCAATGAACTTCTGGAGTGAGTTTTCTGAACTGAAAGGAAATGGGCCAAATAATTTTGCACCCCCAACTTTTCAGTTTTATTATTACAAAAAAGTTTAAATGATCCCATAAATTTCGTTCCACTTCACAATTGTGACCCACTTGTTGTTGATTCTTCACCAAAAATTTAAAATGTGATATCTTTTTGTTTGAAGCCTGAAATGTGTCAAAAGGTTGAAAAGTTCCCGGGGGCCGAATACTTTTGCAAGGCACTGTATGTTTGGACAGAGACAACAGTTTTCTAATTTTTGTTCTGTACATTACCACAATGGATTTTGAACAAAACAATTCAGATGCAGTTGAAGTTCAGACTTTCAGGTTTAATTCAGGGGGTTGAACAAAATGATTGCATAAAATGTGAGGCACTAAAGCATTTTTCGAACTCAATCCCTTCATTTCAGGGGCTCAAAAGTAATTGGGCAAATTGAATAATTGTAAATAAAATGTTAATTTCTAATACTTGGTTGAAAACCCTTTGTTGGCAATGACTGCCTGAAGTCTTGACCTCATGGACATCACCAGATGCTGTGTTTCCTCCTTTTTAATGCTCTGCCAGGCCTTTACAGCAGTGGTTTTCAGTTGCTGTTTGTGAGCCTTTCTGTCTGAAGTTCATGCTCTATTGGTTTCGGATCAGGTGACTGACTTGGCCATTCAATATTCCACTTCTTTGTTTTAATAAACTCCTGGGTTGCTTTGGCTTTATGTTTTGGGTCATTGTCCATCTGTTTTATGAAAAGCTGACCAATCAGTGTGGCTGCATTTGGCTGGATTTGAGCACACAGTATGTCTCTGAAAATCCCAGAATTCATCCAGCTGCTTCTGTCCTGTGTCACATCATCAATAAACATTAGGGACCCAGTTCAGTGGCAGCCATCACACTGCTTCCGCCATGTTTTACAGATGATGCGGTATGCTTTGGATCATGAGCTGTACCATGTCTTTGCCGTACTTTTTTCTTTCCATCATTCTGGTAGAAGTTGATCTTGGTTTCATCTGTCCAAAGAATATTCTTCCAGAATTGTGCTGTTTTTTTAAAGATATTTTTTTAGCAAAGTCTAATCTAGCCTTCTTATTCTTGAGGTTTATGAGTGGCTTGCACCATGGAGTGAACCCTCTATATTTACTTTCATGCAGTCGTCTCTTTATTGTAGATTTGGATATTAATATGCCTATATCCTGGAGAGTGTTGTTCACTTGGTTGGCTGTTCTGAAGGGGTTTCTCTTCACCATGGTAATTATTCTGCAATCATCCACCACTATTGTCTTCCGTGAGCATCCAGGTCTTTTTGCATTGTTGATGTCACCAGTGCCTTCTTTCTTTCTCTGAGTGTACCAAACTGTAGCTTTTGCCCCTCCTAATACTGTAGCAATTTCTTGGATGGGTTTTTTCTGTTTTCACAGATGAAGGATGGCTTGTTTCACCTGCATGGAGAGCTCCTTTGACCACATGTTTACTTCTTGGCACAATCTTCAAAATGCAAGCACCACACCTCAGATCAGCTCCAGGCCTTTTATGTGCTTAATTGAGAATGAAATAATGAATGGATTACTCACACCTGCCCATGAAACAGCCTTTGAGTCAATTGTCCAATTACTTTTGGTCCCTTTAAAAACAGTTAAGGAGCTGAAACTCCTAAACCCTTTATCCAATTTTAATGTGGATACCCTCAAATGAAAGCTAAAAGTCTGGACTTTATGTCCATGTCCATGATATAACTATAACTTGAATATGTTTTAGTAAATAGGTAAAAAAAACGAAATTTGTGTCTGTGTCCAAATATATATGAACCTAACTGTAAGTCTTCTCTAAAAATGATTACAATGACCTGAACATCTGTGACCTTAAACATCTTCCCATCCCTTTTTGAATCTTCTTTACCAAACGCATACCGACCTAAGGTATGTACTATTCTGTAGTACTCACATCTTAGATCAGTCATCAGATGCTTATGTTCTTTGTCTGCAATAACATAAACTTAATATTTGAACATCCTTTTCAACCTTTGGACCCTGCTAACCAGACAGTGCCAGTGTCTTCTGTTTCTCTTGGTTCTTCAACTAAGAAAACTAAGTGGAACACTGCTTATGGCAGCAGTTAATTATAAAAAAAATCATTTAAAAAGGTTGTCTCATCAGACGGGGAAGCCACGGCCAGTCGGGCATTTCCAAAACAGGGGAAATGTAGTATTGCATGGTAGCCATGAAGATAAATGGCCATTCATGCAATACAAGGATGGCTTGAGCCGCCAGAATGGGAACCAGTCTGTGATGTCCATATGCCCTAATCAGGTAAATGGATATAAGTTGTCTGCATGAGACTATCACTTTAAGGCTTTATTCAAATTGTCAGTGTGAGAAGCAAATACTATGTGCCATAGACAATATCAGATCAAATAGAAAGCCTTATACATGATGGTTGGCATATGGTGAAACATCACTGTAGAATTTGTATCTTTTGATATGAGCTCTTCAGAAGTATGCAGATATAAAGTCTATCATCATATCAGGAATTCTTAGTGGTTCAGATATGGCTTTCTCTGGTAGTGATAATGTTAAGAGTTCCAAATTGCTTCAGTATTATCTTTCCACATTAGAAGACTGAGGGCTAAAATGTGTGATAGATCACAGGAGGGACATGAAAGGAACCACTATAGTCTAAGGTACTGTAAAAATCACTTATTTTCTGAAAAAGAATTAATAGCCCAAGATGTATAGGTTTTATCTATAATTTGTTACCAGCTGATAGAAGTATGCATGCATTTACAGATGTAGCAGAGCTATGTTTATCAATGCAGCAGAGCGTTTTTTTTTGTTGTTTTTTTTTTTTTTTTTCCTCATGATTCGTGATTTTTTTTCTTTTCTGACTGCAAATGCTAATTTTGTATATAGTGAGAAACCAGGTTTTTTTTTTCACTTCCTAAAGGCCAATCTGTTTTTATGCGTCTTCTGATCAGTTATCCATATATGAAGTAGTCATGAGGATTCATTTTATTAAGCATTACCTTGGCAAATTGCTGCTGTTTATTTAAAAATCTGCATTCATAAAATTGGCCAAAAGCCTTTTCTGTAAGTTTGGCTCACAGACCTATTTGAGTTTTCCAGTTTCATTTGTGCAGTATGCAGATTTTTATAAAATATGTTTGATCAAAAGAGCAATTATGAGCAAGTGTTCATATTTGGTTAGGCTACAGTGTTTCAGATTGTTGGTGTTTTTTATAGTTGGCAGTACATTTTTTAAGCATATTGTGCCCTTTATGTATTGGCAAGATTTTTTTTTTTTATTCAAGTAAAATTCCAAATAGTAGATATCAATGTAGCAGTAAACATCCCCAAGTCCAAATGAAAGAACATTTAACATAGTCTATTTTCAGCACCTAAACTTGGTTAACATTCAATTCTTTCTTCTGGATGGGGAGGGAGGGGGCTCTGCCACAGTCTTGGTCTACAAAAGTTGTTTATTGTGGTTCCCATTCATCCAGGTCATGGTATATCAGTAGTGGTAAGTCAGAGCAACTAGAGGTGCAAACAGGGCAGCCAGAATAACTATGTGGCTCATTTTTTTTAAGACCAGCGTTTTAGACGCCAGTCTTAATAAAGCCCTGCACTGGGGGTGGATCCGCTGAAGTTAATTGGAGGCGCCAGCCTCTACATAATTTCTGCAGATCCACTACCACTTTTAAATTTAAGACAGCTTCCTAGCGGTCTTACTTTTAGACAACTTTCTATGCCGAAAACACACCATAAATATGCCTGATACAATAATGAGCCCTTTGGTTTTTCTGGAGAGTCTAAAATAAATTCTGATTTATTTATTTTTTTAAATTTTGCTGTCTGTCTGCTTTAAACTTTGCAACACCCCCAACACTCCCAAAAGAACCTATGCCAAAACACAAAAAGAGCAATATTGTGTTTGCAGTCCAGTGTACAGGGTGGGCCATTTATATGGATACACCTAAATAAAATGGGAATGGTTCGTGATATTAACTTCCTGTTTGTGGCACATTAGTATATGGGAGGGGGGAAACTTTTCAAGATGGGTGGTGACCCTGGCGGCCATTTTAAAGTTGGACATTTTGGATCCAACTTTAGTTTTTTCAATGGGAAGAGGGTCATGTGACAGATCAGACCTATTGAGAATTTCACAAGAAATACAATGGTGTGCTTGGTTTTAAAGTTACTTTATTCTTTCATGAGTTATTTACAAGTTTCTGACCACTTATAAAATGTGTTCAGAGTGCTGCCCATTGTGTTGGATTGTCAATGCAACCCTCTTCTCCCACTTTTCACACACTGATAGCAATGCCGCAGAGGAAATGCTAGCACAGGCTTCCAGTATCCGTAGTTTCAGGTGCTGCACATCTCTTATCTTCACAGCATAGACAATTGTCTTCAGATGACCCCAACGATAAAAGTCTAAGGGGGTCAGATCGGGAGATCTTGGGGGCCATTAAACTGCTACATGATGATGTGTTTCCCTCTTTATGCACTGAAGCTGGCACGTTCCCTGAGTTTTTCCAGCAAGATGGTGCACCACCACATTATGGGTGTCAGGTCCGAGCATTCCTAGATGAACAGTTTCCTGGAAAGTGGATTGGTCGTCGTGGGCCAGTTGAAGGGTCCCCAAGGTCTCCCGATCTGACCCCCTTAGACTTTTTTCTTTGGGGTCATCTGAAGGCAATTGTCTATGCTGTGAAGATACAAGATGCGCAGCACCTGAAACTACAGATACTGGAAGCCTGTGCTAGCATTTCTTCTGTGGTGTTGCTATCAGTGTGTGAAGAGTGGGAGAAAAGGATTGCATTGACAATCCAACACAATGGGCAGCACTTTGAACACATTTTATAAGTGGTCAGAAACTTGTAAATAACTCATGAAAGAAAAGTTGTCTCGCTGTGTGTCATAATTACATGTTCCCCAATAACGAATGTGAAATCCTGAGATGGTTTTCCTTTAAAGGGTTAATTGAAATATTTATCTTGCTGCTTGTTGTAGGTAGGATTAGTCATCCCCCTCATTTATAAATTGCATGCTTTTGTGATTAAAAAAGATTAATGTCAGTATAATTGCAGCGATATTAAGTGCTTGGGAAAAAATGTCTAAAATTGTCATTAATGGCAAATGATTAGATTACATTTACAGCAGCTAGCCTGATAGAAAACTGAACACGTTAATGGGGTTATCCCATGACTGATGTAAAAGATAAAAATCAGACATCATATAGTACATGACAATATCTTTGTAACAAAGCTAGAAACAGCCCTGTACCTCACATGGATCCAGAGATCTCCACATTCATTTGCGGCAGTTGCTATGCTACATTTACATCAAGCTTGTAGCTCAGGGGGTGTGCCCTTTCGAGTGTAGCTTAGGCGGTATGGCCTGTCTGCTGAACCTCTCCTTATAACTGTGACAGCTTTTAACAGTAGATAGGACTGATGGCAGTTAAAGAATGAAACTGAGTGTTTTCCTCCAACTCATTGAGGTGGACAGAGAAATAAGGAAAAGAAGAAACAGCAAGTGGCACATAAAGATACATTTTAGTGAATAAAGTCAGTGACTATATTAAAATTTTAATTACTTGCAATTAAAAATTGCAAATTACATATAAAAGGTGTGCTCACTTCATTGCTGTTCCCATTTTGAGGCCCATTTTGAGGTGCCGTGATGACACCCCAAAACAGGAAAATATGACTTGTCATTGTGATGATGGACAGTGGTCCTGGGGGGTTATACCCCGACCAATCCATACACAGATTACATATCCTATAGATTGGTTCAAGAAGGTACTTTGTATGGGCCTTACCAAAAACTCCTGGGCAGACAATCTTTTTATGGACAAGTTGAAGGAAAAAAAACAAAGTTGATTTAAAGGGGTATTCCGGTAAAGTAAATTAATTTTTGAAGAACTGAATTAAAGAGGACCTTTCACCACTCCTGACATGACTGTTTTAATAGCTTCATGCATTCCCCATGTAATAACAATTCTGGAACATCTATTCTTATGGCTTTATGTTGTGCCATTCCTTTATTATTTTCACTAGAAGTTATGAATGAATTGCTATTTGTCTTCAGTAAGGGAACAGAGGGGAGGTAACATGTTTGGGGAGTGTACCTGCACAGTCTGAACATGGCAGCACTGAATGGCTAGAGTGAGTCTGTGCAGGGACACACCCCCAACTGGTTACCTCCCCTCTGTTCCTTTACTGAAGGCAAATAGCAATTCATTCATAACTTCTATTGCAAATAATAAAGGAATGGCACAACATAGAGCCATAAGAATAGATGTTCCAGAATTGTTATTACATGGGGAATGCATGGAGCTATTAAAACAGGGATGTCAGGAGTGGTGAAAGGTCCTTTTTAAGGCTGCAAGCTATGACCCAACCAGAACCCATACCTATACATATAACCAAAGCTTAAATTTACCTTGCAATCCATTTGTCTAGCTCCTGTGTGAGCCTGCAACACACTGAGAGCATCATGGCTCCTGATCTTCCCTCACAAAACTACAATCCCTAGCTTTCCTGCTGTGAGTGTTGATGATTACTGATTGGCTGCCTGATATACAGTCCGGCCGCGCCCCCTCTACTCAGTAATCAGCAGCACACTAACATTTAGTTAGAGAACTGGTAGCAACTGAGCATGCTCGACCTAACAAAGGCTCAGAACTACAGGTCGATGCCATGGTAACTTCTGAGGAAGCACAGTAGGTAGCAGAGGAAGAAACTACTTTTAAAACTACTGAACGGTAAATATGTGAAATTGACATTATATTAGGTAATATTCATGATGAATTGGTCTAAAACATAAGTTATATTTATGGTAACCGGAATACCCCTTTAATAAATATTATAAGCATTATGGCCCTGATTTATCAAACTTTAAAAAAAAATTCAAAGATTTATTTTGGAGTAAAATGCTTTTCTATCTAAACTTTTCTATCGCTTTACTTGTAAGACACTTTTATCAATAGATAAATGTTATTTTTTGTGCCTGCTGTTTGTAGGCGTTCCTGTGGCGTACATTAGTTTCTGGTCTTATTTATCGTAGGGAAAGTCCCAGAAAATTGTCCCAGCTGCACTCCACTCATGATCTTTGGAGCTCATTCATAGTGAGCATGGGGTTCTTGATCAGAGCTCTTACCAAGGGTCTTTTCCCCCCGATTACTTAGTTTTGTGTAGCAGCCAGCTCTAGGAAGAGTCCTGGTTGTTTCAATTGTCTTACATTTAAGAATTATGAAAGCTACTGTGTTCTTGGGAACTTTCACTGCAGCAGACATTTTTTGTAGATCTGTGCCTCCACGTGATCCTGTCTCTGAGCTCTACAGGCAGCTCTTTCCACCTCATGGCTTGATTTTTGCTCTGAAATGCAGCTAAAGGACCTTATATAGATAGGGACATGTCTTTTCAAATCATGTCCAG
Organism: Rhinella marina; assembly: GCA_900303285.1. Lineage (NCBI taxonomy): Eukaryota > Metazoa > Chordata > Amphibia > Anura > Bufonidae > Rhinella > Rhinella marina. The sequence goes on from ONZH01017175.1 coordinate 101,284, forward strand.
TCAACTGAATCTGCTACCAGTCAACACAAGGTGATCAGCTCCACTAAAGTGATTTTGCCTGAGTTAGAATACCATACACCCCAAACACCCATCTGTACCTTTACTGCAAGCTGCTGGCAATTCATTCATAACTTCTAGCAAAAACAATACAGGAATAGCATAACTTAGAGACATAAGAATAGATGCTGCAAGACTTTTATTACATGGGGAATGCAAGGAGTTACTAAAACAGACATGTCTGGAGAGGGAAAAGGTCCTCTTTAAGTTTTAATACACTTGGCATTTTCTGACAAGATTTTTAAAAATCACTTTCACTCTGGGAAAATGCTGCTACAGACTAACCACAAAAACATTGTGCATGAGGACATACTGAACTTATTCAGGTTTGTGGATTTGGATAGCTTGACCTCCCTGGGGACATTCAGCTCTGTGCCAGTTTTCTGACTGAAATGACAATACTTTTTACATTTTGAGACAAGCACACTTAGCAGAAAAATAACAGAATGAATAACCAATTATTATTTTACTTTTTCATTTATTTCAGGCGATATCCAGCACTGTTGAAAATGTTTATTTGATGTAAACTGGACTAATTTACTGATGTAACACTGGAACTGTAGATAATGTATTGCTTATAGTATGTGACCTTTTGCCATTTTCAATGGTATTGCTGTCGAGATGTAGCTACATTACATGTGGTTAAGCTCATTGTACAAAGACTTTCACATTGTGGGCAGGACTTGTCTCTCAACAATTTGTAGCAAAGTATGTCACTATTTAGTTCATCTCTGTCCATGTGAAAACAGAATCCCCTTTGTGATGTATCCTAGCAACTGGTCGTGAAATATATCCACGGCATAATATTAAAGAAACCATAAGGGACGTTTGCTGGCTCTATTAACTATTCTGCAGCAAAAATGTATTTCATTAACATGTACAGCATATTTTTATGCTTAGCTTCATCTCCATATTGCTGTGTCTAATGACTGGAGCGACTGAACTCTTATCACTTGTAAATTAATGTACATTCTGTGTGTCCCTTTTGGTATATTAGAGGTTGTTGAATTTCCCCGGTGTCTTTTTTTCCCCCTCCATTTTGACCTACTATTTCCAGTAATTGCACTGAAACTACTGGGTGAATCTGTGGTAATACACAGAACTATACATGCTGTCTGGCTTCTGCATATGGTTGTTTTATCATATAATATGCTGCATATTACCAAGTGCTATAAAATATATCTAATAGTCTAGAAATATATCTATATGATCTAGCAATTACAAACACTAAAAGCATGGGCAGAAGAAAAAACAGGGCACTTCACAAGCCATGGGCAAGAGAAATGCTGGCAGTGATAAGTTGGGTTAGGTTGCACACTAAGGACTCATGAACACGAACGTGTGCCGCCCATTCCGTTCATTGGGTACCGAAAATTGCACCGCATCATTCTGATTGCAAATGAGTGAATGTGTCCCCAGCCAGTGCCCATATATTTCGGCTAGGTTTCATTACACCTAGGGCAATTCAAATTACCCCTAACACCTCTTTTATATAGAGGGGGTACAATCAAGTTAATGTATAATATTAAATTGTACCGTATGGCAATTTGTGTTTCTTGAGACCATTCTACCATTTTTCAAAATTAGCATCTAATATATCCTGTCAGTTTCCCCAAGTGAATCTTTCCTTTTTCTTGTTTTTACATTTTCATGTATGGAAGAAAAAATATATACATTTTGAGGTCACAACTACAAAACCTATTTTATCCAGTTTTTAAATGTGCATAACATTTAATAATTCTACTGTATATTAAATGTATCTTGAAAGTTATTTAATGAAATAATCTCACCACCTTGGAAAAACTGTGAATCTAACTTTAAAATTATAATGATACCATTTTGATGTGCACTCTAAGAACCTCTTTATCCAGAGGTTGCTGACCCTGCTCTACCCTGTTCCTCTGGAATACACACAAATTTCTGCTTCATCCTAACTCTCTCTTTCCACCAAACAAATAATTTATTAATTTCTCCATAATCTTAATGCATACCCCAAAGGGGTAAATGTACTGCAGGTTGAGAATCTGTACTCTAGATAGTGGTAGTTTTAGCCATGCGCTGATTTGGTTGTACATATTAAAGGCATTAGATTGAGATACCTAATTTCCCGGGAGTTTCTTGATAGCTAAGTACTCAAAGGAGTTTTGAACTGAGAGTGTATCCAGGAACAGCAATACCAATTTGGACTAATCAATACTTATTCCAGAGAAGCGACTACGTTCTTTAATCCTCTACATTATATATGGCTCAGTTTTTATTGTGTTCTTTGAGATCGTCAGCTTTTACAGAGATTTTCTCTCCCCCTTTTCCCCCCATAATCCCTTAACCACTTGATGACCTCTGCCGTACATGTATGGCTGAAGTCATTGCTTTAAAGTCATTGCCCACTTGTGAGTGCAGCAGGTGCTATAGCCGCAGGATTTTTGCAATTGGCCAGAAGACTGGCCACAGATGTTTAACCGCTCAGAATGCATGTTCAGCCCAAAACATCCTCCCCTGGCTGAGATTGGGGAAGCTGTTAAATTCCAGTAAAAGCCCATAGCCTGCTTAAAGGGTTATTCTCATTTTAGACAATGGGGGCATATCGCTAGGATATGCCCCATTGTCTTATAGGTGCGGGTCCCACCGCTGGGACCCGCACCTATATCCAGAACGGAGCCCCCGAACTGAATGAGGGCGCACTGCGCATGCGCAGCCGCCCTCCATTCATTTCTATGGGGCCGCCGAAAATAGCCGAGCGCTGGCTCGGCTACTTCCGTCGGCTCCATAGAAATGAATGGGAGCGGTGGCCGCTCTTGCGTGCTGCACTCCCATTCATTTCTATGAGCGCAGCGCTCCCCGCTCCGTTCTGGATATAGGTGCGGGTCCCAGCGGTGGGACCCACACCTATAAGACAATGGGGGCATATCCTAGCGATATGCCCCCATTGTCTAAGATGAGAATACCCCTTTAAGGCTCCAATGTCAGTCACTAGTATATTCCATTACAGGGATGCTGGTGGCAGTACTGAATTGGTATATGATGTATACTGTGTTCTATGATGGATAAATATCCATCACATAATACAACTGCCAATCCAATGATTACTTGTTATAATTACCAAGGGTGATGTAAAAAAAAGGTTTTTAATATAAAAATTCAAATCACTTCCTTTCCCCAAAATAAAAATAAACAAAAAAAATCATAGGCATCACCATGTCCAAACATGCTCATACTATTAAAGATATTTATTCCATACGGTGAATGGCATAACAGAAAAAAAAATCAAGATGGACAATTCTCCATTTTTTCGTCACTTCACCTCCCCCAAAAAATTGAACTAAAAGCACACCCAAATTGGTATCAATGAAAAGTACACATTGCCCCATAAAAAAATGTTAAAAAGTTATATGGGCTAGAATATGGCAATAAAAAGAAAAACATTTACAAAGTATTTTTTTTTTTTTAGTATTAAGACACAAAAAATACTATTCAAATGTGGAATCAACGTAATCATACTGACCTTAAGGTCAAGTCAGTTTTACAGCATAGGGAACACCATAAAAACAAAAAACACCATAAAAGCATTTTTTTTTAAATTCCAATTCCACCCCACTTGGAATTTTTTTTCCAGCTTCCCACTACATCATTTGCAATATTAAATGATGCCATAAGAAAGTACAACTTGTTCTCAAATAACAAACCCTCACGCCTCTAGCCATTTGAGCGGAAAAATAAAGTTATTGCTCTGGGAAGGCATGTAGAAAAAACGCAGAGTCCTCTAAATACAGCACTGTAAATTTAATGGTCAGTAATATATATAAGCTAAGCAAGTTTTAAGCAAAAAAATATATATTTACTTATTTCCCTAGTTCTGTTCTCAGTAACAACAATCTGAGGCTTTTCACATGAATATTTGTGGGCGTCAGCAAAGACAGCCATCCTCTCCCCCTGCACTGCCCTGAGTGAAATGTCTGACAGCTGGGGTACTCATGTTGTATGTGTAGGACTACAAGTCCCAGCTGTACAGTTCAATGACATTCCTGATACACAGAATCTTCCTCCTACCTCTTCTTGTGCAATGCTCTGCAGAACGCCTGCAGTCTCTGTCAGCTCTGTGTCTGCAGGATGAGAAGGGAAGATCCAGCATTTGTCTCTTCGTTGCCTGAAGAAGAGCAAGCCCTGTGCTGCTGATAGTAGAAGGGGTTGAACTTTGCTAAAAAATACAGATAAGGACTGCAGAGCTGACATGCATTGGCTTTTTTTTTAAATTTTTTATAAATTGTACTGTAAGTAGGTGAGTAACTGCTAATGCATTCTCCCCTTAAAGGGGTTGTTCCAAGATTGATGTAAATAATGAAAATCAGACATCTTACAGTACATGGTCACATTAATGAGTGATCATGCTCCCTGTTTGAATGAAGCTCGAAAGGAAGTACAGGAGAGGGATATGAGCCACGTGGCTAGACGGCAAGAGTCTTCAACGATATATAACAATAAAGGTGCTTTATTAGGACTGCACATTTCAGGAGCATGAATCCAATAACATACAAATAACCACCATTATATACTCACATACCCCTTCCCCAGAAGTGGTGAAGAGATGGGAAATACATAATTAACTGGTTAAAAAACAACAACATTTACTACTTGAAATCTAAAATTGCATAGTGCAACATATAGTGTAGTTAAGAAGAAATCAAAGTAAAAAACACCTTGGTGTAGTGCAGTTCTAAAGAAAGTGTCATGGTTACCATTAGAACTAATCTCACCAATAAGCCTCATGGAGAGGACTCCAAACAATGGTATCTAGTTGTGCTTGACTGTGTGAACAACAGAAAGACATATTGTTACTAGTGGTGGTAGCAGTTCAAATAGATCTCCGTCAAGCGCATCAGATCGCTAGCATCAAGATGATACATAGCGCTAGTGTTGGCAGTGGCACGAATACCAGTAAATGCCGGAAGCTGTAACCTCATCCCTGGTAATCTGCTTCTCAGTGTATTGGATCTAAGGCCAGACTGATCTGGTATACCTGCAACAGTGAGGGAATGGTGACATATTGGTTATTTAATACAAAGTATGTGGATCTATATGGAGGTAAAGGAAGTATGTGACATGACTTGCTTACTTGACACTCTGTTGGGTGTTTATATATAAGTTAAATGGTAAAAAAGGATCTCCTGTGCCAGAACTGTGGCCTCAAAAAAGTAGCAAATTTATGCGTTTTGCATAAACAATTGCAACGTACTGTCCCTTCTTCACCGACATTCACTTTTGTTAAAAGGTCAGGGGTCGTGGGCAGAAGAGGAGAGGCCTAAGCGGTCTGACACATTTGCCTTTTCTTAAAGGGAACCTGTCATGTTGAATATGATGTTTGAGCTGCATATTCATGTTATAGAGCAGGAAGAGCTGAACAGACTGATATATAGTTTTATGGGAAGAGATTCAGTAAAACTTATATTTTATACCTTTAAATTCCTGCTCATTCTGGGCTCTGAAGTCTAGGAGGCGGTGCTATCAGTGACTGACAGCAATCTTTGTATACACAATCATAGGGGGAAGGCTGTCAGTCACAGATAGGACCGCCCCCTTGACTTCAAAGCCCAGAATGAGTAGGAATGTAAATGAATGAAATACAAGTTTTACTGAATCTTTCCCCATAAAACTATATATCGGTCTACTCAGCTCCTCCTGCTCTATAAAATATTGACTGCAGACTGCACTGCCTTTTCATGGTGACAGGATCCCTTTAAGCCAGCTGGTGTAAGTAATACCTGAAATCTATGATTACCTAGCTTTTTTTTTTTTTTTTTTGGTCTGGTCCGGCCAGATTTTCTGGGCAATGTTTTGTTCCTTCTTGGACCTTGTTCAATTGGCCACCTCACAGCCAGGGAGAAGGAGACACCCTCAATGGCATGGATTAGCATGCAGGGTGGGAAACCAGAACGGGGGTGAAAATGCATGTAACTATATTGCAATGCGGTTGCATGTGTTTGCCATTGATTTTCACCATGAAGTATGGCTGGGAAAGTTTTGTGGAAATGGTGATACATGCTGCTTGAAATCTTATTCTTTCCTCTTTACCTGGCTATGATCTGCTTTGTCTTCCTACTGGAGATTTTATAAAATAGTCCCTCTGATAGTATTACTTTTATTACACTAAATGCTGTTAAGTTGGCAGGAGATGAATGATTCATAAATTGATAATTAAACCATGACTGTACAGAAGTGTAATTAAACTGTAGGCATTGTTCTGCAGTCATCTCTTCAAAAGTGCAGTCGTCATATCTTTAGCAGCAAGTGAACTTTTTTACTAGGCCTGGACATCGTCCATCCTGAAATATAGCATCACTAAGAACATGAACAGGGCAAAAACAAGTTGTGAAACAAGGAGTGAAACATGGGATGGCACTGCTATACACAGAGATTACCTGTAAATAGATCAGAAATGAATGTGTCGTGGTTGCATGCATACCAAGGTCAACGGTGGTCCTCTATCCCAGAGTAGACAAAGTGGCTCCATAAAGAATGAAGGACGGCTGACTCACAAATATAGTCAACTTCTTCCTTTATTACTCAGAAAGGAGGTAAACGGCAGGATAAGTGTGGAAGACGCCACACAGACGTGGTTTACCTCCTTGTGAGTAGTAAAGGAAGAAGTTGACTATATCTGTAAGTGCCATCCTTCTCTATGGAGCCAAAAACAAGGTGCTGCCAGACAGAAAGCATCTTGGTCATACATACATTTATAAGAATTATTGGTTCATGAATGAATGTAAAATGAATAATACTTTGTGGCACCGACCTTTGCAGCACAAAGGTCTTTGGGCCCCCTCCTGGGCCCGGTAGCGACTGTTACCTCTGCACCTCCTATAGCTACACCCCTGCTTCTATCATCTATCTCATATCTACCTAGCCATCTGCCAGCGTGATACACGTTTCATATGTGTATCTTGGGAGAGAGACGCTATTAGTACTTGGGAAAGGCAACTATTGGTGTGTTCTTGAGAATAAAAATAGCTTTGTCCAGAAGGGGTTAAGGTGCTTCCTGATATGATACTTCCCACTGTTCATTAAATTTCAGAAGGACTCAAGTTAACTCTATTTATAGCAAAAGTGTATTCTACCCCAAGAAACCGTAACACAACCAGCGATGAGTAAATCAGCTGCAATTCAACATATTCACAAAATGCTGCCAATTGTCAAAATGTTGAACTTCCTCCAAAATTCTGATTGGTTAATCCTGTCACGAACTGCTTTTTGTTTCAGCCATAATCCTACAAATTTTTAACTTCAAATTCTTTGTAAAAGAGAAAAAAATAAGACCCTGAAGATTTAATGGGGTCCAGTCTCTAGGTTACGAAAAACATAGTTGCTTTCTTCCACATCACCTCACCACATTGAATTGAAGTGCAATACCACATACAATCAGTGGACAGGAATGGAGCCATTTCCTGTACAGTTCTTATAGTTTTCTTTGGTCGTTCAGACAGCACAGTCATAACTGACCAGCATTACTTATAACCTTTAACATTGTTAGCTAGCAAGTGTAAGTAGTCTAGTCTTTTTCACAACTGTAGACCCATTTCTCTTCACATATTGCAATTGATGAAACCATATGCAGTAACCCAGAATAGGGTACTTGACAAAGGTTTATTTTTATTATGATACATGATCTAATATAATGTTCTGGTGGTTTTGTATGGATAGGCCAGGGTTAATAATGTTCTTGGAGCACATGGTGGTGCCATGAGGCTGGTAGTGCTGGTCCTTTGACAGGTCCTTCCATTGCAAATGTTTATAAAATAAGCTTCAACCTCAGATTATTGACCCTGTCAGACAATTTCTGGCTACTATTCATACTTCTGAAGCCGCCTAGAAACTCACACTGAAAAATGGTTATAGCATTTCTGTAACTGGAAACGTTTTGGTGCATAATTATGTAAATTAAATGAAATGTATTAAAGTCTATGAACACCTTCTGGGGCAATTGTTTACAATTTGATTTTACTCATCTTGGGCTAAAAAAAATTACTTGGACTTTATAAAATAATTTCAACAGTTTTTCTTGGACATGGTTAAGTTTCAGTCCATCTGCAGAGTATATTGCTTTCAGTTTTTCATTGAACATGTCAGATTGATGCTCTTATGGCTGGATACAGTGCCTTGCGAAAGTATTCGGCCCCCTGGAACTTTTCCATCTTTTGCCACATTTCAGGCTTCAAACAAAAAGATATAACATTTTAAATTTTTGGAGAAGAATCAACAACAAGTGGGTCACAATTGTGAAGTGGAACGAAATTTATTGGATCATTTAAACTTTTTTTGTAATAATAAAACAGAAAACTCACTCCAGAAGTTCATTGAGGGTCTCTGAATGATCCAATGTTGTCCTTCATTATGACTGATGAAGATAAATAGAATCCACCTGTGTGTCTCAGGGTTCTGCATCATGAAGACCAAGGAACACACCAGGCAGGTCCGTGATACTGTTGTGGAGAAGTTTAAAGAGGACCTTTCATGGGTCCAGACTTTGTTAACAATGTAGCCCATTATGGAGGGCATGTGAGACTGGGGTCAGAGGACTTACTAGTTTTGCAGGGCGCCGCTCTATTCGCCCGCTGTCCCCCTGTAAAGTTCCGGCGCGCTATGCAAATGCATAGCATCGGAACAGGGAGGAGGAGACGCCAGGGATTCTCAATGGGCTTCTCCTTCTCCCTGGCTGGAGCGCTGTCCAATCGCAGTGGAGAGCGTCACAGCCAGGGAGAAAGGTTTCATAGCGCGCGCCGGAACTTTACAGGGGGACAGCGAGCGAACGGAGCAGCGCCCTGCAAAACTAGTAAGTCCTCTGACCCCAGTCCCACATGCCCTCCATAACGGGCTACATTGTTAACAAAGTCTGGACCCATGAAAGGTCCTCTTTAAAGCCGGATTTGGATACCAAAAGATTTCCCATTCTTTAAACATCCCAAGGAGCACTGTGCAAGCGATCATATTGAAATGGAAGGAGTATCAGACCACTGCAAATCTACCAAGACCCGGCCGTTCCTCTAAACTTTCATCTCAAACAAGGAGAAGACTGATCAGAGATGCAGCCAAGAGGCCCATGATCACTCTGGATGAACTGCAGAGATCTACAGCTGAGGTTGGAGAGTCTGTCCATAGGACAACAATCAGTCGAACACTTCACAAATCTGGCCTTTATGGAAGAGTGGCAAGAAGAAAGCCATTTCTCAAAGATATCCATAAAAAGTCTTGTTTACAGTTTGCCACAAGCCACCTGGGAGACACACCAAACATGTGGAAGAAGGTGCTCCGGTCAGATGAAACCAGAATCAAACTTTTTGGAAACAATGCAAAACGATATGTTTGGCGTAAAAGCAACACAGCTCATCACCCTGAACACACCATCCCCATTGTCAAACATGGTGGTGGCAGCATCATGGTTTGGGCCTGCTTTTCATCAACAGGGACAGGGAAGATGGTTAAAATTGATGGGAAGATGGATGGAGCCAAATACAGGACCATTCTGGATAAAAACCTGGAGTCTGCAAAAGACCTAAGACTAGGACGGAGATTTATCTTCCAACAAGACAATGATCCCAAACATAAAGCAAAATCTACAATGGAATGGTTCAAAAATAAACGTATCCAGGTCTTAGAATGGCCAAGTCAAAGTCCAGACCTGAATCCAATTGAGAATATGTGGAAAGAGCTGAAAACTGCTGTTCACAAATGCTCTCCTCAAAGAGCTCGAGCTGTTTTGCAAGGAAGAATGGGCAAGAATTTCAGTCTCTAGATGTGCAAAATTGATAGAGACATAACCCAAGCGACTTGCAGCTGTAATCGCAGCAAAAGGTGGCGCAACAAAGTATTAATGCAAGGGGGCTGAATAATTTTGCACGCCCCACTTTTCAGTTTTATTATTACAAAAAAAGTTTGAATGATCCAATAAATTTCGTTCCACTTCACAATTGTGACCCACTTGTTGCTGATTCTTCACCAAAAATTAAAAATGTTATATCTTTTTGTTTGAAGCCTGAAATGTGGCAAAAGGTTGAAAAGTTCCAGGGGGCCGAATACTTTCGCAAGGCACTGTATATAGCCCTTATCTCTGAATTCCTGACAGCTCATACATACCCATTATAGCTGAATTTTTGTCAGGCTAATAAGAATATAGCTAAAATGAATGGTTATGAGCTGTCAAGTATTCAGGGATAAGGTCTTCACATGAGCAGTCAGAACAGCAACATGGTGGGATGTCAGTCCGCAGAGAGACTCAAACTTATGCAGGTAAGACAAAAACTGATAATTTTTAATATTATGTTCATAGCCTTTAATTTTAAGTCATATATTTCCACCAAAAATCTGACCATTTTTTTATTCAGTTTTTAAAAAGACAGGACACTTATTATGTAGATTGTACGTAATAAACGTGCCTAAAAATAGCAGAATGCCATTTTTAAAACATTTCATTGTCTACACTTTCTGAATTAATGAAGTTGCCAAGCAACACACCGCTACCTTGGTGTTTTACATAAATCAAATGTTTGAAAAGGAATATTCATGATATGTTGAATATTTCATCCCATCAAGGATTTTAGGGTTTACATAGTTAATTGCATTGTGCTTTTTTCCTCATAACCAGCTTGTTAATTAAATAGCAAAATGCTAATGTGGACTTGCTATTTGTATTCTGTTGTATAATACATAACATAGCGTATTCTCATTGGAGTTGTTTTAGTGACAACACTCTGTCTCCTAGGACTATATACAACCCTTTTCAAGCTTTTTAAAAATGGTCCAAAATTATCCTTTTTTGGTGGAAGATGCCTTCTTCTCTGTCTTCTGAACTGCAGCATAGCAGCCATCATTTTGTATCATTCGTGTGAGATGAATCTCCAAAAATTCAGATTCATTTGAAACTGAGGTTTTTGGGAAATTTGTAACTCATTAAGTTTGCTCATCTCTGCTTATTATTAACTAATTCTGATAACGTATTATGAGGTGATGGGAATCCACTCCATCTGTAAAGGCAGTGACATTTAGCTGTTCATAACGTTGACATCTGAAGTCCAGGAAAGCATTCTGTACACCAGTGTTCCTCAACTCTAGTCCTCAGAGCCCAGCTACATGTCATGTTTTCAGGATTTCCTTAGTATTGAGCAGGTGATATAGTTATTGTCAAACCATCAGGACTTACCGCAGTTATTCATTATGTGGGATATGTTGGAAATTGGCCACAGCAACACAAAACTTCTTGAGACAACTTCTTAAGAAGATTCTTTAGTTTATTCCGAGATAAGAGCAGCAAAACCAGCAGAATATGGCATAATGTACATGGAAGTGTGGAACAGCAGTAGAAAAATGGCAGTGCTGTGTGTGTGCGCCCAGATATGCTTTTTTATACCCCAGAGGATAAAGGAATAACTAGTATTATAATTCAGGTTTGCCGCAGTGTACCGCAATCCATAGGAGTGAATGGTGACATGCCTAAATTACATCATTGCATCATTATTATACATAACGTGACCTCACAAATGCTTTACTATTCATAACCACTGACGTACATAAGTTGCACCTCCAACATCAATATGCACAAGGAAGACCTCCGCCTCTGTATACTTCATGATAGTTAATTGGCTAAAAGTTTTCTAACACGTATGATAATGAATATCTAATGTATCTTTAACCTTTGATCCATTGTCCTCGGATTCCATTATCCTTGAAAGTTTGCCATAAACTAAAGAAGCTGACAAGTGTCCACTAACCAAGTATCTAAAAGAATCTATGGAGGACATAAATATGTCACTGAGACTCCATGATCTCATAACTAGGTAGTCCTGAACAGAAAACATATGTTTTAATTGATCACCTAAAGACCTCTGTTTTCTTAGAAACAGTATATCAGTATTCAAGGTGAGACTGTAGCTAAGCTTTAAGATAGAAATGTCTGACTAAGGCAACATGGCTGGCCATCAGACCTAATCCTGATTCTAAAACAAGATATTATCAAATCTTGACCGGCAGGTGGCCCTTTAGGGCTGGAGCTGAGGAACCCTAGTCTACACGAACTAACTCCCATCATTGTACACAACTGCTCTATGGATTTTTGCTCTTTTTTCCCTCAAGTTTCAACCTAGAGTGCAATGCAAAAGATACAGTGTTCCATTACACTAAGTGATATTTTCAGTTTCACATGTTTGAGTTCCCAATGGAGACAGGCTCATTTTTAACCCCTTCATGACATCCATTTTCTGTTTGTGTTTTCGTTTTTCACTTCCTGTGGAACTATAATTTTTTTTTTTTTATATTTCTGCTCACATATCCATATCTGGGCTTTCTTTTTATGGGACAAGTTGCACTTTCTAATGGCACCATTTAATTTTGCATACCATGTAATGGGATCCTAGAAAAAAAATCCAGATGAGGTAGAATTGGAAAAAAAAATACACAATTCCGGCATAGTTTTATGGGTGTTATTTTATGCTGTAAAATTAACCTGTTACCTTCATTCTCTGGGTCAGTACGATTACAGCAAAACCACAATTATATAGTTTTTCTTTCATTTTAATACTTAATTCTTTCTATCACCATTTTCTAACACCAATAAACTTTTTTATATTTCTGTTTACGGAGCTGTGTGGGGGTAAATTTTTGTGCGCAGTGATCTGTAGTTTTTAGTTATACCATTTTATATGACTTTTTTTTATTACCTCTTATTCAATTTTTTTGGGGGAGGAGAAACAACGAAATTTCTGTTAGGGCGTTCACTGTAGAGGATAAATACATTTATATTTCAATAGTACAGATGTTTTGAGTTGTGGTGGTGCAAATATCTCCTTTTTTTACGGTTTAATTTTATTAGGTGGAAAGGGGGTGATTTGAATTTTTATATATAAATTTTTTTTTTTTTACTTTTTTTTTATTTTTTTTTTTAATTAAAGGTTTTTCTCAGGATAAATAATCAGTATCTGATCGGTGGGGGTTGGAACACCCGGGACCCCTGCCAATCAGCTATTTGAGAATGCATTGGCGCTCTAGTGAGTGCTGTGGCCTTCTTACAGCTTACCTAGCACAGCGCCGTACATTGTATAGTGGCTGTGCTTGGTATAACAGTCTGAGCCTGCCTAACAATATTGTACAGTTTGTTTATTTGTAATGAAATTATACCACAGTATTGTACAGAGGAATGGAATATATATAACATACATGAAAGACGTGGAGAGTGAGCATTTAAAACCAGTTTGTCCAGCACATATACTCTTAACATGTTTGCCATTCTTTTACATAAAGTCACACTTGCAATCTCACATTGACTGACTGGTTTTCTAAGTAGTTCTCCCTGTTATTCATTCATAACATCTGTATGAACAGAATGTACTGGAGCCTAACTGAGCACTCAAATCCTATCAGTGATAGTCAGTGTATGAACAATAACATTTTCATTAATATGTACTTTATATCTGTCTGGAATTAAAAAGAATCATCCCCGAGAAACAAGCCCTTGCATTTGTCTTTTTATCTCCGATTTTTTTTAAATTCACTTAGCAGTTTGATGGAGAGTTATTATCCAGGTTAACCATACAAAATGTCAGTACTGTGGGCAACAATGTTGACTACCATTAGACCCCACAGAAGACCTGCAACCTTGGTGTTTGCCGATATGTCTTGACCACATGATACCTTGATATTCTATATCGATTTCCATTACTTATATACTAGTAAATCATGACCTTGGTTGTCATTTGTTTTTGTGTTTCTTTTTTAGGTGGACCTGTCATATACAGAATGTTAATCTACCCTCCGACACGCCGCGCCCTTATTGTTGGTTGTGGACTGCAGATGTTCCAACAGTTGGCTGGCATCAACACTGTAATGTATGCATTTAATTTCAGTTTGTTCATTTTTAAAGGACTTGTCCAGTCCAAAGTGTTGTCCCTGAACATAAAAAACCTCACTCACCTGTCCTCAGTCCATCCCCGGCTGCTTTCAGTCCCCACAGGACCAGGAAGCGGCTTGGTCACATGACCACTACGTCCAGTCACAGATCTTAGTGGTCACTGCAGCTTGATTGGTTCCTCACAGCAGTGAAGTTGAATTCAAGCCGCTGTGACCGCCTGATACACGTAATGACAGACATGCTGAAATTATCGGCCTGTCAGTTACTGTACCTGCTAAGGTTAAGTTGCTCTTAGCATTCAATCCTTGTATCATGTGTCAGGGAAGAGTCTAGCGCTTCCGGAGAAGAATCTGGGCTTGCTCATGAGTCCCCCTTCTTCCCACACACCCGCTGAAGGTCCTCATCTTAGTTTTCTCCCTAGTCATCAGCTGGTGGGTGGGGAGAGGGAAAACTCATGAATAAGCCGGACTCTTCTCTGACGATGCGTGACTCTTCTCTGGTGCATGCTGCAGGACTAAACTGTAAATTCACAGCAGCAGTGATAAATGACAGGCCGATGATTTAAGTGTGTCTGTCGCTACTTTATGCTGCCCTTCATGAGGTGATACGTTCCCTTCAAATTACTTTTTAATTTTGCCTTTATACGGGCTAAATATAACCCCTTAATTGTTTTATGTATTCTATTAAGAGGGCTGATTTTCTGGCTGATGTGTTATATTTCAAAGTGCATTTTTAAATGCCTTTATTCCTAATGTTAAAGGGGTTGTCTAGGATTAAACATTTTTAAACTTTAAAAGTTTTGGGCAAGCCCTGCAATAGCTTAGAATTAATCCTCCAATGCTGTTCTCTGTGGCACTGGTTCTGTCCTCATGCTTCTGCTTGTTTACACAGTACAGTTGGGTCAACAGCAGCAGTTGACGGGCACCACAGAGAAGGGCACTGGAGAAAGGGATGAGTGTCAGATGATTTTTTTTTTCAGTGTTAATCTATTGCAGGGCTTGTTAGGTATTTTTAATTAGCCCTCTTTAGTCAATCCTTTTAAGGGCTCGCGTTTGCCCTTGGAACAGCCTGAATTATTAAACCCATACTCTTGGTGATGATAGGAACATTATTTAGAGCATTAGTATACAACTAGTGGCTAAGGCTACTTTCACACTAGCGTTTTTAAATTCCGGTATTGAGTTCCGTCAAAGGGGCTCAATACCGGAAAAAAACGCTTCAGTTTTGTCCCCATTCATTGTCAATGGGGACAAAACTGAACTGAAGACAACGGAATGCTCCTGAAAGCATTCCGTTCCGTCTTCAGACCGGAGAACAAACCGCAGCATGCTGCGGTTTGCTCTCCGGTCCAGGCATCCGCACCAAGACGGATCCGGAATGACCCCCAATGGAAGTCAATGGGGACGGATCCGTTTGGTGTGGACACACCAGTAATCCGGATCTGTCCTCCATTGATTTCCAATGGGGGGTCATTCCGGATGCGGCATACATACACACAGACTACATACAAACAAACATACAGACATACATACAAACATACAGACATACATACATACTCACATACTCCCGGACGCCGGCAGCAGGTCTTCACGCGCCTCCTGCACGCTGCGATGACGTTTCCCCACTGCGCCCAGCAGAGGGCGCTGTGGGGAATCGTCATCACTGCGCGCAGGAGGCGCGTGAAGACGTTCTGCCGGCGTCCCGGGAGTATGTGAGTATGTATGTATGTCTGTATGTTGTATGTATGTCTGTATGTTTGTTTGTATGTAGTCTGTGTGTTGTTTTAATGTGTGTCATGTGTGGGGCCGGAGCGCTGCTCCGGCTCCACACATGTATAGCGTTAGCACGGATCCGTCGGCACCCTTTAGGTGCCGGATCCGTGCTAACGCTAGTGTGAAAAGTAGCCTAATATGTATTTGCTGTGGATCCAAGACCCTAATAGAACAGTATTTCATAGAAGACTGTCAATTGGATATGTGCAGAAACCTACGCAGGTCAGGAGTCCTCTGTTACATGGTGTGCTCCAAGTATGAAGTCACTGTTATCTGAGTATCTCCTGAGCAGGACAAACCTAGCAGAGGATTTGTCCATCCTATGCTGTAATTGTATCGTAGGTTGTAATCCCATCAAGGTTCCCCTCAAACTCCCAGGTTGCGTTGTTAATAATTCAGGTACTGAGATCAGGCAGAGGATCTCTATACCTGAATTAAACTGATCGGTTTTGATTTTGCACATCAGGATGCATCAGTTCAGTTGGGATGCAGTTGTGTGAAATCAAAACTGAAGAAAACTGATCAGGCACTAAATACATTGAAAGTCAATGGGTGACGGATCCGTTTTTTTAGTCTCCTAAAAAAACTGATCCGTCACCATTGACTTGCATTGGTTTCAGTACCTGATCAGTTTCTTTCAGTTTTTATGACTGGACACAAAATTACAGCTTGCTGCGGTTTTGTGTCCGGTCACAAAACTGAAAGCTGCCTGAACTGAAGACATCCTGATGCATCCTGAACGGATCTCTTTCCATTCAGAATGCATGGGGACAAAACTGATCAGTTTTTTTCCGGTATTGAGATCCTCTGCCTGATCTCAATACCGGAAAACAACAACGCAAGTGTGAAAGTAGCTTAAGGCTACTTTCACACTAGCGTTTTAAAATTCCGGTATTGAGTTCCGTCATAGGGGCTCAATACCGGAATAAAACGCTTCAGTTTTGTCCCCATTCATTGTCAATGGGGACAAAACTGAACTGAAGACAACGGAATGCTCCTGAAAGCATTCCGTTCCGTCTTCAGACCGGAGAACAAACCGCAGCATGCTGCGGTTTGCTCTCTGGTCCAGGCATCCGCACCAAGACGGATCCGGAATGACCCCCAATGCAAGTCAATGGGGGTGGATCCGTCTGGTGTGACCATAATGGTAACCGGATCCGCCCTCCATTGACTTTCAATGGAGTCCATTACGGATCCGGGTACACATAGACACATACAGACATAAACATACACACACATAAAGACATATAAACACACATACATACTTACATGCTCCCCGGCAGGTCTTCGGAGCGTCAGGACGGCTCACACAGGTCACGATTCCCCACAGCGCCCTCTGCTGGGCGCCTAGTGGAATCGTCAGATGACGATTCCACCAGGCGCCCAGCAGAGGGCGCTGTGGGGAATCGTGACCTGTGTGAGCCGTACTGACGCTCCGAAGACCTGCCGGGGAGCATGTAAGTATGTATGTGTGTTTGTATGTCTTTATGTGTGTGTATGTTTATGTATATGTATGTACTGTGTGACATGTGTGGGGCCGGAGCGCGGTTCCGGCTCCACACATGTCACTGCGGCAGGCCTGATCCGGCAGCACCCTTCACCTGCCGGATCAGGCCTGCCACCAGTGTGAAAGTAGCCTAATCTGGTATGAGTGCGTACAAATTCATTGTGTGCTGCCAGATAAATGCACATATCTTGAGTGATGATGTAATCTTCCTTTACACCAAAGTCCAACACTAAACTTGGTCATATTTCTGGAACCACCTTGAGAAAATCGCCTACAGGGGTATGACAACAGAAGAAATTGTCAATGTCAAATATACAAAATTATAAAAGTTAAGCAGAGGTAAGTTATGTATGCTGGATAATTTTTTACTGAATCTGAAAATCTATAAAGTTAAAGACATGGATTAGGAGCAGGTCCAGGGCTCTCTACATGTCTACCTTAAAAAGATCTAGAGGTCAGATTTCTACTTAACCAGCAGACTATCATAAGGACAGATCAAAGTGCAGTGGAGAAGATGATACAAGATGGTAAGTGATTTGCAGAGTAGGTTTTTTCCATGTAAACATACACATGTATACGTCATTTGTATGGTCAAACTGAGCATCACTGCAGTGGGTAGAACCTCGCTTCAGAATAAGAAACTAGAAGGAGATGGATAGTAAATAGACAAGACTGTTCTAAATGGGAAGAAATAAGGGTAAGATATTTCACACCTGCTTTCGCCCTATAATACCACTCTTATGGTTATTAAAACTCCTAAGTTTTTTGCACTGATTTAAGGGGGGATGTAACAAATCGGAATGCAACCCACTTTTTCTGGTCTAAGAATCTACATAGAGTTTACACCAAGAGGACAGCCAGGTAGTATTTATGAAGTTTGGCATGCAAGATCCTTGGTTCTTTGTGGCCGAGGGGAAAAGAAAAGCAGTTATAGCAGGTGTGTGTGAGTCCTATGAAATAAAAAAAAATTCCAGTTGATACACAACCCAGAATATGAAGGAAAACAATCTTCCAGGTTAGGATGGGAAGCCATGGAAGGATCCAAGTCCACTATATGTACAGGTGCATCATCCGCATACAGAAAAATATCTACTATGGTAGGGCCACAGGGTATATACTCTTGATGGGTCCTGAATCCATTATAAGGCTACAACACAAATCTTAGCAACATCCTGTTATGGTAAATAACTAAATGAAAATGTAATTAACCTGAATATTGGGCCAACATGTTACATATTACCAGGGTTAAGAGGGTTGGGACGCGGTGTCAGCATGTGAGTCAATTATGTGTTTAGGACATTTCCTTTCCTCTGGGTTCCAGCATTGTAAATGTAAATTATTACTGGAACACAGCAATATAATGCTATTTGTATTCAAATTTTGTTTCCAAAAGGTAATTTCCCTGATGAGATCTGAGAGTCTAACTGTTCCATGAAATTTTACTTAATTTTATCTTAACCTCACTATTGGGAAATTAAAATAAGGAACAATGGATTTTTTTCGTAAGCAAAGTGTTTATGTATTACTGTGAGTACCTGCAGAGAATGAGACAATCATAAAATATTAGTTTTTGTTTAGCCTCACTGCCAGTGTGTACTGAATTCCTAAATGTTGTCATCTTACATATGAGGCGTTTATCATCTTCTCCCTGGTGTCTCTGGCCTTCACAAACTAACAAATTATATCTCATTATCTTCAAGAGTTTAAATTAGACTTATTTAGGTCATAGAGGTCAAGAGACTATTCTTTTGCTTTTTTTAAATTTAACTACAAACTACAATCCTAGAAACAACATGTGGTCAAAAAGGAACAAGACAAAAAGGCATGGATGAGTGCCTCCAATTCACATTTATGAAGCATTTTCTTTGTTTATAGCCCATGACTTGTCATAGACTTATGAGAGAATAGGTCATTATGACATGAGAACGTCTATGAGAACATCTGTGAGTAATTTCATCCTCTTAACACCATGTGCCATATAGACGTTCTGTGGCGTCACATGGTATCTCTTGATGCCAGTTAGCAGCTTTGAAAAGGGAAGGATCATGGGAAGCAGTCTGTGATTTCTGATTCTAAAAAGTTACCTGGAGTGTACATATGTCCTTTTCAAGGTGTTAGGCCATGACATCACATAGTACAGTACATGACGATCTTTTCCTAACAAAGCTAGAACCAGCCATGTACCTCTCTTGGTTAGAGAGATCTCCCCATTCATTGGTTCCAACTTCTCTGCTAAATGTATTTCAAGCTGACTGATCAGTTACTGACTGTCCCAGCTTCTAAGGCTGGTAGCAGTTGGATGGAGGAACTGAGCACGTGCGACCATGCTCATTCAGCTCAGTAAGTGGACATGCACATTACTATACAGATTAAACCACGGGGGTGCTGTTTTAATGAAGTAAACAGAATTTTCAAAACTGGGCCATTTTTGTAATAAAGTAAATTACAAGATAAACTAGTTTTGATGATGATCTATATTAAAATAACATTTTATGGTGGCACAACCCCTTTAAAAGCTATAGATACCAAGTGACTCAACAAACGTGGGAAGTGTTTTCTTTCCTGTTCCCATTGACACTTTGTAATGCTGTTTACAGGTTGTGTTCACTAGCATGAGAGTGTCATACTGATGTCTCAATCTTCTGCTATAATGACAGGTTCTCTTTAAAAATTATTGTTAAAGGCATTTTCTTTTATGACTTCAATTGGTCTGTGGTATACATTTTGCAGACAATATTAGGACATGATCTATCTTTTTACAGAACAGACACATTCTGATGCAGGCAGCACATGTATGCCAGTCATGTGTGGTCATTTTTTATTTTTTGCTGACCCATAGAAATGAATGGGTCAGTGTACAAAATCCACAAAAACATACAGATACAAAATACAGTTGTGTGCATGAGACCCTAGGCAAGGAAAATCTATAGGGGTCTTCCCACTATCTCCCAACTAAAAATCAGTTAAGGAGAGTTATGGTGTACAATTGCTGATTATGCCTGACCTAGTGTATGTGACCATAAGGTTCCCCACAACTAGTGATTACAGCAGTTACTACCACACACACACATGTAGTGCAGGTTATAATACCATAGCTGGAGTTTGGGAAATCGGCCTATGTGGTTGTATCAACTGACAATATAATACAGAGGCGGTACAGTTATGCACACAAGGTAGTGTGATAGCTCAAAATTTTTAATTATAATCAAAAATGATAATATTGCAATATCTGAATGAAAGCATTGTGGTACTAACATAAGTAATCGCCCAAGAAAAGTACATATCAAGCAGTGCAAAGACTTGAATGAATTTTCTATTAAAGTGAACCTGTCACCAGATACCGCCATAGTAATCCAAGTACAGTGTCAAATGTGTGCACATCTCCTAATTCAAATGCAGTTTCCCCCATCCTGATCTGTGCCTGTATTCCTAAGGAATCTGCAATTTTGTAATACACAAATTAGCTGCTTGCTGCAACAAGGGCTGACAAACATTCAGAGTTTTCTTCATTTCTAGTTGGAATTCCCATAAGTCGTTCCTGTCACCCGTGTTGCCATTACTGCACAGTAGACCCCTGAAATGATTTGTGACATGAGCTGCCCTAATGACGGAGGTTTCCAAAGAAGAACAATGACCCTGTAGAGCTATTATTAGATTTCATCAGGGAAAGGAATCCATTACTGCCCATTTTGTTTTCTCAACTGCAATTCCTCAGACACAAGGACAGCTAAATCAGCTCTCTAGATTAAGATGCCGTAGCAATACTTCTCATTGCAACCTTCACGCCAGTATTTATGCTAGTATGCATTTGTGGTGTTTTAAAACTCTATTAACTTTATTACGTCTCACCCAGCATAAAACATGGACAAGGGGGTATTTCCAAATGAACAACATGCTCATATTCTGTGACCACAAATTGCCTTATAGTCACCTCAAAGGAAGCTTAAAGGGAATCTGTCATCTCTAAAACACCCCTTAAACTAGAGTAAGCGGTGTATAGGGTAAATGATGCTGAATCCCATTATGTAATTTTAATCTTCAAACGCCGAAAAACCAGCAGTAAAATATATTGACGGGACTCCCGAGCTCATGCACATAATGGAAAGGACTCAAAGAGAAGTCTTGTCAATGCATTTTACTGCTGGTTTGTGGGAGCACAGCGTCAGAATGCAAGTGAGTATGAAGATAAAAATTACATAACCGAACTCAGCACCACTTACACTATACACCTCTTACTCTAGTTTGGGGGTTGTCTTGGAGCTGACAGGTTCCCTTTAAAACCATTGTAAATGTCCGATTAGTAGCTATGGACACAGTCTTTGTTTGGTATGTACTATACTGATACATTCTGCGACTGCTTTATTAACTCCACTTTATGATGTAGCCTCTTTCTCTGCAGTACATTTGCTAGCAGCCAATAACAATAGTGCTATCAGGGAGCACATTTAGCTGGGTCAGGGTACAGGGACTGGTGACAGGAGAATGAATTGTAGTAATTGGGTTAGGCAGCCAGGTAGTGAGGCGTGAAGACTAGAAATGTACGTCAACCTTCTTGTTAGTAATGATTAAGGAGGCTAGAGGGGGGAAGCATATGGAGCTAGTTTGGCTTTGAAAACCTTGTGTTATACTTGTCATATTTGATTTTGTCAATCTTGTCCTGAAACTACTTAGTGAGATCTTACTGTACGTATGACCAATAAGTAGCTAGTAAGCAGGAATTAAATTATGGAGAACAATAAAATATATTTTGTTCGGAGGCAATGCTATGAAAATGTAATGACTACAATTTATGGACATCCACCTTTATTATAAATCAAGCATATCATAGTGGATTTATTAACCCTTCCATTTCTGTTGTATGGTAATTGGTTCAGTCAATCATATTCACTCCTTGAATTAATCTTCACTCTCCCATGCATACAAATGCCCATTGTGAGAACATTACCTATTGTACAATGTGACTTCCTACTTTGGCTTCATACACAGTACATCTTCTGACATGTATATACATGTTGTAGTAAAGGACAGATGATTTGTACAAATGATGGGCGCAAGGGCGTACATAGAAATCATTGGGCCCCATAGCAAGAATCTGAATGGAGTCCCTAACCCCGCCCACTACCCCGGCCCATCCTACACGCTGCCCTGGATCCTCCCCTGCCACACCCCCATTTGCCAATAAAGAAATGTATACATGACCTACTGATTTTTTATTTTTTTTTTAAATTAAGGAGACGTTGTACTGTATGAGGGCAGCCACAAGGATGGATTATACTGTATATTATACAGCACGGTGTAGGGACTATGCTGTATGTTATACAGCATGGTGTACGGATTATACTGTATACTATACAGCATGGTGTACGGATTATACTGTATACTATACAGCATGGTGTACGGATTATACTGTATACTATACAGCATGGTGTACGGATTATACTGTATACTATACAGCATGGTGTAGGGATTATACTGTATATTATACAGCATGGTGTACGGAATATACTGTATATTATACAGCATGGTGTACGGAATATACTGTATATTATACAGCATGGTGTAGGAATATACTGTATATTATACAGCATGGTGTAGGATTATAATGTATATGTTACAGCATGGTGTACTGATTATACTGTATACTATACAGCATGGAGTACGGATTATACTGTATATTATACAGCATGGTGTACGGATTATACTGTATACTATACAGCATGGTGTACGGATTATACTGTATATTATACAGCATGGTGTACGGATTATACTGTACAGTCATGGCCAAAGGTTTTGAGAATGACACAAATATTATATTTTCACATGATCTGCTGCGCTCTGGTTTTTATGTGTGTTTGTCAGATGTTTTTAGCACATACAGAAATATAATTGCAATCATATTATGAGTAACAAAAGCTTATATTGGCAGTTAGAATGAGTTAATGCAGCAAGTCAATATTTGCAGTGTTGACCCTTCTTCTTCAGGACCTCTGCAATTCTCCCTGGCATGCTCTCTTCTGGACCAAATCCTGACTGATAGCAGTCCATTCTTGCACAATCAATGCTTGCATTTTGTCAGAACTTGTAGGTTTTTGTTTGTCCACCCGTCTCTTGATGATTGACCACAAGTTCTCAATGGGATTAAGATCTGGGGAGTTTCCAGGCCATGGACCCAAAATCTCTATGTTTTGTTCCCTGAGCCATTTAGTTATCACCTTTGCTTTATGGCAAGGTGCTCCATCATGCTGGAAAAGGCATTGTTGATCGCCAAACTGCTCTTGGACGGTTGGGAGAAGTTGCTCTCGGAGGACATTCTGGTACCATTCTTTATTCATGGCTGTGTTTTTAGG
Organism: Rhinella marina; assembly: GCA_900303285.1. Taxonomy (NCBI): domain Eukaryota; kingdom Metazoa; phylum Chordata; class Amphibia; order Anura; family Bufonidae; genus Rhinella; species Rhinella marina. Next base: position 124,852 of record ONZH01017175.1, read on the forward strand.
CAAGACTGTGAGAGAGCCGATTCCCTTGGCTGAGAAGCAACCCCACACATGAATGGTTTCAGGATGCTTTACAGTTGGCATGAGACAAGACTGGTGGTAGCGCTCACCTCGTCTTCTCCGAATAAGCTGTTTTCCAGATGTCCCAAACAATCAAAAAGGGGATTCATCAGAGAAAATGACTTTACCCCAGTCCTCAGCAGTCCACTCCCTGTACCTTTTGCAGAATATCAGTCTGTCCCTGATGTTTTTTCTGGAGAGAAGTGGCTTCTTTGCTGCCCTCCTTGAGACCAGGCCTTGCTCCAAGAGTCTCCGCCTCACAGTGCATGCAGATGCACTCACACCTGCCTGCTGCCATTCCTGAGCAAGCTCTGCACTGCTGGTAGCCCGATCCCACAGCTGAAACACTTTTAAGAGACGGTCCTGGCGCTTGCTGGTCTTTCTTGGGCGCCCTGGAGCCTTTTTGGCAACAATAGAACCTCTCTCCTTGAAGTTCTTGATGATGCGATAGATTGTTGACTGAGGTGCAATCTTTCTAGCTGAGATACTCTTCCCTGGCCTTTTTTGTGCAGTGCAATGATGACTGCACGTGTTTCTTTAGAGATAACCATGGTTAACAGAAGAGAAACAATGATGCCAAGCACCAGCCTCCTTTTAAAGTGTCCAGTGGTGTCATTCTTACTTAATCATGACAGATTGATCTCCAGCCCTGTCCTCATCAACACCCACACCTGTGTTAATGGAGCAATCACTGAAACGATGTTAGCTGGTCCTTTTAAGGCAGGGCTGCAATGATGTTGAAATGTGTTTTGGGGGATACAGTTCATTTTCTAGGCAAATATTGACTTTGCAAGTAATTGCTGTTAAGCTGATCACTCTTTATAACATTCTGTAGCATATGCAAATTGCCATTATAAAAACTGAAGCAGTAGACTTTGTAAAAATTAATATTTGTATCATTCTCAAAACTTTTGGCCATGACTGTATACTATACAGCATGGTGTATGGATTATACTGTATACTATACAGCATGGTGTACGGATTATACTGTATATTATACAGCATGGTGTACGGATTATACTGTATACTATACAGCATAGTGTACGGATTATACTGTATACTATACAGCATGGTGTAGGGATTATACTGTATACTATACAGCATGGTGTACGGATTATACTGTATATTATACAGCATGGTGTACGGATTATACTGTATATTATACAGCATGGTGTACGGATTATACTGTATACTATACAGCATGCTGTACGGATTATACTGTATACTATACAGCATGCTGTACGGATTATACTGTATACTATACAGCATGGTGTAGGGATTATAATGTATGTTATACAGCATGGTGTACGGATTATACTGTATATTATACAGCATGGTGTAGGGATTATACTGTATACTATACAGCATGGTGTAGGGATTATACTGTATATTATACAGCATGGTGTAGGAATATACTGTATATTATACAGCATGGTGTAGGAATATACTGTATATTATACAGCATGGTGTAGGGATTATACTGTATATTATACAGCATGGTGTAGGAATATACTGTATATTATACAGCATGGTGTAGGGAATATACTGTATAGTATACAGCATGGTGTAGGGAATATACTGTATATTATACAGCATGGTGTACGGAATATACTGTATATTATACAGCATGGTGTAAGGATTATACTGTATATTATACAGCATGGTACAGGGATTATACTGTACATTGTATAGCATGGTACAGGGATTATACTGTATACTGTACAACAAATGCATGGCGGTTACACCATGCCAGACAATATAACCCCTGTGATATGCTGTACAATATACAGTATATACACAGTGTATATATACACACACACACACACACACACACACACACACACACACACACACATGAAACGGATAAAAACTTAGTTACTTGTCCCTTGTCCCGACGCCACTTCAACGCTCTGGGGGGGGCTGGGGCCTTGGTCTTCTTCTTTCCCTTCTTTTGCACAGGTCCTCCCGTGCAGTAGCAGCAGCGCGGCATAAAGGAGGAGGCGGGGCCAGCTGGGAGCACACAGGAACGTCCTGAGAGCATCAGGACGTATGGGAAACTAAGCATAGTGTATGCCTGTTCCGAGCCCACCGCAACAGGGCTGCCCCATCGGAACAGGCATACAAAGTAAGTCCGGGTTGCGGCGGTGAGCGGGCCAGGAGAGGCCCAGAGGGCAGGCAGGGAACACTGTTGGGACGCATCTTAATGATGCAGAGTAAGGGGCGGGGCCTCCCGTGCGCTCTGGGCCCCCCTGTGCCACGGGCCCCATTGCAGTGGCGTGGTCTGCCTATATGGGCGGTACGCCACTGGATGGGCGTATTGAAGGCTTAATAGTTTATTCTGTATAAATTAAATATTGCAGAATACTAAATTGAAGTTTGACATTTAAATGCTCCAAAACATGTATGCTTAAGGGTAAAGTCACAGTTAAACCAGGCACACTGCCTTGTAAGGCTATCACAGTAGAATGCAATGATACCTTTCACTTTGTGATCCATTGCTTCATTCTGGAGAAAACGTACTTTTAATCCTTTTGCAAATGATCAGTTCAGTGCACCAGGGGAGGGCCTTAGCTACACTGTGTGCAACCATCAAATAGGACCCTATCTAGGTATTGGTATATTTACATATCCTACAAAAAAAAAGCCAAAAAGGCTATTTTCCAAAACCTGACCCAGATACCTATAAACGTTTTACTAAAACGTAACTTTTATTTTTGCTAAGATAAAACCATTTATTGTGAGCAAAAAAACTAAAGGCGTTAAAGTAAACTGCCGCCTGTGTACAATGTCTGATATACTGAGTGTTTAATGCCTGGTTTTATGCCTCAAGCTTTGGTAAATAGCCTTTTTGGCTCTTTTTGTGGGATATGTTGGCTACACTGTACCCACTTGCTTCTCCTGCATCCTCTGCCATCTCCTCCCTCTTTATCTGGATTGACAGGGCCTCATAGTCATCTCGCGTGGCACTGTCAATCAAGGAGAGGAAAGGACTGGCATAGGAAGCACGAAGGGCTAGGGCGTAAATAATTTGGGAGGAATCAGTTTCCTGGTGACAAATGTCCTTTAAAGATGTTTACTAGGAGTTTAATATTGATGGCCTATCTGAGGACAGGTCATTAATATCTGTTCAGTGGGGATTCAAATCCTGGCACCAGCTTATCAGCCGTTTGAAGAGGCTGCGGTACTTCACCACAGCCTCTTCCTAGGCCAGTGATGTCATGTTCATGGATCACATGGAGATCCTGCTCATTCTGGGCTTTGAAATCAATGAGGTGGTCATATCAGTTCTGGGATTACAATGCGAATCCCCTTGCATCATGTGACCATTTGTCACGACGTAAGGGGAGGCGGATCCCCTTGCATCATGTGGTCACAACAGGGGCCATCGAGGGAGCATCAAAAGCCTGGAAGCGAAAGAGTGGGGAGCCAGTGTCGGAAAACAGGTAAGTAATCTTCCCTTTTCAGGTCCGGTTCCACAACCCCTTTAAAGGGAGTCATTCACCTGTTTTTCACCTATATAACTAACAGCAGTGCCCCGCAAAAGATTGCAGACACATCCCAGACATACCTGTGTACACTGTGTGTCTGTATTACATGTCCAGGAAAAGCACTTTTATTCTGCAGGAAAACAGCTCCCAAGTGCCCAGCTCTGCTGCTGCAAGTGCCCAAAGCAAACCAGACAAAAGGGGGGAGGGTTCTGACTTTCTTTGAAAGCTGACATTCCAAGTTTTAAAATGATACCAAAACACAGCATTATATCCAGTATATCAGAAGATATAGCTGTTAGAAATTGAGTTGGGAGAGAAAGCTGTTTTTGGTTTCACTTTCAACTGGGCACTTTGGAGCTGTTTTCCAGCAGAATAAAAGTGCTTTTCCTGGACATGTAATAGACACAAAGTGCACACAGGTATGTCTGGGATGTGTCTGCAATCTTCTGTGGGGCAGTGATCTTAGTTATATAAGTGAAAAACAGGTGAAAGACTCCACTTAAGTTTTATTGTTATCACTAAAGAGAAATATGAAGACAATTGACTTAGCAGACCCTTAACATTTAGGGCAAAACCTCAGGGGTACATTGATAGGCTATAGTGAAATAATTTATGGCTGTTTAGAGGATCCTCTGACAAATTCCTGACTTGAAATCAATCATTTAATTACGTGTTATTAAAGATTAATGCATTTTATCCCGTCATATCACTCCATATTACACAATCGGTTTAAGGCTCCTTTTCTTCATTTCCCAGAGGACTGTAGTCATTTTCATCTTTCCGTGTGCTCATCCACGCAGATCTCTGAGTCACATCTGCTAGCTAGCAATCCATGCGGTTGTCAGTAACATAATAAAGGAAGATTTTACAATATAGCATTTTAGAATGAGGCAGTGTTAGGCAGGAGCTTTTGCAGACGGTCTTTTATTTTCTCCTTTAATGCTTGCGGTCTTGCTAGTATTCATTTGCACCATTTTCTTGCATGAGTGAGGTCAGATGTGTCCATTACTACATGGTTTAGCTGCCTCATATTACAGCATATGGTCTTCATGTCTGGCCATCTGAATGAAATAATTGAGCAGTTATAGCTCATGCTGGTAAATGTAGAGAAGACCTTAAAGAGCATTCATCAGCAGTATCAACTATTAATCTAGGTATAGTGCCTGGAAGGGTTGATCCTGATCTTGTACACATCGGTTACGACGTTCCAGAGTAAAAAGACTTTTATTCTTTATGTAAATGAGGGCTTTAGTGCACTTAGGGGCAGAGCTTGCTACTCAGCTGTCTAGTGCTGGCCCTGTCCATCAGTGCACTGAAGCCCTTATTTGCATAAATAATAAGTGTCTTTTCTTGAGACCGCTGTAACCAATTTTCACAAGACAGTTAGTTATTATTTTAATCAACAAAATCCACTATTCCAAGCAGCCTTATTTAAGAGAGTTGACCCCTCTGCTGGTGCTCATTAACTTCTTAACTTACCATCCATTTACGTAGTATTACATGCCAGTCATGGACAGACTAGGTCCACCAGACTGAGACTCATAGAGTGTTTGGCCTTAAAGAGGACCTTTCACCACTCCTGACATGTCTGTTTTAATAGCTTCATGCATTCCCCACGTACTAGCAATTCTGGAACATCTATTCCTATGGCTCTATCTTGTGCCATTCCTTTATTATTTCTACTAGAAGTTATGAATCTAGCAGTCTGCAGTAAGGGTACACAGGGGAGGTAACCAGTTGGGGGGGTGTACCTGCGCAGTCTGAACATGGCGGCACTGATTGGATAGAGTGAGACTGTGCAGATACACACCCCCAACTGGTTACCTCCCCTCTGTACCCTTACTTCAGACTGCTAGCAATTAATTCATAACTTCTAGTAGAAATAATAAAGGAATGGCGCAACATAGAGTCATAAGAATAGATGCTCCAGAATTGTTATTACATGGGGAATGCATGAAGCTATTAAAACAGGCATGTCAGGAGAGGGGACAGGTCCTCTTTAAGTTGGGGAACCCACTCTGATGCATCTATACATACTAGTGGAGCACATGGACAAGAGTATACTCCATGAGACACTCTCTTTAGCGGAAACTTTACATTTCTTCTACAAACCAATTATAGAATGGCATCCGCCAGAATTGAAACACCAACCCTGGCATGATGACCCAGGCCTTATACAGATTCATCAGCTGAAAAGCTCCATTAAAGAGTCATGCCACTATGTAAAAAAAATGAAAATCAGATATGTAGAACATGACAATCTCTTTCTAACGACACTAGAGCCAGCCCTGTGTAACTGCCACAGCTTCTAACAGAAGATATAGCTGGTGACTGAGTGTGTTGGACCACTTCAGTGAGACGGACAAAAAGAACAAACAGCAGGTGGCGTTATACATTTTATTAAATAACTTAGTGGCTATACTAAACTTTTACTGACTTGCTATTTCAGTATTCAGATCCACAATATTCAGTATTCAGATGCACATGCTTGGTTAAAAAATGTAGAATATTTTTTGTGGCACACCACCTTTAAGATGAAATGTACTTGCCTCAAATCATTGTGTCCATGTACACGTGTCGCAGGGGCGTAGCTAAAGGCTCATGGGCCCTGGTGCAAGAGTTAAGCTTGGGCCCCCCTTCCCTCAGTTCTCTGTGTGTTTTCTTATGTGGCACAAGGGTCTTTGGGCCCCTCAGGCTCCTGGGCCCGGTAGCGACTGCTACCTCTGCACCCCCTATAGCTACGCCCCGTGTACAAGAGTGTTAGTGAACAGGCTAGTGATGAAGTTGGGTTTCATTCTGGAGAACTTGTTACACACTGTGAACACTGTAGATACCCACAGTACCTTTATAGGTGAGAGGGAAGAATGTACAGAAACTAGACAAAATAGCCACTGGTGTTTTTGTATTATTCATGTAAAATGTACTTTTTTTTATCCTTCAAAGCAAGCATAAAGTATTTTGTACATGAGTCATGGTGCATCTTTGACACGTCTGTTTTGGAGGTTGTTGGGCAAATGCGAGGTCTTCCATGGTTAAAAACTTTTCTCCTTTGACCTTATGTATCAAAACTGTCTTAGAGAAATAGTGGACATTTTTGTCCATGGCAACCAACCACACACTTCATTTTACAGTGCAGTTTAGATTTTTAAAGAGGACCTACCATCACTCCTGATGTGACTGCCATAATAAAAACTACCAATCCTCATGAAGTGATTCTGGATTTTTTGTGTTATAACCCGGGCTGGCCTTAGGTTACATAGTGCCCTGTGTGAAAAGTCTTTATGGCATCTCACACACACGCACACCTCCACAGCCATTATATAGGGTGTTAAATACACTGAATTAGTATTCAAAATGTAACTTAATTATATGGAGAAAAGACTGCACAGCTAATGCTTAATATCAGTAGGATATGTCAAATGTCCCATGTTGCAAGTTCCATCTCTGGGAGCTGCCCCTATCTCAAGAACAGGGCTCCAAAGTAAATGGAGTCTCCTACCCAGTTCAGCAGGCGCGATGACATCACTGCACATCACAATGAGGGAACATTTCGACCGACTCTATCAAGCACATTCCTGTACAGCTTGTCACATTAACCTTTTGGCATTATGATGTAAACTTGATACATTATTACAGCAAGAAAGGAATAAACATACAGGAAAAGAAGCAAAGGGTGTAGTCTCTCATTGCAGGCGCGTACCCTGTCCGTGACATCTTGCCACACTAAAACCTCCACCACGCCATTCTATATTCCACGACCAAAGAGAAATGTGATCAACTAATTGGATTCCTACTCATCCAGCTGCCCCAAATGCCCTCAAATTTTTTAACGTTACCGCGTTTTTTGTATACATATTTTTCCAGTTGGATTAGTTTCTTAACTCTCACTTTGAACTCTTGTACTGTGGGGGGATCAGGATCAATCCAGTGGTATGCTATAAGCTTACGGGCCTGGTATAAAAGTCTCATTACTGCTGTTTGGTGTCCCTTTGTTATTGGAAGGGAGTTTACACAACCCAACATATATAAGGGGTTAGTAGGTTCCAAATTAATCTGAAAGGCATCATTGATCAGCGATATTACATCCACCCAATACCGTCTCAGTCTGGGACAGTTCCACATTAAGTGTATGAGTCCCGCCATAGAATTAAGGAATGTTGGAGTTCTGTGCGCCCTATGTATTAGAAGGACTTGGGACACTTTTTGAGCTTCACTAACAGCTATCTCCGTGAAGTTGGCTAGTGCTTCCGACCATTGTTCTTCTGTGAGGTCCGGAATGACCACTCTCCACTTTTCTAACAATTGTAGGGTTTTTTTTATGTTGCTTATCTAATAGAAACATGTAATGAGTAGAAATAATCCCACTGGTGCCTCCATGTGTACTGGTCAGCTGTATAATAGAATTAGAGACCTCTGGCTCCATTTTACATATCTTTTCCTGGGTCTGAATGGCGTGGCGTAATTGCAAGTACTGATAGAAAGACTGAGAAGGCAGTTGGAATTCCTACTGCAATTGAGAGAAGGTTTTCATGGCTCCTTCTACAAATAATTGTCCCACATATTTTATTCCTTTCTCCGCCCATAAAGGATATTCCGTAACTTTTTGTATTTCTGGGTATAAATAGTTTGGCCAGATACGAGTATAAACAGAGTAACCCGTAACTCCTGTAATCTGTTTCACTTTTCACCACACCTTATGTATAGTATGTAAAAGCGGGATGTCCATTCTACCTGTCATGAAAGCCCCACTCTCCAAAGATTCAAGGAGGGAATCCGAGGTAAGTAGGAACCTAACGATCCTCCCCGATGTATTTAGCTGGGTATTATGCCCCCAACCCCTAATATGTTGCAGTTGAGCTGCCAGGTAATAGATCCACGGATTAGGGACTGCCAATCCGGCATCTGTTTTTGATCTTTGTAGTATTTCTACTTTGATACGTGGAACCCCTTTTTTCCAAAGTAAGTCACGAAAACTGGCATCGACCTTATGAAAGAACCGTAGGGGTATCCACCCCGGAGCATTGTGGAGCACGTACAGAAGCTGAGGCATAAGGACCATTTTGATAAGGTTAATACACCCAATCAATGTCAAAGGCAAACAAAGCCAAATTTGTACCTTTTGTTGAAAGGTTTTAATCAAAGGCTGTAAATTCAGCCGCTCGAAGGCTTCAGCGTTTGGGGTGACCACAATCCCCAAATATTTTATTTCTGTTACTATTTGGAGACCATGAGCAAGAACAGGATTACCAGCGGCATCCATCTCCCCTCGTTTAAGAGGCATCAGAGCCGATTTGGCCCAATTAATACATAACCCTGATTGCTTACCAAAATGATTAATAACTGCCATAGCCCGCGGTAGTGTCCGCTGCCAGTTCACCAAAAAGAGCAACATATCATCGGCGTATAGTGCCAATTTTTCATGTTCAGCTCCGTAAGCTAAGCCTTGTATCGCTGGATCAGATCTGATAGCAGACGCTAGGGGCTCTATCGCGATGGCAAAAAGCAGGGGTGAGAGAGGGCACCCCTGCCTGGTACCTCTGAACAGAGGAAATATCTCGGACAAGGACCCATTTACCCTGATTTTGGCCCTCGGAGAGGCATATAACAACTGAACCCAGGAAATGAACTTTTCTCCAAATCCCAACCGTCTTAATACTGCCCATAGATAGGTCCACTCCACACTATCGAATGCTTTAGCCGCGTCAAGTGACGCAACCGCCGCATCCGACAGGTTCAGCGGGCATGCCTGTATATTGATGAATAGTCTGCGTACATTGACTGCAGTTGACATATTGGGCATAAAGCCCGCTTGATCAGGGTGTATAATGGAACCAATAATGCTATTCAGCCTGTTGGCCAAGACTTTGGCTAGTATTTTTATGTCATCTGAAAGTAACGATATGGGTCTGTAGGATTCTGCTAGCATGGGATCCTTGTGAGGTTTAAGCAATACTGTAATAATGGCTTGATTCATGGAGTCTGGAAGTGTCCCCCTCTCCTTAGCCTCCGTAAAGACTTCCAGGAGTGTTGGTAGTAAAACCTCCTTATAAGCCTTAAATACTTCTGACGGAAGGCCATCTACACCCGGTGCTTTATTGTTATTCATGGTTTTGAGAGCTTCTTCCATTTCTAATATAGTGAAAGGAGCCTCTAGAAGTGCTGTCTGGTCAGCACTCGAGGTTTTTAGGGGTAGGGGTGATAGGAAGGAATTGAGTTCTTCAGTGGTCGGGTTTGTCTTAGAGGAATATATGGACCTATAGAAAGAGTGAAGTATATTCATTACTCCTTCCAGTCGGGAACATATCTCTCCCGTATGGGATTGGAGAGCAGCTATATATGTGGTATCTCTATGCGGTCTAGACAGCAGTGCTAACAGCCTACCCGCCCCCTCACCTTCCTCATAGAATCTTTGCTTCTGAAAGAAGCGTTTATTCTCCGCTATCGTCAATAATCTAGCATCGTATTGAGCCTGGGCATCTCTCCATTGTTCTGCCCTGTCTTCAGTCGGATCTACCAGGTACCTCCTTTCAGCTTCTATAAGGCCATTTTCTAATTCTTTGGTCGGGCCCTAGTTTTATTTTTGACCCTGTTTACCTCCGCTATCAAAAGGCCCCTGAGATAAGCCTTTAAGGCTTCCCATAATACTGATTTGGAAGTAGTTCCCAAGTTGTGTTTCATAAAATCCATCAGTTGGTATCTAATACCTTCTACATTATCAGTTACCAACAACCAGAAAGGATTGAACCGCCATACTGAGACACCACTATTTCTAGCCGGGGCGAAACTAGCCATCAAAACCACCTGTGAGTGGTCCGAGAGCCGTCTCGGCAGGTATTCTACATTCTGTATCATATGACCCATAGTAGCATTGCCTATAAATAAATCAATTCTGGACAGTGACCTATAAGTGCTCGAACAGCAGGAATACTGCTTGTCATGCGGGTTTCGGAGTCTCCAAAAGTCCAGTAAAGACATCTCCGCCAACAATCTTCCAAACGGTGTCAAACCAGTGGCCTGCACCATCTGGGTTGGATGGAATCTATCCATAACTGGATCTGGTACTGCATTAAAATCTCCCATTAGTAGTACTGGTGCAGCAGGTTGTGCATTAATGAACTGTAGCACTTTTTTAAGTATACCCGGAGAATATGGTGGTGGTATATATACTCCTACTATGATACATGGAATACTAAACAGTAGGCCATACAGACATACATAGCAGCCCTCTGCATCAATGTCTTTTTGAGTGCAAGAGAATACGATTGCTCTATGCATAAGGATACTAACACCCCTTGCATATGTCGAAACCGTGGAGTGATAACTTTGTCCTAGCCACGGTTTGGACAGTATGCCCACTTGGTCTCTCCTCAAATGCGTTTCCTGTAGGCAATAAATCGCTGGGTGGTACTGTCTAAGACATTCCCATACTGCAGACCGTTTAGTAGGTTCCTTTAGGCACCGTACTTTCCAACTAACAAACGTGACTTTATCAGCCATTTGTACGCATGCCCCCTAGGGCAACATAAATATATTCCGACGTGCTCCGACAACCCTCCAGGGCGGATCTGTGAGACCACCCATAGTGCACGGGAAATATCCACATGTATATACGGTTGTGCGCCTTGCATGAATACATATATAATGCTCTTTAACATTCCCCACAAAAAATAACATTCCCCAAACAAAACTCTGTATACTAAAGAACAAGGGTTTCCTGTCCAACAAGTGCCCACGAAATACTTCGGAAAGCCTTCCAAAGCCTGTGGTGTAGAAAACACACTTGCTAGACAACAACCCTAGCCAGTTGGGGGCTAGTATGAATTTCGTAGAGAACTGTTGTAAACTATAACACCACTCCGGTAAAGGAAAGGTACCATGTAAAGTGCAATATAGCAATCCTAGTGGAGCTCTTCAGCACCCCCTACAGAGCGAGTAGAACAGCTGTCTAATAAACAGAAGTACCAAAGTCCACCTTGCAAAGAGGACTGGAGTGCCCCAAGTTAAGCAATAACAAGAAAAAAACAATACCACTATTAGAAGAAAGGACAGGATACAATGACGCGCAGCTATAGTGTTCTTGTAACACTGCCATGCTGTTAAGGAGCAGATTTTCCTCAGGCCGGTCACCCAGCGCCATTATCAGCCCTTGCCCGCAGGTGATTCTCATGGCGGTCCAACCATCTCATTGCTTCCTTCGGGTCTTCAAAAAAATGCGTAGAACCAAGGGCAACTATACGCAGTTTTCCCGGGTACATCATTGAGTAGACAATCTGCAGATTCCGTAGACGCGTCTTACAATCCAGAAACCTCGCTCTCCCCTTTTGAACTTCCAGGGAATAGTCCGGAAATAAGGACACTTTCTGTCCGTTAAAAGATAGGTCCGATTTTTCTCGGGCCAAGTGTAGAATAATATCTCTGTCCCTGTAATGGAGTATTTTCATAAGCATCAGCGCGGGGGGTTTCCAGGAGGCAAAGGCCTAGTCGGGACTCTATGAGCCCTCTCCACTGCAAACAACGGAGTCAGAGAGTCTATCCCAAACGTGTCTTTGAGCCAGTTTTCAAAAAACTGTGGGGTTAGTCCTTCTATCTTTTCTGGGATTCCAACAACACGAACGTTATTCCTGCGCAGGCGGTTTTCCAAATCATCCTGCTTTGCTGCAATAATGTCCAGCCTCCTATGGTGTTCACCCACATCTCTTTGTAATGGTGGAAGCACATCCTCAACCTCCCCCACTCTATCTTCTAGCGCAGTGGTCCGTTTTGCCAATTTTTTTAAGTCATGTCGTACTATAGAGATATCTTCCTTAATTCCTCCCACCTGCTTATTGAGAGCAGTAAGGGAACGGCCACATTTTGTTATGGCTTTCATGACATCTTTTAGAGTGGGTTCCTCAGTGTCAGATTCGCGCGCTGAGGCCCCACGCCTGTGCTGTCTCTCTGTATATGGCGCCTGCTTTTCCCGCCCCGCGCCCGTGTCTTCCGACCAGTCAGGGTCTGATTCCTCCTCACCTTCTGTAGGTAAGTGTGTCGACTTGTGTGTCTCCCCTCTCACGGCATGATCTGCTCGGCGTGGCCGACCCGGCGCCATCTGGGAAATCCTTCTCGGCACCTCTCAACTCCTTTTTCCTCGTCATGGCAGCTGATTCCAAAACTCCCAGCAATTACGAGGGGCACTAGATCACCAGCAGGTACTTTGAAGTCAATAATTACAGCTGTATATATCGCTTGTCAGGATAATTAGCTTAGGTGCTGGAGGAGCTCACTTGCCGTGCGTCCTCTCACATGCCGCGCTAGCTCCGCCCCCCCACCAGTATTATTATAGTACCTTGGGGGTCTGTTACAGATCTTGCACTGGGGCAAAAACAGCTGCTGAAGAACCTCATAATGCATATCTTGGCAGCTGGGGAACTTTATAATATACACCTCAACTGCTGCACAACTTCATAATACACACCATCTGCTGCTGCAGTACCTGATAATTCACCCCTCATCTGCTGCAGAACCTCTTTATTCACCTCTCATCTGCTGCAGTACGTCATAATACACACTTCAGCTGCTGCAGAACTTTGATTGTAAGACAGATCCTGCACAACATCTTGATAAAAACCATATTCTTTATATTTCACTCTTTAAAAGAAGATCCATAAGGTGCGTTTCAGACATGGCATGATGAAAGACGTAACATAGTTTATAAGGCTGAAAAAAGACATTTGTCCATCCAGTTCGGCCTGCTTTCCTACAAGTTGAACCAGAGGAAGGCAAAAAACCCCTGTGAGGTAGAAGCCAATTTTCCACACTTTAGGGGGAAAAATTCCTTCCCGACTCCAATCAGGCAATCAGAATTACTCCCTGGATCAACGACCCCTCTCTAGTAACTATAACCTATAATATTATTACCCTCCAGAAATACATCCAGGCCTCTCTTGAACTCTTTTAGTGAACTTACCATCACCACCTCCTCAGGCAGAGAGTTCCATAGTCTTACTGCTCTTACCATAAAGAATCCTCTTCTATGTTTGTGTACAAACCTTCTTTCCTCCAGACGCAGAGGATGTCCCCTCGTCACAGTCACAGTCCTGGGGATAAATAGATCATGGAAGAGATCTCTGTACTGACCTCTGATATATTTATACATAGTTATTAGATCTCCCCTCAGTTGTCTTTTTTTTTCTAAAGTGCATAACCCTAATTTTGATCTTTCTGGGTACTGTAGTCCACCCATTCCACTTATTACTTTAGTTGCCCTCCTCTGAACCCTCTCCAGCTCTGCTATGTCTGCCTGGTTCACAGGAGCCCAGAACTGTACACAGTACTCCATGTGTGGTCTAACTAGTGAATATGCACCTTATGGATTTTTTTTTAAAGAGTGACCAATAAAGAATGAAGTTTTTATCAAGATGTTGTGCTAGATCTGTCTTACAAGTATTTCACCATTTCCAGAGCGGCTTTCTATGTACACTGTCTCAGCTTCCCAGGAACCAGACGTTCTGTGGTGGAGTGAGCTGGATGACTTTCCCTTCTTGTTTGCTGGTTAGAACCTCATAATACACACCTCAGCTGCTGCAGAACCACATGATAGAAACCTCAGCTGCTGCAGAACTTCATTATACACCCCATCTGCTGCAGAACCTCTTAATGCTCAAATCAGATGCTGTAATCATAATACACACCTCAGCTGCTGCAGAAACTCATAATACCTCAGCTACTGCAGAATCTCATAATATACACCTCAGCTGCTGCAGAACCTAATAACACACCCCTAATTTGCTCCAGAACATCATAATACATACCTCAGCAGCTGAAGTACATCATAATACACATGTTGACTGCTGAAAATCATCATTATACCTCAGCTGCTGCAGGACCTCATAATACACACCTCAGCTCGGGCTTGGGAGAGGGAGATGGTTTGAGACTTTGTGATGATTCCTCATTTTTCCATACTATTAACCCACCCTTGTTCCCCAACAGTGTCATCCTGCTGCTATCCCCAATCTCCCAAATACTATACTGCAGAAATAATAGTGCTACACAGATAGCTCCATTGTAATAATTTTCCTTAAAGGCCCACCAATAGAAATAGTGCCCCCCTACAGTACCCCCAATTGCAAGAAGGCCCCCCAAGCATGCCCCCATTAGTAGTAAAGCCTTTTATATTGTGCCCAATAATAATGCCCCCACAGTATCCCAGTAGTAATATGTCCCTATAGGGCCCGTAGTATAAATAAGGTCCACCTATAGTAGTGCCCCCAGCAATAACAAGGCCCATCCATAAGGCACTCCTTAGAGCCAAGTAGTAATAAGGCTGATCTATAAAGCACCTCTGTAGAGCCCACAGTAGTAATTAGACCCACTATAGTGTCCCCTTTAAACAGTAATGTCCCCTATAGTGGCACCAGTATTTATAATGAATCCCTGTAGTGCTCTGGCCTGTATTATAATGCCCCTTTTACCCCATGTGTGTATAATGCCAGTATTTATAATGCTCTCCCCTTCTGTAGTCCCCCTGTAGTATAATACCCACACATCTCCTGATTGGTCATCAAGGCTCAGGAGCATGTGCAAGGAGCAGCCACAGGGGACAGTGGACCCATGTCACAGTGGATGGCGCAGGCTACATTAAAGTTATGGACAACACGCCACTTCGCCTACCACAGATGCAGATAGCTCAGGAAGTGCTGCTCCTCAGTAAAGCAGTATGTGGAACGTCTTTTTCTTGTTTCTTCGTCCGGCTCATTGAGATGGCCGCACATGCTCAGTTTCACCCTTTAACTGCCTCCTGAGCTCTGATAGGGAGAGCATGGACAAACCCCCTTAGCTGCAGCAGAAAAGACACTCCCCTTGAGCTATCAGCTTGATATAAATCTAGCCAGAGCAATGAATGTGGAGATCTCTGGATCCATGTGAGGTACAGGGCTGGTTCTAGCTTTGTTAAAAAGAGGTTGTCATTACCGGTATATGATCTCTAATTTTCATTTTTTACATAAGTCATGGGATAACCCCTTTAAGCTAATTCTAGTATCCATGAGCAGCAAGTACGTTGAAGCAATCTTGACGCAGTTCAATCTAGTTGTGTTAAGAATAGAGTATAAAGATCCAAAGGAAAGTGACATTCCCATGGCTCAGTCATGAATATAAAAAGCTGTGGAAGTAATCCTTTGTATGGAAACAATACAGTCTAAATCAGTGATCTCCAACCTGTTGCTCTTCAGATGTTGCAAAACTCCCTTCATGCCCTGATAACAGATTGGAGCGGCAGAAATAATCCCATTGTTATCTTGAAAGGAGAGCCATAACCAATGAGTGTTACCGCTTTTAGTTTTACATTATTTTGCCACTTTTACTTTGCTATTTGCATGTAAATGTGAAGCCTTTTAGCTCTGAAAGCAATGGAAGTAGTTGTTTCTGTGATACGCCTCCACGTGCTGAAGCTGCCAGTTCTGGAGGTTAGAGAAGACAGCTGATGTGAAAAGAGCTCACCATGTACCTTTACTATAATGAGGGCTGTGGATTCTTTATATAGATGTTTACCAGACACATCGAGGCTTTCATGGGCAAATGCATTTGTCTCAACACTCTTGCTACTACGTCTCCCCTGTTTATACAGAAATAGCTGAAAGCAAAGTATTCTTCACGAGTTGTCAGCGCCCATATTACCCACTGGCACTAGGATTATAATGGGCATTTGTCATTAAAGGGGTTATCCCATCTTGGACAATGGAGCCATATCGCTAGGATATGCCCCCATTGTCTTATAGGTGGGGGTCCCACCTATATCGAGAATGGGGCCCCAAAAGAGAAAGAGGGCGCACTGCGCATGCGCAGCCGCCCTCCATTCATTTCTATGGGGCCGCCGAAAATAGCTGAGCGCTAGCTCGGCTATTTCCGTTGGCTCCATAGAAATGAATGGGAGCTGGGCCGTGCTTGTGCGGAGTGCAGCGGGGAGCTGCGCCTGGTGGTGGTCGGACCCCGGGAAACCCGGGGTCCTCCAGGCTCAGAGCTCCCCTGCTTCGTTCTCGATATAGGTGCGGGTCCCAGCAGTGGGACCCGCACCTATATGACAATGGGGGCATATCCTAGCGATATGCCCCCATTGTCCAAGATGGGAAAGCCCCTTTAAGTTATACCTATTTACAACTATTTCTTACTCCACAAATGGATTTTTGTGTGGGTCTGATTAAAGAGACAGCAGACTGGTTATAGAGTTAACCTGCTAATACACTGGAGCATATTTACTATTACTATAGATGACATAAGCTTAGACAGGCTGTGTAGACCTGCACCAGATTTATCACAGGGACTTAGGCTGGAGCAGGGATAGACCCTTTTCTCTGACTCTATACTAGCTCTTGGTTGGCTTACCTTGAGACACCTTGTTGCACAATTTTAAAAATGGCTCCTCCTTAGGCCACACCCCCTTTTCTGCTAAGCTCCACCCCATGTTGAGCATGTCAGAAAAAAGGGTAGACACCCTTCATGCACTTTCCACACCAATTTTTGGCACACACGTTAGTAAATCTGGGCCACTGTCTCTGATTCAAGATGAATGAAGCTGAAATATTTAGATTTTCTAGTAGGCTGCCATTCACACCCAGTGTCTATACAGTCTATTAACAAAATACAAACCTTATCTGTTTTCTGTGCCATTCACTGTCAGGATTTTTGGGCTTCATTTGAATTCATAGTAATACAAGGAGAGAATATCTTGTGCTCTTTTAGATAGTAATAGTCAGAGGATTGTGCATTATGCTGCCGGTGCACAGTATTGTAGTGCTAATATTTGTTCCACTCATCAGCCGCAATGAGAAGTTTTAATATGAGCTGTAAAGAGTTATCAGTCTGCTGAGCAAACAGCCTGGAAGCTGCCATCTGCTGTTATGTTTTTTTTTCAGACTGTTGGCATACACATTGCTCAGGAGTGTCCTTCCTTGTTATATAGTTCTGTATGCTTACATGTGTTTGCATATTAAAAATGTCTTTCTTGTATACCAGTTATTGTACAGAGCTTATGGGAAAATGTAAGTATTAAAGGGGTTTTCCAGCTGAAAATTGCTGGCAGTGGGCTCAGAGGGGCTTAAAGGGGTGATCGCTGGGGGTGCCAGCAGATCAATCACTTATCTCTTATCCTCAGCATAGGGGTAAGCGTGTAATCACTGGGGGCCCATCCACTAGAATCTCCAGCAATCACGAGAATAGTCAGGACTACAGATGAGCGAACTTGTGCTTCAAGTTTGGCATACAAGGTTCAGTTATCTAAGAATCCCGTTATGTATTCCGCTACCACAGATCATAAGCTATGGTGCGTGGTAGTGGAAACACAAGTTCGCTTAACACTATTCAGGACATGAAATAGCGAGCAATACGACAGCATCAGAGGGTTGATAAGGGTGAGTATCTCATGTTTTTAAAGGGGTTGTATAACACCTATGCCCTAGGCACAGAATAGGGGATAAGTGCTTGATTGCAGGGGGTCTGACTGCTGGCATCCCCAGCGATCATGACAACAGAGGGTTGGCAAGTGCCACCCAGCTTCCCCATGAGAATGGAGCAGTGCTGCACATACATGGCCACTCACCCTCACCGATCCCCTGACGCTGTCATACTGACTCTGTTCACCACTTCCCCTCAACATACCAGAAATGCTAGGAAAGGCCTTCTCAGCCAGTCAGTGGCCAATTTTCGGCAGAGCTGGCCTCCCGAGGATAGGTCATCAATGGTAAAAAGTAGACAACCCCTTTAAATTAACCCTGCGAGTAACAGATCATTACTTACCTGGCTGGCAGCCATGAGGAGAAATCAGACAGCCCCCTGGGCATTTGCCCACCAGGAAAATTCCCTGTAGAGTCTATGGCCAATCCACCCCTGATGGCTCATCTCCAACTGGTAAAGAATATAAGAATCATTGACTTGTACAATCAATACAATTGCAGAGTCCTCATCTTTCTCAACTAATACTGCTAAAAGGTTTCTGAAATTAGGACTCTACAATTAGCTCTGCTTCCTCCTGACAGATACGAGTGCTACGAGTCTGAGAGCACTTGACAGGACACACCATTAGCAGAAAGGCTGACCATGAAGTGCATACATTTCTTTGTGGTTTATATATGTATTTGGACTGTTTGTCCTAGGAAAGGGAAATACAAGATATTTAACATCAGTCTTGTCTGTCTGCTCATTGATTGTCATTTTTTCTTTCACTTTACCGTTTCACAAATATTCTAAAACCAACAATGCATTCTTAAAGGGGTTATGCATCCTATTTATATTGATGGCCCATCCTCAGATTAGGTCACAGCCGGCACCCCTCCTACTTTCTCTTCATTACACTGTGTGACGTCTCTGAAGTGCAGTGGAATCACAGGTACTCGCTCCACTTGAATGAAGCAAGTACTTGCAATGATACTACGCAACCACTACAGGGTAGAGGACACGTAATGTAATGAAGAGGAAGCAACTCATCTGGAGTGCCCTCTCCTCTTCCTGATCAGCGGGGGAGCCGGGTGTCGGATCCCCACCAATCAGATATTGATGACCTACCCTGAGGATAGGTCATCAAAATAAACAGGATGTATAACCCTTTAAAGCTGTGTTATTTCACATTATGAATAGACCTTTATAGACTTGACCAATATAATATCAGTAATTAGTTATACTTGTGATGCTTCTACTTCTTTTACAGATTGGCAGGAGGGGGATTGTTATAATGTTCTTCTGCAGTTCCACTTAGAAAACTGCATCACGCATCTCTAAGCAAGCCATTGACTAAATACAGATGGTTCTTGCTTATGAAGGGAAGGATAATTACATTATATTGGGGCATTTTTGATAATGTCATTTCCTAATTCATCATGCTGGAGCATGACTGCTGGACCATTAGACCTCATATATGGCAGAAAGATCAGAAAGGGAGCTACTGCTTGATTTTAGGGAATTAACTCTGTATCTTATTTGTCACCTTATATATAATTGAAATAATATTTTTTTTGTTCATCGCCTATTGTCATTGATGGATCCTGTGTAAACCTGCCTTTGATGAAAACTAGGAAACAACTGAGAATTGCTGACTATAGAATAGGAATTGTAAGGGATTTAAATTTAAATAGTGATACAGAAAATTAGAAAAAAAAGTTTAAAAATATGTTCCATGATTATATGCACTCATTGACAAACAATAACACCAAGAAGGAGTTATTAGAATAAATTAAACTTTCTATGTGTGAATGTAATGATAATATATGTAAGTGATTACAATATTAGAGTCAAAAGATAAGTTTATTGGGGAACACAATGTAACTGAATGGATGCTCTAGTGCCCTGTTCCCACCTGTAGCCTAGATAGAAGATGAGATATGGTTGGGCAAGGATACATACAGGTTCCATATGATATCCTACCGCACATTTGCCCACAGGATATTGCAGTTGGACCTGTAAATCCAGCACACTCTTAGGTTGCCGAAGCTGGTCCCACAAATGCTTGATTGGCCATAAATATGGCAGCAGGGCAGGCAAAGGAAATGTTGCAACCTGGGAGAGACATTCCTTGGAAAACCTTCTTGTGTGGGGACGAGCATAATCCTGAAAAATGTCATTTAGAAGCCCTGCCATGAGAGGCAGCTTGTGGTTGCAAGATATCCTACATGTATAGCTTAGCTGTTCATGTTCCTCATATCCCTATTAGGTTTGACTGTTGTATGCAAAGGCTTTCCAGATAATCACACCAGCAGTTTGGGCAGTGTTTTGCTCCACAGCAAAGGTCAGATTGAAGTGCTCACCACAAGGCCTCCATACTAGAACTTGATCAGTGTAGAATTCCAAACAGAACCTAGATTTATCGCTAAAAGATTGTAGGGTTTTAGTCTGTAGCAGTCCGGTAGTCTTGCTTTCAACACCACTGCAAGTGAAGGCAACGGTGACTGGCTGTCAATGGCAGGACACATAATGGACGGTGTGACACCAAATTTCATTATGCGAAGCACCTGGACATGGTCCGGGCAGAGACAGGGGTGTGTAATGAATGTATCACCTGTGTCTTGATGGTGGACAATGAAACCGTGGGAGCTGCATGTGCATGTGAGCATATCAAACAATTTTCTCTGCTGGTGGCCTGTCTGGGCCGTCTGGAGTCTGTTCACCGTATGTGTGCCCTCACGTAACCACTGCTCCCAACACCTACTAAATGCTAGGTCAGAATGGCTTACGTGACAGCCAATTCATTGAAATGGCCATCCAGCTTCTCTCAGTCCAGTGATGCGCCCCCTCTCAAAGCCTGTCAGCTGGACAAAATGTCTTCAAGTGCTTCATAGAGGCATGTCAGTCAACCGTCTCTCACCAAGAGGTACACTACCCAAAAGTAGCCTCTGATAGCTTTTGTCAGCGGGGGAAGCACTTTCTTGTTGCAAGACCCAGTGTCTAATCAGAACTCACCTATAGTCATAGTGTATAATGCAATGGAAAAATGAATTCAGCCAGTAAAGGAAGCAATATGGATAATAACAATACATTAGTAAGTGCCTTGTATTAACTTTATCTACATGATAATTGCTATTTGCTGAAATGTGACAACCCCTTAAATTTACACAACAGGACAAAAAGTGATTGCTGTGTTTTTCTATTTACCCACCAAAATAAAATTACCGTATTCAAAAAGTGCCATTAAAAAGTTCATCATCACGTACAAAAGCAAGTCCTCCGACAACAAAATCAATGGAATAAAAAACATACTGCTCTTGGAATGCAGAGATGAAAAAATTGTGGGTTAGAGGAAACAATCTTAATACAAAAGAAACAGTGGCTGTAAACTGGGGATTTGTATAATAAAAAAGGAATAACCGTTCTACTTTTGTACCCATATGAACATACACGGGTGTCCACATGGGTCAAGAGTTTCTTCTGTGCATTTCAGGTATTACAGTGCGACCATTTTGCAGATGTCTGGTGTGGATGATGACAGACTGGCTATTTGGCTTTCTGCTATTACCGCATTTACAAACTTTAGTTTTACACTTGTTGGTGTTTGGCTTGTGGAAAAAGTTGGCAGAAGGAAACTCACACTTGGCAGTCTTACAGGTAGGTGTACAGTGGAAGGTGGTAACCTGGAAAATGCAATGTGCTGTATTGGTGTATTTGTTAGAATGTAAAATAATCGTAGTAAGGCCAGGTTCACATCAACATTTAGTTTTCAATTCTGATCTGTCAGAAGAATAGGAAAAAAAAAACATCTTTTATTTTGAGCATTTGCTGTGCTCATTTTGCATCCATTTTTGTCAGTTCCATCAGAGATCCGTTATTTTTGTCCCCATAGATCAGTAGAATGGAAAACTAAACAGTAATGTGAACTCGGTATTAGCAGTATTTACATTTTGCATTTATATTATTAGAGTGATCCAGAGTGATAAAGCATTATATTCATAAAATATGTTAAAGGACATCTGTCTGCAGATTTGTACCTATAAAACTGGCTGACCTGTTACATGTGCGCTTGGCAACTGAAGACATCTATGTTGGTCCCATGCTCATATTTGAGCGCATTTGCTGATAAATTATGTTTCAATATATGCAAATGAACCTCTAGGAGCAACGGGGGCATTGCTATTGCACTTACAGGCTGTGCTCTCACTGTTACTGCTGCACCCTCTGCACCTTGACAGAACCAAGCAGTGAAAACATCATCATGCCTAGCCCTGTCAATCAAAGTGCAGAGGGCGCAGCAGTTGCAGATGTAATAGCAACGCCCCGTTACTCCTAGAGGCTCATTTGCATATATTAAAACATAATTTTTCTCAGCAATGCAGGCACATATGAACATCAGATGCCTACAGCTACCAAGTACACATGTAACAGGTCAGCAAGTTTCATAGGTACAAATCTGCTGACAGATGTCCTTTAAAGAGCTTCTGCCAGCATGATCAACCATATTAAACCAGGCATAGTGCCTGGTAGGGTTGATCATGCTGATTAGAATGATCATATATCTTTGTAGGTTTTAGCATTCCCGAGAAATGATTTTTATCTTTATGCAAATCAGGCAGTTGGAGCACCAAGGGACGGGCTGTATTGCTTTGAGCACCACCACAGTATGCCTCTAGTGCTCAATACACTCTGCCCTCCTAATAGCCCTGCTAATAACCCTGTATAATGGTGCCTGCGCTGTGACTCACTAATAATCATTGGTGATCCAGCGTTAATTTGTTTGGCTACTTTCACATCTGCATTTTTGCCTTATCCGGCAGGGTTCAGCAAAAACGCATCTGTTAGGATAATACAACAGGCTGCATCCGTCATGAACGGATCTGTTTGTATTATCTATAACGATTCTGCACGGAAACCATTGTAAGCCAATGAACGTTTTCTCGGACACAAAAGAAAACTGATCCGGCACCATTGACTTACCTGCTCCACATCCCATGATGCTTTCAAAAATGCTGCTTGTAGTGTTTTTCTGTCCGTCATAGGAACGCAACCAAAGGGAACGGAATGCATTCTGGTGCACTCCATTCCATTCATTTCACTTTTGTCCCCATTGACAATGAATGGGGACAAATCTGAAACGTTTTCCTCCAGTATGGAGATCCTATGACTGATCTCAATACCGAAAAGGAAAACCACTGATGTGAAAGTAGCCTTACATTGGAGTAATTGGTGTCCCCGAGGAATGCATGATTTTGATAACGTGCTGTGGCTTACATTGGTATCAGCGGAGCCTGCAGAGGGAAGTGAGCACCGTGCAGGGAGGAGAGAACACTTACCTTTGCATCCTGCCGCCAGCTACGCTCCTCCACTGTGTTTGAAGCCGCCAGCGACTTCAGTCCACCTGGAAGTGGAGGACCCTCCAATGATCAAGGAGGAAAAAAAAAACATTTGGAGCTGCCTTTGGAGATGATCACACCTTTAGTGTTTATTTTGTTGATTCAAAAACTAATAGACTATATTGATGATATAGATGTTGGGTCGCAAGATTAATTTCCTCTGGTGGACCCAAGGAACTCCAGTCCGTAACTGATATGAAGCAGCTAATCATGTCTTTTGCTATTCCTTATTGTATGTATTTCCATGACATTATGGCAATTCTTTGATTTTGTGATATTAAAGGGGTTATCCAGTGGAAGATAATGATGACCTATCCTTAGGATAGGTCATCATTATCAGTTCGCCCGGGTTCTGAGTCCCAGCACCCCTGCCGATCAGCTGTTTCAGGGAGCCACCATGCACCCCAGAGCTCTCTGGGGAGTGCAGCCGGCTCCTGGCAGCTTTCTGAGCACAGCGGCTGTGCTTGGTATTGCAGCTCAGTCCCATTCAGTTCAGTGGGGCTGAGCAGTAACTAGGTTGCGTGACCTATATACAGTGACGTCATATGGCCTAGGAAGAGGCCACAGCTCTCACCGAGCGCCCGACCTCTTCTAACAGCTGATCGGCTGGGGTCTAGGGTGTCAGACCCTACTGATCTGATATTGATGACCTATACTGAGGATAGGTCATCAAAATATATTACCGTATAACCCCTTTAATGCCTCATATATTTGTGTTGCAATAGAAAAATTGTAGTAAAACTTAGATGGTCTAAAAAGGCATTCCAAGTGTAACTGATTTGCAAATACCTTTCCCCATAGGTACAACATTGGCCTTGATTGTACTTGCTTTGGGTTTTTTATTATCTGCTCAACTCTCCCCTCCAGTTACATTCACACCAACAGATCCCACCAGTCAAAATTCTACTTGCTCAAAATATAGGTGAGCGTGACATGCATGCAATTGTCTCACTTTTATTGAATGAAAATGTGCAGATTGTCTAAGTGCATGTATGAGGTATGTCGATAGCTTGATACTGTAGCGTGTGAATTACTTGTGTGCACCATGCTTAGTGCTGCAGATGCCACCACAAACAATGGCCTACATCTATCAAGCACTAAACACTAGTTTTCTGGCATCAAAGAGTTACTAAAACTTTTTTTGGAGGCTTTTGCACACCACTCACCACTTTTATAATAAGTGGGTGAGGACTATGCTGGGCCTCATCAGCCCAGCACATTTATTATAATTTACACTGGGCCACCTGAGATGGACTTCTTAAGAATTGTGGCACATCCCGTTCTAGCGCAACACAGATTAAGATCGGCATGTGAAATTCTGATTCTAATAAGTCCCCCCTAATATCTGTATATATTTTCTGTATATATTGTCAGTACGACATATAGTCATATACCGCTGTACTAGGTCAATGTTTAAATCATGCCTATTTTCTAATATGTTCTTTCTTGCAGCTTTTGTAATGGATGTATGTTAGATCCCAGCTGTGGGTTTTGCTACAAATTAAATGGATCGACTATTGTTGATTCATCTTGCATTCCAGTAGATCCGAAAACAACAGCGCAGTCAGCATGGGGCAGGTAATTTCTTTTCTTGCAAAATGTTTAAAATCTGCTTGTTACCTTATAGTAAGAGTAGGTTAAGAAAGTCATAGGGATATTCCCATCACAGACAATTGTCTTATAGGTGGGGGTCCCCCCACTGGGACAGCACCTATATCGAGAAGAGAGCCCCAAAACTGGTGGAGGGTGCACTGCTCATGCGCAGCCGCCCTCCATTCATTTCTATGGGACTGCTGAAAATGGCAGAGCGCTGGCTCAGCTATTTCTGTCGGCTCCATAGAAATGAAAGGAAGTGGTGGCCGATCATGCGCGGTGCGCTCTCATTCACTTCTATGGGGAGAGCGCTTGGTGGTGGCCGGACCGGAGTCCTCTAGCCACCACTTTGCGGGGCTCCGTTCCTGATATAGTTGCAGGTCCCTATGTGGCAATGGGGGCATATCCTAGTGATATGCCCCCATTGTCTGTGATGTGACAACCCCTTTAAGTAAATATAACTTTATTCACACTGGTGTAGTTCTCAGTTCTGCCACATTTCTGGTCCTGTTATGTGGAAAGCATTGCATAGTAAGCAGTGCTTTAAAGGGTTTTCCAGGAATAAAATATTGATGACCCAACTCTCACCAATCAGCTGTTAGAAGAGCTTGCGAGGATCCGGTGAATGCTGCAGCCTCTTCCTAACCCAGTGATGTCACGTTCTAATATTCATCTGCTACAGTCCCATTGAAGTGAATGGGCATGGGCTGCAATACCAAGCACAACCGCTATACAATGACCCATGCTGTGCTTGGCTGTGAGGAGGCCAAGGCACTCACTGGAATGGTGCCTGGTATTGTAAGCCCACTGATCAGATATTGATCACATTGCAGTTGTTTTACAGTATCTGAAGTATGATAAAAAGGTAAGAAGTTGAAGAAAATGTGTAAGGCCTCTTTCACACTAGCTGCAGTCCGGATCCAGCAGGTGAAGGGTGCCGTCGGATCCGGACTGCCGCAGGGACATGTGTGGGGCCGGAACCGCTCCCCCTGTCGCCCCTCTAGTGACCCTGCTCCCCCTGTCGCCCCTCTAGTGACCCTGCTCCCCCTGTCGCTCCACTAGTGACCCTGCTCCCCCTGTCGCCCCTCTAGTGACCCTGCTCCCCCTGTCGCCCCTCTAGTGACCCTGCTCCCCCTCCTTCTGTCACCGCACAGGGAAGCTGAACAGACTCCACCGACTACAATGGGATCCGTTCAGTTTCCATTTGCAATCTGTCTTTTTACCAGACAAAAAACTCCTGCATACAAGGCTTTTTTTGTCTGGTCTTTCAACAGAATCTGCAACAGAGGCTCCAAATGCAGCCTCCAACACAGATGTGAGCAAGTGCAGGCCTGCGTATTATGTATTTTAATTACCGCAGATTTCGTACTCCTCCTCGGATAAAAATACTCCTCAAAAATGGTCAGAGGAGTATTTTTACTCTTCTGAAAAAAACGTAGCGCAACCTCTGCTTACATAATCCAGGCAGGCAGGCCGCACGTCTTCACGCCCAGGAGGCGCGCGGCTAAGACGATTCCCCACAGCGCCCTCTGCTGGGCGCTGTAGAGAATCGTCATAGCGGTGCGCCTCCTGGGCATGAAGACGTGCGGCCGGCCTGCCTGCCTGGAGTATGTAAGTATGTATGTGTTTGTGTGTATGTATGTGTGTGTATGTATGTATGTAGGTATGTCTGTCTGTATGTATGTGGTGACAAATCAATCCTGAACTCCATTGAAAGTCAATGGAGGGCGGATCCGTTTACCATTGTGGTCACACCAGACTGATCCGTCCCCATTGACTTGCATTGGGGTCATTCCGGATCCGTCTTGGTGCGGATGCCTGGACTGGAGAGAAAACCGCAGCATGCTGCGGTTTGTTCTCTGGTCTGAAGACGGAACTTCTGGATCCTCTTTTCTTGTAATTCTGTTTGGTGCCAGTCCTCTGTTTTTCCTCCTGGAAATGTATGACTAAATTGACAACTGGATGTTACCATTCATGTGTCAAAGTGTGTGACCCTACAATGTCAGCACTAAGAAATGATGTTCCAGAATTACTGTTATTTCACAAGCAATACAAATATTTAATGATACAGACACGTCAGGAGGGCTGACAGGTCCTCTTTAAATCTCCCCTTGTCGTCTGCCAGTCTCTGTTTACATAGGATGCATCAAAGATTTACCTTACGGATACTTGACCACTGCAGCCTGTTACTAGCTGCAGTGGTCTCTGCAGTCAGTGGTATGTTGTATCATCACTGTATCAACTGTTGGTGCTGAAGCGGCAAATGTAGAGTGCGCAAATTTTTATTCTAGGACGTAAACTGCTTCCAGAAAAAAAATAGAAATCAGAATGAACACTACTCTCATTCACTTGTTTTTCAGATGTACAAATGAAACCAAATCTAAATCGGGTTCATATTGGGCTTATAATTACTGCCCGACGTCATATTCATGGACTGCTCTTCTCGGATTAATATTGTACTTGATTTTCTTTGCACCTGGTAAGAGAGCTTAAAAAAGTGTGATCATTGTTCCACCATTAAAGTGAATCTCCTCTAACTATTTAAAGAATTATATTGTAATACTTGTGAAGAGGTTGTGCTTTTTGTGTGCTCAAGAAAAAGCATCCCCTCAGTCTTATCAGGGTCCCTCTAATAGAATTATGGGGGACATTTATTAAGACCAGCGATTGATATACCAGTCTTAATCGCTGAGCGCTGCCGGTGGATGGGCCGGCTGTGCGACATGCTTTAAGATCATTAAGATAATTTTCTATGCCAAAAACTGGAGTGGAAAATGATGAATAAGATGGGCCTGCCTTCTGCCACGCCCCCTTTTTCACCACTTTGCAAAAGTAGCGTGAGCAGGGAAAAGTTGCAGATTTTGCCACAAAATACCTATGCAACAAAAGCAGAAAAAAAAATATGCCAAAAAGTGGCATGACCCCCTATGTCTGTTATATGAATTAGAGATGAACAGATGTGTTAAATTCGGGTCTGAATCAACCATGAAATTCGATTCAATCACAAATTGATTCTACCCAAATCTAAAGTACTCTGAATGCCTGGAAAAGTCTGTCATTCTCTCAAACAATCTCTCATGCTCTCTCTCACACACACTCTTTTTGTCTCAAAAGCCACCAAAATTTTTTCTTAAGAAATTCTGACAAATCGGAATTTTTATAAAATAAATTATGGTCGAATAATGATTCTAAAGAATCCATTCACTCATGTCTAATATGGATGGATTCAGGGGCTGGCATCTCCACCTTTGTTCCTTCAGAGTTCATACTAGATGTTTTACATTTGCCTCATCTCAGGTATACACGGTGAATCAAATTTATAGCGCACCGATGCTTGTGTTTTTGTATTTTTGTCTGCTCTCCTGACATCATTATATGACACTTATCATGTGCTACACATGATAAACATTTGCAAAATTTGTGACTGTTGACACAGGCTTGGCTACATGAGAGTTCAGTGGCCAGTATGGAGTGTAGTCCACTGTGAGGGTCTACAGCCTCTTTTCCTGTAAATTTGTTTTTGCCTTCTCCAGCACACTGAAAAAATACTCTAGCTGTTAAGAAAGATGTGTACAATTAAGAGATTTAATAAAGTATGTTTTCCCTTTGTGTTTGATTTCTCATTTCCTCCACTAAATGCGGTGTTATTTATAGGTATGGGACCAATGCCATGGACTGTCAATTCTGAAATATACCCACTGTGGGCAAGAAGCACAGGAAATGCATGTTCCTCTGGAGTTAACTGGATTTTTAACGTCGTGATTTCCCTCACGTTTCTACACACAGCAGAGTATCTTACATACTATGGTAAGCACATGCATATTTAGAGAACATATGTGCCCTAGATTTTCATGAAGAGCTTTTATTCATTTCAGTGCCAGGATATCCACCTGGTCAACTGCAGCCTTTACCATAATGAAAACGGCAAGATTTCCTCATAATCATCTAAATGCTTACTTTTGTTACCAGTTAAGTCTTGTTTAACCCTTTAATTTCAGTGGTGTTTTTGGGCACTTCTTAGCCATCTTACTCATGCGCAGGTTAGGCTGTGTTCACCTCAGAGTTGGTGGCTTCGTTAGAAGCCTTCATTGCAGATTCCATTAAGAAAGCTAGACAAAATAAAGCATTATTATGTCCTGTAAAATAACAGACACCGTAACGTAAACCTGACAGACCCCATTATAGGAAATGGAATCGTGGGCACTGTCACAGTCATCAGTCATCTGACTGATTGGTCACTTCCATCATTTTTGTTGTTTTGCTCTTGTAATGGAGCAGCCAGAAAAATTATTTGTGGACATGATTAGTAAGACCATTAGAGGCAGTGGCACTGTTGCATCCCATAGTATATACACAGCACTCGTGAGCCAAGTTTGTATCCTTTTGGCAGTAAGTGACATCTGGAATATAGGTTTTGACATTTTTATATTGATCACGGTGTTGTTGAGTCACATTTTTTTCATTATACAGTATAGAAATAAGTGTACAAACCATACTGTTGCTATAGCAGTGAATCAGATTCATCTGGATATTATAGTCAGGATCTGGTTGTCATGAGCACCACACGTTATCATCTGTGTTAGTTTTTCACTATATCTCCATACACAAATTACATATTATTTGCTCCTTTCGCATCTCATACAAGTCCTCTAAGCTTTTTAGGTTACTGTGTAACATTTTGTAATAGAGGCCAATTATCTTTATACAGAATATGATACTAAAGCAAAAGCGAAAAAAAGACAAGCATATATGTGTCACAGTTTTACTAAATGTTTTGGAAGAACATTACTACAGGAAAAGTCATACTCCTATGAGATTATGGCTAACTTTACATTTGTTAAAAATATAGGGGGAGGTTTATCTCCTGGTGTAAAAAAGATAAAAGTTGCAGATCCCGGTTTGACTGTTTAAACACATTGGGGGTAATTTACAAACATAAATCTGTTTTTATAATTTACAAACATATATCTGTCGCAGATTGCGGGTCAAAGGTTATTTGCGCCTCAATCTACCCTCCAGCCTACCTCATGGATTCAGATTCATTTCTGCTGAAGAAGGTCTTACAGGGACCAAAATGTCTGATTCTGTAGTTTCAACAAAAACTATTTGCATGTTTGAAACTGGATCATAATTCTATATGTTTTGTATTTAAAAAAAATTTACACTTTAATTGAAAGGTCTCACTGAGTGTAGCAAATTAATTATAGTAAATTAATGATACAAAAGTAGGCATGGCATGGGCAGGGTAGGAGGCAGGCCAGTAGGCCAGTCTCATTTATCATTTTCTACGCCTGTTTTAGTTGTAGAAAATGGTCTAAATCTACGCCAGCAATGATGTGGTGTAGATTAAGACAGGCGGTGGTTATGTAGAGGTCGGTGCCACTACGTAAATTCAGCACATCCACTGCCAACTAAAGCGGTATTAAGACAGGCATCTAAAATGCAGGACTTATTAAATGACCCCCATATTAACTAAATTTAATCACAATTGGCATGTCTATATGCCACCCATGCCAGTTCCAGAAAAGGGGGTTTATCAAGGACAGGGCCATCGGTCTCCGAACATTTATCATAATTTATCTCAGTTTTCTGGTGTAAACAATGGCTGAAATCTATGTCAGCTACGAGCTGGCAACTTATCAAAAATTAAAGGGGTCATCTGGGTATTACTGCTGATGACCTAGATCATCTTAGGTCATTAATATCAGATCTGCAGGGATCCGACTCCCCAGACCCCAGCCAATCAGTTGTTAGAAGAGGCCAGATGCTCCGTAAGCACCTCAACCTTTTCTTAGGCCAGCGACATCACCGTACATCGGTCACATGGCATAATTGCAGCTCATCCCCATTCAATTCAATACAATTTACAGCACTGTGCTTGGAAAGCTGCTGGGAGCCTGCATCAGCCTGAAACAGCTGATCTGCGAAAGTTTCCGGGACTTGGAACCCTGCATATGTGATAATGATGATCTATCCTGAGGATAAGACATCCTTATCTTTACCTGGATAACACCTTTAATTGCATCCTCCTAATGGCCCAGGGGATATCAAGACTGGCTTAGTGCCCACTGGTCTTGATAAGTCAGGAACATAGTTTTTCTGTTCCATGATAGGCGGCAGTTTAATGCAGTGACAGATGGAAAACAACATTGTCTGATGCACTCCTCTGAATAATAGCTTTCATCTGGTTATGTCATAGCAAAAATGCTGCTGCACTATTATTTTTGGCAAATTTGATGGAATCTGTGATTGAGGCTCCTAATGGAACCTGAAGCAGATGCTGGACCTAGATACCAAGTAGAAAGACTGCTGCTCCTTGACCTGTACATGACTTGGAGACAGTAGGACTAAAAGTGGTTAGACAGCATCATCCTGCTAATAAACAAGGCTGCACAATAACATATACTGTAAATATCCTCAGACATTGAGACATGTTTACTGCCTTTTTGCTGCATTATTTTTCATACAAACTTCAGAAGAGGCTGGCAATGGAGCTAATCTTTGTTTGCAATAAATGAATATAATGAACATCTGTGTTTGATCACAATAATATTTGCAGTAATTACCTAAGATTTCCAGACACAGCTTTAACTAAACAGCAAACTGTAAAACTGCTCGACGTGTTGAAGGCTGCTGGTTCTGCCAAATGTCAGCTGCATACGACGTTTCTACATAGAGCAAGGTCATTTTAAATGTGATGTGTAATGTATATCTGTATGTACATACAGCATCTGCATGAAGGACATAAATATTACAGTCACATATGCTCTGAGCTATTGTCATCCATTTTCATATTACTAAAGCTATTAAAGCTGCTCTTGCAATCTGCTGTCAGATCTGGCTGTTATGGTCCCATAAAGAAGTCTAAACATCAGGAACTAATGGACATCTTAAAGGGGTTGTCTGACTTCAGCAAATGACATTTGTCATGTAGAGAAAGTTAATACAAGGCACTTACTAATGTACTGTGATTATCCATATTGCTTCCTTTGCTGGCTGGATTCATTTTTCCATCACATTATACACTGCTCGTTTCCATGGTTACGACCAACCTGACATCCATCAATGGTGGTCGTGCTTGCACACTATAGGAAAATCTGTCAGCCTCTCTGGTGGCCTGGACCATGGTAGCGCACATAGGCTGGTGCTTTTTCCTATATTGTGCAAGCATATATTGTATGGGCAGTTTGAACAACTGTAACAGCCTATATTGCCTAAAATGTGTATGGCCGTATCTGTGAAAGGAAAGTTCACTAGATGTTAGTTCAACTCCTGTTCAACTATCAACCAACTTCAATCTAATGTGTATGACCACCTTATGAGTCCATCATTTGTTCAGAACCTTTTTAAATATGTTGAGGCAGGCAATTTCAAATGCCTTCAGATGGGAGACATTTTCTTATGAAACAACTCCTGATTTGACCATCATCACATGAAGTCATAGTGAAGTTCTTCAAACATAAGTGTGAAAATCTACGGCTTGTTTCATTACTGTGATGACATTGCTCTCGTGTGATGCATGCGATCCATGCTCATTATTCACTATGTATAATTTTATTTTACAGGAGCATTCTTCCTGTATGCAGGCTTTGCTTCTGTTGGACTCATATTCGTTTATGGCTGCCTACCGGAAACTAAAGGAAAGAAGCTGGAGGAAATTGAATCTTTATTTGAAAACAGACTTTGTACATGTGGTGCCTCGGAATCTGATGAGGGGAGGTATATAGAATATATTCGCGTAAAGGGAAGTAATTATCATCTTTCTGACAATGATGCTTCTGATGTGGAATAATTTTCCTCAGCAGATGCATACTAATCATTTAAAAGCCTTCTGGAGAAGGACAGCTATAGGTGACCTCACAGTCCTGCTTCTGGTCTGGTTCTCTCAACTGAAATTCTGTTTGTTACTGATCTGAAAGGACAATTCAGTGATTGAAACTCAGCAATGATATCTTCTTGTTTCTTTTTGCTTTCTTTCCATAGTGTTATTACAAATGCATTCACTCCCAGCTCTGTACAGTATATAGTGAATTGATAAACTGTACAGATACTGGATAGTTCTGTAAGTTATCAAAAATCAAACTAATACTCTGTTTTAAGTCTTCCTTTTGTTGATGCCATGAATGGGATTATATTCCTTCCGCTTATACAGAAATGCACATGATCAAATGGATATGCACAAAAACATTGCACAAATCAGATTTGATGCTTTATAAATATATGAACGGTGTTTGGCTTGATATTTTATATATAATTTAATATATATATATATATATGGTGAAAATCAAACTGTAACATTCCAATACAAATATCCAAGTGTAATATCTGCATATTAGTAACATTCCTAGTATGTGACCAACACGTAGAAAAGCACAACGGAAACTCTGACGGCAGTAAAGGTTGCATTTTTATAATTCAAGCATGTCCAATAGCTTCGCCATCATATTTTGTGTGCCAAGTAGCAGAGAAATATAGTTTGTTTACAAGTAATGAAATCTGATAAAACAGATTTCCTGTAGCAATGAATATATGTTTACATACGTGTTCGGTTAGTGGAATGGTTCACTTATGATGGACATCCACAGTGGACCTGGGAAGCAGTGTAAACCGATCACCAGTTCCGTTGTGAAGAATTAACATGAGATTAAGGGCTCATGCACACAGCCATATTATTGTCCATTTGGGATGGAAACGCTAAAGGGCAGCCATATAGGAAGATGACGCCACCCTGTTTGACTGATACCAAGAGGGGTCTTCTGTTGGATTGTGTATGAATTTGAAAGTGTGGCATACTTAATTGGACTCTGTGAGGGAGATTTATCATCCCCTTAATGCCTGAAAAGTGTCTTTAAAAAGTCGCCACTTTTCTAAGGCTACTTTCACACTTGCAGTAGCCTTTACCTGCCGGATCTGTGCTACCGCAAGTCCACCGTGATGGTGCTGCAGCATGGCGGAGGTCCAGCTGCAGCAGGGCAAACATGCCGAGAGGCGGCTGGAATAAAACTACAACATGCTGCGTTTTTTGTCCGTCCGCCTTTCGGCTTGTTTGCCGTCCTGCAGCCGAACCTCCAGTGTGCCCCCATAGTGAATGGGGCCGGAGTGGACTTCCGCCAGCCCGGTGCACCAGCAGTGGCACGGATCCGGCAGGATGTTTCAGCGGGAGAAAAGGCTACCGCAAGTGTGAAAGTAGCCGAAAAGGAAGTGTGGCAAGGGGAGTGGCCAGCCACAGACAAATTTATCTTTGATTTATCTCCTCATAAATTAGGCCTATCCTCTGACAGCACAGGGGATATCAAGACAGGCGCAGAAAGTGCCAGTCTTAATAAATCTCCCCCTGAATGTATAGAGGTAATTCCCCCTAGGAGCAATATCTCTGAACATAGGATTTTCAACAGGACCTCTGGCACTCTGTATCCATGCTAAGGAGCCATGTGGCCTCCAGGCAATGCTACACAATTTCTGTTGTGTTCATAAGCCCACAGCAAATGGAAAAGTGACCCCATTTTCTGTAGGTGGTGTGGTGCATTTGAAGCAAGCAGACCCAAGATAAACATTTTATAACTTTATATGTCATTTTATTAGATGTTGTTTAGGTAGATATTATAGAAGTAAGATTTTTTTTTTTGTAAAATTTAAGTTTAGCAAACTTCTCAGATGTATGCTATAATGCTAAATATTCAGTTATGATAAAACCTTGGCCCGCATATTATTATAACACTATATAATCTACTAATGTGCCATCTATTCATACAGTTTGTATGTTATAACTATGTATCATGGATGATATACAAGCAATCTAATCTGATAAAGGGTTACTTCTTGAAAATACTTTACAGTACTTCTGAAAAAAATGTGTTACGACAACAGACTTTTCTGTCAAATATACAGTACAAAATCACAAATACAATCAGACATTTCCTGATCTCTAAAACAAATTCTACTAAATTGTATCATGTCTACTGTACTATAGAATTGTAATTTAGAGAATCCTCTGATATATTAGTCTACCCATAAAATACGTTGGGAATCTGAGGCTACAATGGGTTTGCCGTTTCTTGCACTTCCCAGTGATCTGAGAGGATGACATATTCTCTTAAAACAGAAAACTTAAATATGAATGTTATATGGATTTAAAGTGAACGTGTCATCATGAAAAGAATGTAAGCTACAGGCAACAGGAGTCGAGCAGACTGAAATATAGCTTTGTGGAAAATAATTCCGTGTAAGGCGGAGTTCACATCGCCATTATTTTTCCATTCTTGTAATCCGTCAGAAGAATCGAAAAATAAAGACAAAAATTGATTCTGCAAAAAAAAAAAAAAAAAAACAGATCCTGCATCAGTTATGCACATTTTGTATTCGTTTAAGCCATTTCTGTCAGAGATCCGTTAATTCAGGCAGAAAAAAAGTCCTGCGTTCATCTAAAATAATGGATCTCTGACAGGGCCCGTACCCTCTACAGCCCCCTTGAAATGAACGGAGTGGCCAGTCAGGCATGAGCGTGGCCGCTCTATTCATTTCTATAGGAGTTCTCGTGATCCCAGTGGTAGGACCCCAATGATCTAATAACAACTAGAATACCCCTTTAAATTCCTGCTCATTCTGGGCTCTGAAGTCAAGGAGTCGGTCCTATCAGTGATTGACAGCTATCTCTGTATAGACAGTCATAGAGGGACGGCTGTCAATCACTGATAGGACCACCTCCTCGACTTTAAAGTCCAGAATGAGCAGCAAGTTAAATGTATAATAAATTGCTAAATTGATATATAAGAACTATATATCTGCTCAGGTCCTTTTGCTCCATAACATGCTGCCTGTGGCTTACGTACATGGCATTTTCACGGTGACAGGTTCCCTTTAAATATAGTGTATTATGAACCCTAAACCATGTATAAAATGTGTACAGCACTGCTTTAGATGAAGCATTAATTAGTCATCCTTGTCATTCTTTTACATTTTTATGTATACCAGTTCTGTTTGCCTGTGACCTACTGTACTTTGATTCATAGCGTGTAACTGTCTTGTATGTTTTACTATAAATGTGCAGTCTTAAAAATATATAAATAGCAATGCCAAACATTATTATGTTAGGTAGCTGATATTTAAAGGAGGAAATCCTGTTAAAAATTCCTTAGACACACTTGAGAAGATTACATTGATGAAGCTGTGATCTAGTACCACCACTATATGATTGTAAAATGTAAGGACCAGTTTGTCCCTGATCATAGATTACTGGCAGTGAATGCCTGACAACATTCCATTTAAATCAAAAGCACTCTTGTGGAATAGGTGTAGGCCCGTTCACTTCTATGGCCGGCACAGGATCTTGCCGAGCCGCGGCTCCGCAAGAAAATATAGAACATGTCCTATTCTTGTCCACAATAGCGGACAAGAATAGGCATTTTGAACGGGGCATCCGTGGTATCGCATCTGGTCGGCATCCGCAATACTACAGCTATCTGAATGGCCCCTTATTCCAATAATATGAGGCCACTGATTTCATGTGATGTATATACAACTTATTGGAAGAGCAGTCTGCCTACGCTTAACCTGCAAATGGTCACTGATGTTTCAGCAAACGTTGCTTAAGTCAATAGTACAGGTGAATATAAGAATCTTTGTAATATATCTTATTAGATAAAAACGCTTTTTTTCTCCCTCTAGCAGCATTCTATCCTCTCTGCATAGACTTCTATGGGCAGCATGTGTGTCTGTCTCTTTAAATAAATTTTCTTTCTGCAGCTCCCCCCCATCCCTTATACATAGTCTGTAGGCAGTATATATTCTGATCCTACAGTGAACTGATGGCCCTCTTGTGTCTCAAGACCGACTTTGCAAAGAATATTAGTTTGGGAGGGGGGGGAGCAATTTTCTATGATCAGACATATTACAAAGTATCTTATATTCACCCAGACTATGGATTTATGCAAAGTTTGTTAAAAGTAAAGAATCCATTTAAGCAATTCACAAAGTGTTCTCAAAGAAATAACCAAATAACCAAAAGGAAAGCTATGAAAAATTACTGGTGTTCGCAAACAAAATATGATCAAATACCAAATTCAATATATGTAACCCAATCATTGTTAAAGGGGGTCTCCCATGAACAGAATAGCTGATAAATGTATGATTGCTGGAGGTCCAGCCTCTGTAACCCCCCCCAGTGACCCTAGAACGGAGGTCCCTGAGTCTGCCATTTGAATAGAGTGGCAGTGTGCATGTCCAGCGTTCCATTCACCTCTGTGTGACCGATGTAGACAACTCTACACCAATTCCATCAGTTGTATGCCGGTAAGTGGAGTGGGGGACCATCATGCACTACTGCTCCATTCACATCAGGGAACTCTGAGACCCCTGGGATCTCTGTATCCCCTTACCCCCAGCACTCATATATCCCATGATAAATGCTGATGGTGGGATAACCCCTTTAATTTGTACGTGACGTTTTCTTTTTGTTAACTCTTTGCGTTCTTGTTTATTAAACATGGAAATTCCACAGTTGCATTTAATGTAAGGCTAGATTCACATGTTGTAAGGTAAATCTGGTATCCTGTTGCAGCCGGACGCTGTCTGGTCAGATCCCCATTCACTATAATGGGATAGAATGTGAAGCTACCCAAAGGGAACAGTATGTACATAAAAAAAACATTACTATTTAACATTGTGAGAGCACAAACAACGCATTTATGAAACATCATTATTGTATAGTAAGTTTCTGTGAATGTTTTAACATTTATACCACCTTTCATATGTCATCTATACTGGCAGGGAAAACAGTACATTTATTGCATTAAAAGAAATTAACTATTTATAGTTCTTAAAGATGTATTTTAATTACGGTTTATTTAATGAATGTTCATGTACTGCACCAGGCCAGAAGCAGAGAATTTACAATGTGTGCTTTATGGCAAATCTGTATTTTTCCGGGTACAATTTATCAAGAATATGTAGCTGCAGTGTAATTCCTAACTTATGAAAATGACAAATTAATGTAATATATTGTCTGTTTTATATACATTTTAATAGCCTTGTGTACAGTATTGTAAACCTCCTTAAAGGGTTTTCTGGGTGTTTAATATTGATGGCCTATCCTCAGTATTAGTCATCAATATCAGATTGGTGGGGGTCTGACATTCAGCACCCGCGCCAATCAGATGTTAAAAGAGGCCTCGGCACTCCGGTGAACGCTACCACCTCCCTGCAGCCATCCATTGGATAGCAGCTGTGCTTTCTATTGCAGCTCAACACCATTCACTTGAATGGGAGTAATCTGTGACCGACGCATACGACATTACTGGCCTAGGAAGACACAGGAGTGCCGCAGCCTCTTCAAACAGCTGAATGACTGGGTGACAGAAGTCGGATATATTTATGACCTATCCTTAGGACAGGTCATCAATATTAAACACCTGAACAACCCCTTTAAGTGAACTAGGTTGTGGCCGTGCGTCAGCAAAGTTAACTCTGACTGTGTGTTGCTATAAAATACGTTTTGTGTACTTCAGGGTAAATTACTACAAAACTTTGTCAGAGAAAGAGAGACTTTTACGCTTCTACTGTATGTTTCACTTAGAAAGTTTTATTTTTTACAGTATGTGCTAATTATCAGCACTGTGGTGTTTTGTATTAAAGTGTCAATGGTGTACGAACAATATTAAAGTCTATTAGTTAATAAAAAAAATTACGTTCATAGAAAAACTTCTGTATTTCATTTTATTTATATCAAAGCTGCCTGGTGAACTTCTACTTCAAAAATGTGTTTTTATGTAGTGCAGCCTTTCATTAAAAATGTTGTCCCTGTGCATAAAAGTGCTTAAATACTGTGATATCATGAAGTGCATTGCACTCTACATGCCAAAATCCATTCTGTACAGACATGGTGGGAAAAGAAAACATTGTGAAGAACATTTGTGTACAGTCTTACATATACAGCCAGCTCACCACCAATAACAGGAAGCAGGAACCTGTTGTTCTTCACTTTTATTGTTATTTAAACTTTTACGTGGGTCTGTCAATGGAACATACCACCCTAAGGCCTCATTCACATTTCCTTGTCTTCTTGATGTCCATGAAAAATCTGTCCATGTTTCATCTATGAGGATGTCCATAAAAGATCCATATTTGGTCAAGATGTCCATTTGTTGCCCTCATGTGTCATCCATATTCCACTGATACTGCTCAGCTGAAAATGAATTTCTAGATCATCTCCTACCAGTGGTCAGTAAAAAACTGGTCAAACAATGATGCCATCTGTATTCTGTCAGTGGTTTTTCTTGGATCCATAGACTTCAATAGGTGTGTTTGGTCCTCATCACAACCAAGGGCATGCGGGACATGTTTCTGTGATTGGTCAGTGGAAAACCACTGATGTGTGAACAAACAAATTAGAATCAATGGGTATGTGTCCTCTCCATGAAAAATGCAGACAGTATTTGTGTGCAAATATCGTTAGGAAAAATGCTGTAAAACCTCAGGCCCCTGATGTGCACCCCTAGCCACAAGCCCATCTGATACATGAGCCACTGGTATATTTGTGTATAGCAAGTCATATATACTGAACAGGTTACATTTTCTAACATACAATATAATCAACTTAATATTAGTTTTAAATGTTTTCTCCCTTCCTTAGCCTCATATTATTCTGAATTCTCTCTTTTGGAAAATTAATTTATTCTCAGTAGTATTATCTGTGGAAATCAACATGATGATATGACTAGTATAATCCATTATGTTTTCATTACTGGTAAGTCAATTACCTTCATTATAGCTTGTTATCCATTGTAATGCCCCATGTCACGATTTCCATTGCAGTGTTATGGCTAATATCCAAAAATACTATTGCATTCAACCAGTGTATGCCATGAAATAATAGAAGAGAGGGTTTCTCTTTGTGGTCCGGTCTAAGAATACAAGTCCTGTTTTGTTAGTATTGGATCCCCTCTGATTCCCGTAACACTGTTAATATCATAAAGCAAAGCTACCAATAACTTGTGAGGAATTTCAGTGACATTTATTATACAAATACAAGCATATCACATAGTTGAAAACACTTAAATATATCCATGCGGCATCTACCAACTACAGTTTTGTCTTACGGCTTTGTTCAGGGCATGAACCCTTACAGTCACTGTTTTTTTTTTATGCCAACAGATTATGAAACATATTGGGGGTCATTTAGACCCACATTTTACACTGGCTTTGATATCCCCCACAAGGGGTGGGCTTGGCATTTCTGGGGTCTCAAGAAAAGTTGTTTCTTGGGGCCCTAATCAAAGACATTTTTTGTATAGTAAAATACAGTATTTAGCCACCTTTTAATGAGGCTATGTGACTTCAATAAGTTTAGCTAGCCTAGTAGGTGGACAATTTTACTTCAGCTAGGTGCTGGAGTAGATTTCAGTCTAGGCGCACAGACTGCTAGAGAATGTGCCTAATTTATGACAAGGTCTGCATCTAGTCATAAATTTAGCACATCCTCAAGCGGCGTTGGGGCAGTAGTGGTCTGTACTGCCATGCAATCCACCCAATAGGGTGGAGCTCCCAGGTCAGACAGCGTCATAATGTTCAACTCCTAAGGCTACATTCACACAACCGTGGTGTTTTGCGGATCCACAAAATATGGATACCAGCCCATGTGCGTTCCGCAGTTTGCAATTTAAATAGTAAAAAGTTTAAACCTGAAAGTGTCAGACCTTTACATGTGATGAGGGGACAAGTTATAGAGAGTTATGAGAAGAAAGCAAAACTATTAAATACTTTTTTCTCCACTGTATTTTTTACCGAGGAAAATGAACTGTCAGATGAAATGAAGAATGTAAAGTAAATTCCCCATTCCCCAGGAAGAAGTGCCAGGGGAGATTAAAATAGATAGTTCATTGGGACCGGATGGCATACACCCTTATATCCTAAGAGAATTAAGGAATGTCATAGCCAGACCCTTATTTCTGGACTCTACATTAACAGGATTGGCGCTTAGCAAATGTGATGCCAATATTCAAAAAGGGTCCAAAAACAAAGCCTGGAAACTATAGGCTGGTAAGTCTAACATCTGGTGTTGGTAAACTGTTTGAAGGTTTTCTAAGAGATGCTATCATGGAGTGCCACAATGTAAATAATCGTATATCCTCTATCAGCACAGCTTCAT
The DNA here is from genome assembly GCA_900303285.1 of Rhinella marina. Taxonomy (NCBI): domain Eukaryota; kingdom Metazoa; phylum Chordata; class Amphibia; order Anura; family Bufonidae; genus Rhinella; species Rhinella marina. The sequence continues at coordinate 165,936 of ONZH01017175.1, forward strand.
GAGGGATCGGTCATGTCAAACTAATTTGATCAGCTTCTATGAGGAGGTAAGTTCTAGACTTGACCGTGGTGAGTCAATGGATGTCATATATCTTGACTTCTCCAAAACATTTGACACTGTACCACATAAAAGGTTAGTATATAAAATGAGAATGCTTGGCCTGGGAGAAAATGTCTGTATGTGGGTAAGTAACTGGCTGAGTGATAGAAAACAGAGGGTGGTTATTAACGATACACACTCAGATTGGGTCACTGTCACTAGTGGGGTACCACAGGGGTCAGTATTGGGCCTTATTATCTTCAATATATTTATTTATGATCTGTTAGATGGCTTGCACAGTAAAATATCAATTTTTGCAGATGTAAGGTTATGCACAGCACATGGGAAGGAATAATGCAAGTCATCAGTACATACTAAATGGTAAAACACTGGGTAACACTGACATGGAAAAGGACCTATGAATTTTAGTGAATAGCAAACTAAGCTGTAGAAACCAGTGTCAGACACCTGCTGCCAAGGCCAATAAGATAATGGGTTGCATCAAAAGGGGCATAGATTCCCGTGATGAGAACATAGTCCTGACACTACAAATCACTAGTCAGACCACACATGGAGTACTGTGTACAGTTCTGGGCTCCTGTGAACAAGGCAGACGTAGCAGAGCTGGAGAGGGTTCAGAGGAGGGCAACTAAATTAATAACTGGAATGGGTGGATTATAGTACCCAGAAACATTATCAAAATTAGGGTTATTCACTTTAGAAAAAAAGACGACTGAGGGGAGATCTAATAACTATGTATAAATATAGCAGGGGTCAGTACAGAGATCTCTCCCATGAACTATTTATCCCCAGGACTGTGACTGTGACGAGGGGACATCCTCTGTGTCTGGAGGAAAGAAGGTTTGTACATAAACATAGAAGAGGATTCTTTATGGTAAGAGCAGTAAGACTATGGAACTCTCTGCCTGAGGAGGTGGTGATGGTAAGTTCACTAAAAGAGTTCAAGAGAGGCCTGGATGTGTTTCTGCAGTGTAATAATATTACAGGGTATAGTTACTAGAGAGGGGTCATTGATCCAGGGAGTTATTCTGATTGCCTGATTGGAGGAAGGAATTTTTTTCCTCTAAAATGAGGAAAATTGGCTTCTACCTCATAGGTTGTTTTTTTTTTGCCTTCCTCCTGATCAAATTGCAGGATAACAGGCCAAACTGGATGAACAGATGTCTTTTCAGCCTTACTAACTGTTATGAACATTTGTGGGCTGATGGCCCCCCAATTTTAAGCAAAATTGCATTCAAAAAGAGGTTTGTGATTTTTTCTTTTTAAGCCAGTTGGCACACTTGCAAAGCCTGTTCTTCCCAACAATGAAAGAGCCCAAACAACAACTTTGTGGATATGCACAGACTCGCATCACTGGCCAGTGCTTTGGCCTGTCTGCACTGGCCAGTGCCCTTTGGCCTGTCTCTCCTCTTCTTCTGTCAATTGATGTAATAAGGGATGAGGAGGTAGTCTGGCATGGACGGATAATCCATCAGGCCTGTCAATGGGCCCTCTCCATGTAAGGAAAGATCTGCAGAATTATTCTCATTATCTTCCTCTAGGTGAGTTGGGCTGGTGGAGCACAGCAGCAGCAGAGAGAGGGATCATCTTTGTTGCCATGAAAACAGCACTATGTGTCTTGACGACACACCAGCATGGAGTGATCCTTAGCCTGTAGTGAAGGGAGGGATGCCTCTACAGGACGCTCCAAGCACTTTATTGTATGAAGAAGAGGCTGGCTGGGTGAGAGAGAGTTTTTTTTTTATGGCAAAGGGAACAGGCAGAGGTGTGTGTGGTACATAGACACAGCACTCCATTCTTCAGGCTGAATAAGGGTGTATTCACATGTAGAGGATGTTGTGTGATCTTTGTTGCATGGCAAAAACTGCATGTACTTTTTTTTTTTTTACACCACTACTGCTACATCTGAATATACCCTAATAGTAATGCCTCAAGAAACTGCATTAGGGCAGCAGGGAACCATGCCAAGATAATGTGTGCCTTTAAAGGTGTTATGCATGTAAAGGTATGATATACTACATGACAACCTCTTTCTAAAAAAGCTAGAACCAGCCCTGTACCTCACATGGATCCCGAGATCTCCCCACTCATTGCTCCAATTGCTCTGTTGGATTTATTTCAAGATGGCAAGGTGGCCGGTCCTGTCTGCTGCAACTAGTGCCAAATGAAAGATAGATCTGAGCATGTGCTTCCACCTCAGTGAGCAGGACAGAGAATTTAGAAAAAGATCAAACAGCAGGTGGCGCTATACAGATAGATTTCATTGAACAACTCAGTAGCTGTAATAAATTTTTAATTACATGCAATTACAAAAGTATTCAGACCCAGGTGCTGGTTCTAAATTTGTAGAATAGTATGTGTGGGACAACCCCTTTAAGGTGTTTCATGATTTTGCATAAAATCAACTACTGTTTCATCACCAAAACTGCATGGCCCCATGGCCCCTAACGATCGGATTGTTAGTGGCTGTGGCTGTTAACATAATGTGACTCACCTACTCCCCACAGAGCCCCTGACTAGATATGTCTTCTTCCATTCTCCTGCACTCTTCAATCTACCCCATGCCGTTTCTCACTGCGGAATTTGTAAAGTTTTCTGCAACTGAAAATCGGTTCCATTCACTTAAAGGGTTATTCTCATTTTAGACAATGGGGGCATATCGCTAGGATATGCCCCCATTGTCTTATAGGTGCGGGTCCCACCTCTGGGACCCGCAACTATTTCCAGAACGGAGCCCCCGAAGTGAATGAGGGCGCACTGCGCATGCGCAGCCGCCCTCCATTCATTTCTATGGGGCCGCCGAAAATAGCCGAGCGCTGGCTCGGCTACTTCCGTCGGCTCCATAGAAATGAATGGGAGTGCACCGCACGGCACGGCCCAGCGGTGGGACCCGCACCTATAAGACAATGGGGGCATATCCTAGCGATATGCCCCCATTGTCTAAGATGAGAATACCCCTTTAAATAAGGCTTGCAGAAATCCATTTGCTTGCTGCCCTATTCAAATGAATGGAACTGATTTTCAGTCGGTGAAAATTCTGCAATAAAATCCCCAGCATGTGAAGGCATCCTCACTTTCACAGGGCCTTTCTACTAACTGATCTCTTATACAGAACTCTTCAGCCCTTTTGCTTCACTGGAGGCTTTATTCCTGATAGTGTGTGCCTCCTCATAAAACTGTCCATCAAAATTGTTAATCTTGCCAACAGAGCCCTTAGTAGCTAGTGTCCACTCCCCTTATAATTAGTTTATCCCACTCCCATATTCACTAAATAGGCCTAATACAGATGTAGCACTCTTTATCCCTACTGTCACTGTGTGGCGTGAGTGTAAAGCACCAGGTGAGATATGCTATTGCTGAAGCACACCGTTCTATACACTTACTATCAAAACAGCACACTATGTTAATAGCATAGTGTGCAAGTGGTCAAGATAAGGCTACTTTCACATTAGCAGCAGCCTTCTCCACCAGGCTGTTCCAGCGGGTGAACAGCCTGCCGGATCCGAGCTGCCGCTAATGCAGGTGTGCGGGCGGAACTACGCTCCGTCCCCATTCTCTATAATGGGGGCAGGCCGGAGTTCCGGCCACAGCACAGCAAACCTCCTGAGAGATGGCCGGACTAAAACTATGACATGTCGTAGTTTTATTCCGGCCTCCTCTCCACAGGATAGGTCATCAATATCAGTTCTGCGGGGGTCCGCCAATCAGCTGTTAGAAGAGAAAGCTGTACTCGTACGAGTGCTGCCTTCTCTTCATTGTGTAATTACAGCTCAGCCGTCCCATTCACTTCTAAGCGACTGCTCTGTCCTATTCACTTGAACAGGAAGGAGCCTTCCCAGAGAAGTAAATGGGGACAGAGCAGATGTAATTACACATGCTTACCATCGCAACTGCAACTCTCAAACAATGAAGAGAAGGCAGCTCTTGCATGATTGCTGCTTTCTCTTCAAACAGCTGATCGGCAGGAGTGCCGGTTGTTGGACCCCCTCCAATCTGATATTGATTACCTTTCCTGAGGACAGGTCAATATAAAAAAGCGTACAATCCCTTTAATACAGACTCCCAGACAAGACTCTAAAATAAAAACAGACCCCCTAATTCATTCATACCCCAGATCAGCCCCTAAATTCATCAAGACCCTGTGAGCCGTGTGTTTGACACCCCTGCTCTAAGGCCAGACCTTTCTTAGAAAGGCTATAAAAATGAAAAAGTTGGGGCTAATGCATTCTACTATTGGGATTTTTTTCACATTTTAAGGTTAATAAAGGTTAATAAACAATTCTATGGAACACATGTGGGGTCAAAAAGCTAACTACACCCCTAGATGAATTCCTTATGGGATGTAGTTTCTGAAATGGGGTCTTTTGAGGGTGTGGCACCTCGAGGCCACTGCAAACCAGCAAAGCATGTGTCTGCGCCTAGAATCTGTTTAAAAAAGTGGCACAATTAGGGTTTCTACACTTTTTCCAACTTGAAAAGGGGTGAAGCTTAAAAAAAAGTGCCTGGCATAAATTCTGTCTCAAAGTAAGCCAACTAGAGATGAGCAAATAAATTCCAAAAGAATCAGATTTGTCACAAAATTTCATTCAAATTAATTCAAAAGTTTAGGCAATTTGCTTCTGAAGAATTGCTCAAAACAGTGCCTGTAATTTTACATGTAAAATTTAGTACACAAGGGAGGGAAACAGCAAGGAGGATGAAGACAGAGGAGCACATGACCCCTGGAGGAGCCCTGGCCCGTGGGCTTGCCCACAATAATTGAAGTCAGCCAATCAGAAGTAGGCAGATAATGTCTGGTTTATTAGGCTGTATGTTAGCTCTGAGGCATATACACCATTGATGAGCTCAGCCACTGATGAGACAGAATGTCTGCTATGTCTCTGACCAATTAGACACACTAGCCAGCCATTTTAGGATCTTGCAGGGATTGTGAAGAAGATATATTTAGTTATGTAGGTTGAATTACTATGTATTGTCAGGTTTTGTCATTAGGGACAGGATAGGGTTTGTTGTGCGTTGCAGTCAAGGAGTTGTTCACAAATCACATGTATACCGGGTGCTGCAGACAGTACTCTATTTGTTATGCGTAGCAGGAATTTTACTACTGTTTATAGGTGTGCAATAAGCGTATTTAAGCTCATCCACAGCAGCATAATGGCATGTATTTTTGTCATACCCAAGGGATATGCAATTGGGCCTTTTGCTTTTTCCTAAAAAACTTTTGCAATTATTCTATTGTTTATAAGTACACAAATAAGTGCATTTTAGTGCATCAATAGCAGTGTGAAGTTTAGTCACACTTAAGGGATGTTTTGCTGTTTCTCAAACAACTGTTACAATTTCCCCACAGTTTATAAGTGCATAAATACGCTTATTTTACTGCGCTAATAGCAATCTCCAATTGGGCCTTTTTTTAATGCAAAAACCTGGTCTGATAAGGCACAATTTTTAGACCACTTGATCACACAACAAGCCACTTTATCTTCCAATCCTACCTTTTATGTGTACAAACACGGACAGGCATCTGCTCCCATTATGGCATCACTTTTGGACCAGGTGTAGAGAACTAGCCATTGCTTTTTCCCCCTCACCCATGACAGCACCCATGTGAGAAGACATCCAATCCTGGACAGAAAACCTGAGAAGATAAAAAGGTTCACACCCCCACCACCTCAGTTCGGGTTTCCTCTCCTCCGGACAGGATGTCCTGAGTGAGCTCTGGCTCTGTAAGAAGATCAGTTTTCAAGAGTTAACATCTGGGGGCTGGGGAAGGTCCAGGTCTACCATACGGTGAGGGTCCTTTCCTATTAGCTTTAGTCTTTCATTGGAGACGCTGAGCTAAGCCTGTCTGTCCTTCTCTCTCGTTCCCAGTTCCTTGCCCTTCTGGCTGGAAGCTGAGGCCATACCAGGCAGCCCTGGTCTAGTTCAGTGGCAGTGCAGTGTGTTTCACCATCCAAAATGGCCATTATGAGTCAGATGGTGTCTGAGCCTTCGTGAGTTATGTCACTTCTGGGCATCCTAGCATCACTTCCAGCATAGATCCACACTGGAATAGATTAGGGAGTTAGTCCTTGCCTTTAACTTAAGCATTCTCTTGTAGGTAGGAGTGCTGGGGGCATTAGAAATTAAAGGTGGAAGGTGGCAGCATGCCCATCCTCCACAATATGTTGTGCAACCTGTTATCCAGTTCTGTTCTGAAAGATGTCGGAGCAAAGAGATTCTGGTCGCACCGACCCTTCTGATGCCTCAAGACCCCTGGTACTTGCCCTGAGGAAAGTTGGACTTCATCTATACCTTTTTCTGTATTACTTATGGTAATTGTGTTTTATTTGCTTATGTGTTTTAGGTAGCAAATCACCTGAAAGGTGATTGTAAGTCTAAGAATAGAGAATGTGGGGTATGTAGAAGTGTGTTACAGCAGTCTTATACTAGGCGATTATGTCAGCCTTGTGTACTTAGACAAGGGCACCACCTAGTGGTGGCTCCAGGCACCTAGTATTGTTAAAGGCTTTGTGGACATTGTTTTTATTATTATTGTATTGTACTTATTTTGCACTAAAAATAATTTTTTAATTGGTCTTTATTAACAATATGGAATCCTTTTTTGTGTACAGAGCTGAGATGCTGTAGTAGCTGTCTTTGTTTTTTTTTTATCTTTTCCATCATCTGCGAGCAGAAGGGCTCCTTATCTCTGTTCTCTGACATTATAAACACTCATTAAAGCTCAATCCTTATCTTACTGATAAGAATGTGGCTTAAATAAGTGTTTCTGACCCCTTAGTAGTTTAGAGAAGAGGGTTATTACATGGCCAGCACAAAGTGAAAGTACCAGTCACAGAGTTAGAAAAACAGTTAACCCATTGTGAAAGAACATCTCAATATTTTTAATAAAGGCCAATTTAAGAATATGATTTTTAGCCAAAAATGAGTGAAATGCAATCATAAACAAAAATTGCTTCCAAAGGTGTACATAGCCTTTACGTTAGAATACAGTATGGGGGAGATTTATCAGTGTTGTTCAGAATGAATGCCATATTTATAAAGTACTTTTTTTAAAATTTCTTCAGCTTACTAAAAAAGTTAGTAAATTGAACAGAAATCTCAACTGGAGTGGGGGGCACCATGCTAAGTTTTGCTATGGATCCTGATGATATTTATGTACGCCACTATGTATACAGAAAATAAACAAGCCATATCTTGTAAGATTTATTGAAAGTATACTTGACACCGTGTGAAGTATTTCCTTTTTATTTAATACGTATTACAATTACATGGCTACTTAGGTTGAAAAAAGTCACGTCTATGAAGCTCAACCTTGACTCTATTAATAAGAATACATTAGAATATATATGCATACCTAAAAGCTAACCTAAATTCTATGAGTTCCACAGTACAATGTTACCCATTAGCTAAACATTTAATGAACTGTATTAAATAGAGAAAATGTGGAATATTGGCAACAAAAGCTCCAAACTAATGAACGTGTAATATATTATTACAATTTAAACTCCCCAAGGTAATTAATCTCAGAGTGGATAATACAACATCACTATTTTATGTAGGTTATTTGATTCTATTCGTAAAACTCTTAAAATGCCTACTATCACAAAAATCTAGGAAAGTAGCCATCTACCTGTTGTCCACCATATCATTAACTATATCAACAAAATATTTTAAGTCTGCTCTGCCTCCTATTGGATTTTTATGTTAGCTTTCTTATGTATTATACTATGGACTGTTCTGCCTCCTAGTGGCCTTTATATTTGCATTCCTGTTTGGTGTGTTTATTGCATCAAATACCATTGTTATGAAAGTACCCCGTAAATGTGGATTCCCATACTAAATTGCACTGAACAGACACGTCCCGTTTTCCAGTTTTAGTTAATTCGCTGACATTTGGAGACAAATCACCTTGCATCTCAAACAAACTGAGTTTAGTTGAATGTGATGCACTGCACTGCAATGGCAACTTCACTTTATCCTCTGTGATGTCTGCTGCGGATGCAACAACATTCACTTGCACTTTTACCATACAGACAAAGTTGAAATCCAGGTTCTAATTCTGGTCTGGTGTGATTCTCATTGGATTCATTGTGAAAATAATTTCCACTTTTAGCTTCAGTTGTCGTATCAAACTTCTTTTCATTTTTTAGTTCCTGCAGACAAATTATTATATGTATATTATTTACAAAATGAAAACTAATAATAAAATATACAGATTATCCTACTTCAGAGAATAACTTCCAGTAGTAATGAATAATGCAAAGTATATAGCCTTGCTTCACTTCTAGTTTTACACTATGACGAAGAAATTCTATGGCGTAACTTAGCTTCAGGGATGCTTTCTAGTTTGGTAGCTCATAGAAGGTATTATTAGCTGATATCCTGATCTGCAAAAACTACTAGTTGTAAAAGGTAATCATTCGACTGCTCCTTTATATGACATTGCATGGTGACATTCCCCCCAAAAAGCTACAGTATTAAGGCCTTGAGTCCTGGTTGATTTCCGTTCACACAGCTGTATCAGGGCTTGTCTTTTGCGTGATAAGTTGTAGTTTCTAACGGCACCAATTAATATTGCATATGATGTAGTGGGAAGCTGGAAAAGAGAATGCCAAGAGTGTGCAAAGCAGTAATCAAAGCAGAAGGTGGCTACTTTGAAGAACCTAGAATATAAGACATATTTTCAGTTGTTTCACACTTTTTTATTAAGTATATAATTCCACATGTGTTAATTCATATCTTTGATACCTTCAGTGTGAATCTACAATTTTCATAGTCATGAAAATACAGAAAACTCTTTGAATGAGAAGTGTGTCCAAACTTTTGGTCTGTACTGTATATATAAGGTAAGCCTGGTTTGTTATTATCCTATGGAGCTCTGCCACCTGCAGGGCTCTATGGGAACTACAGCTCTGATACACTGGGTCTTTTCAGAAGAGTATCAGAGCGAAGGAATGGCTTCCCAAATTGCCATGGTTTTCAGCATTTGGATGCCGTGATCACATTTGACCACAGCATCTAAAGGATTACATTTCTGCAATTGGGATTATCACTAGCTGCAGATATTAGTCCAAAAACCTGGAGGCTGCAGTGTCCGCTGCACTAGCAAGCAGGCGCAGTATTTAAATCCCCTCATCTGCTGTTCATGTACAGTGATGGGACTGACAAAAATCAATACATGAATTTTATGACAGATCAACAAAACATTTACATGCTATATTTTGCGTATACAGTATTGGCTGGATCCCAAATTATAAAATGGAAGACTACCTGTTTGGTTATGCAGTTCTGTGAGTTTTCTTCCATCGTGCATTTGACTTTTGTTGTCTGTGATAATCTAGATTAAGAAAAATGTTTGTGCTTAATAAAATTATAAGCAAAAGAGACATGTACATATTGGTTAGCTTCTTAAATTCCTTTAATAATTAACAGCCAGATACTGCATACAGTCATGGGTAAAAACATACACCCTCTTTCAATTTTTATTCATCTGGGACTAAATCACCAACCACTAAAAACAAATAACCTCTGGTGACGGCAAAAAAAACCCATTGCATTTCAATATGTAGTCTCTTTATCCTGAGAAATCTGGAGGGAAAATATGTATCCTATAATTCTGTAACATATGAGATAATAAGGCACCATTCACACAACCATATTTTTGGATGTAGACCCATTCATTTCAATGGGTCCACAAAAAATGCAGACAGTACCCCATGTGCTGCCCGCATCCTTATATCCATTCTGCAGTCCCACAAACAAGATTGAACATTTCCTATTCTTGTCCGTTTTTCAAACAAGAATAGGCATTGTTACTAAATTCACGCAGCCCTGGCTCCATAGAAGTGAATGGAGCTTGCATGAAAAACTGAAGGCATCCGGATGCAATGCGTTTTTCACTGATGGCTGCTAGATGTAGATTGTTATTCTTCAGGTTTTTTCCATGCTTATCAAAACTGATTGCATCCGCGCTGAAAAAACTGAAACACTGAACATAATTGCAGACAAAACTGATTTAACTTGCATGCAAAACCATCAATTTTTCCCTGAACAGATTCTGAAACAATCCACATCGTTTGTGTGAAAAAGGCCTAAGGCCCCTTTCACGCAAGTGAGTTTTCCGCGTGGGTGCAATGCGTGACATGAACGCATAGCACCCGCACTGAATCCTGACCCATTCATTTTTATGGACCTGTGTATATGAGCGTTTTTTTCACGCATCACTTTTGAGTTGTGTGAAAAACGCAGCATGTTCTATATTCTGCGTTTTTCACGCAGCCCTGGCCCCACAAAAGTGAATGGGGCTTCTGTGAAAAACGCATTGCATCCTGAAACAAGTGCAGGTACAATGCGTTTTTCACTGATGATTGCTAAGAGATGTTGTTTGTAATCCTTCAGTTTTTTATCACGTGCGTGAAAAACGCATCAAAGCACATTGTACCCGCACGGAAAAAACTGAACGCAATCGCAGACAAAACTGACTGAACTTGCTTGCAAAATAGTGCGAGTTTTCCTGAACGCATCCAGACCTAATCTGTGACAGTCGTGTGAAAGAGGCCTAAGTCATACTTGTTTGGTGTTTTTATTTTCATTGCGCTCTTGTGAACATTAACCTCTTCCCAGTATAAAAATCCAAATCCAGATGCCGGTAAGTCAGTAATCAAACTCGCAAAAGGTATTGCTTATTGGAACTTAAATTAAACTTTTATTTGTTACTATTAAAAGCACCCCTAATAGGGTCTAGATACACCAGACAAATGTAAAATTAAACACAAAAGGATACAAACCGTGGGTATACAGTCTGAGTGATCAACCATAGCGGGAAACAATAAATCACAAATGGGGAAGGGTAATTGGCTGACCCTAGCACAACAGGGCCCTATGCTGGTCTCAGCCCAGAGATACGACCAAATGGTGGATGTACTCTGTCCACGAACCTTCCCCTAATTCCTACAGTACACCCTCACCTATCAAGTTCCTATACCCACGTCCCGTCCCAACGTGTTTACCCCTCAGATATAAGAGGGTTCATCAGGGGACCAAAAAACATTTGCAAAAGTGCTGGAGTGTATACCGAGTGATAATAACTGATAATGCGGACCAAAGACAAATAGAAGGGGCTATAATGAAAATATGCAAATGAGCACTTTACAATAATATGTAGCACTCTCTACACCAAAGCCACATAGTACAAATACATAAAAGTTGCCAAGTTGTCATGGTCAGCAGGATCACTCACGGTTACCAAATCCATGTATAGACGGGGGGCTCCAGTCAGTGGTATGATCAGCAAATACCTGGCTGGAAGTCCCACTTTAAATATACCCCACCTCCATCAGCAAACCTATTAACAACAGGGATGATTATTCCCTGTCAGTGACATCCACTCTCATTGGTGGTAACAGCGGATGGTACTTACATAATGGATCGATGGAACGTACGCCAAAAAACACATGGTGATATGTGGAAAGTGCTCTAAGTCTGGACCAGAAGTGCGTCACCCGCACTTCCGGCTTTGCTTCATGCGTTCCACCGTTAAAATGGCACATGCGCTGTTAAAAAGTGCCCTCACCAAGATAATATCTATTTAAATGACTTATACAGGTAAGTTTTAACTTGTGATCCACACCTTAATATTGGCAATTAAAGGGAGACAACAAAAGATGTTCTCCCCAACTAATTTAATCAAGGGAGTCAAAATGGAATAAAGCATCAAGAGGAGGGGGGAAAAGAAGAAAATATACAAAAAAAAAACATATATATGAGGAAATGATCGGTCACTATTTATACTCCACCTATTTACATAGTCAGAAAATACTTAAAATGAATAAACACCATCAGACTGATAATGGATGGTGACGATAATGGGAGGACACTTCACGTGTCAATGCTCCGGTTTCTGAAAATTGAGACACAGACAAGGACAGTACAAGAAAATCACCATCAAATAAAGCATGAATAAGTCAATCTTTCATTTAGTCCATTTGGGGACTGAGATCGAAATCTATATATCCACTCCGCCTCTTTCTGGAGTATTTTTCAATCCCAGTCTCCTCTCCTCACCGAGGGACGTATTAATTCCAAAGCTGAAAATGACAGATTTTAAATCTCCCTGATGATACTCCAACATATGGGAAGCTACAGGGGTTTCCTTTTTATTCTTGATATCATTGATGTGTTGCCCACATAGTCACTGTGGCAGGGACTTTGGCACAGGTACACCACCCCCTGCTTCTACAATTTATAAAGTCACGAATAGTGTATATTTTTTGAGTTACACTACAAATGTTTTAGTCTTCCTAATATATTTACATGCTATGCATGAACCGCACTTGAAGACCCCCAAGGGCTTTCTATCAAGCCAAGTTCCTGGTGGTTCAGGACATGTGAAATGGCTATGGACAAGCCTGTCCTTCAAATTCCTCCCCCTCCTATATGTGATTTTTTTGGATAAGGGGCCAGGACCCCGGATAAATCAGAGTCCATTAACAATATAGGCCAATACTTGTTCAGAATTTTTCTAATCTGATTGTTCTCGTTATAGTATGTAGAAATAATTCTGATCAGACGTCCATCATCAGTTTTGGGTTTAGGAACTAGTAGGCTGTCTCTCTCACATCTCTCTGCAGCTTTAAAAGCCTCTTTTAAGACATCTTCAGGATATTCTCTGTTTCTAAACCTGTTCTGAAGTCCCTTGGCTTCACAAAAGAAGCTTTCATTCTCTGAGCAATTCCTTCTTATTCTAAGATATTGTCCACGAGGGACACCTTTTTTGAGGGGGATAGGGTGATAGCTCTGCCAATGTAAAAGACTATTGGTTGATGTCGACTTTCTGTAATTAGTGGTGATCAACCTGTCTTCCTGCTTAGTCACTCGGATATCAAGAAATGTCAAGGATTGACCATCCAGTTCAAAGGTAAAGGAGAGCCCAAGTTCATTCACATTCAGGAAGGTCATAAAGTCATCAGAGGTGCCTCTCCAAATTAAAAAGACATCGTCTATAAACCGTGTCCAGAATACAATTTTATCATTCCACCAGACATGATCACCAGGGAAGACGATATTATCCTCCCACCAGCCCAGGAGGAGATTAGCATACGTGGGGACACACGGGCTCCCCATCGCAGTCCCCCTGAGCTGGTGGTAGAATTTCCCATCAAACAAGAAATAATTGTGCGTAAGCACAAATTCCAATAGACACAGAACAAACTGATTATGTCTATTGTACTGGATTCCACGCAACTTCCCAGTATAGCAGACGTTGGGTCTTTAAAGATAGCGCCCGCCCTTGAGCGGAGTGAGCTCCATAGCTAGCTGGTGCTTGCTGTTCCATACAGCAGACACTTGTGGTTAATGTCCACGATTGGTGGTAGGAACACCTTCCCCGGGCAGAGATTAGGGAAGGCGTTTCATGCAAGTAATAAGCCTGAGCCTGTACTAGATAGGGGAGTGGAAACAGGTGGAAAAGGGGAGCGTGGCGTGTGTGGGTTGGCTGGCCCGTCTAATTTACCATTTTTCCCAGTTTATGGTGTGGAAAATTGTCTTACACTACGCCAGCAAGGGAGATAGAATATGTTATGTCGCACAGCTGACTACATCGCGTGCCAAAATTATGCAGAGGCCTATGCCTCTACATAACTTTGGCACATCCAGCACCAGTGCAGGGGGATTAAGATGGTCTTAAGAAATGAAACCCTTTGTTTCCAAGTTTTGTATGGATTGGGTCCCGGCTTTGCTATGTGTATTGGTCTTATGTATGCCAGACTATAGACGAATTATGGTCAACAGACTTATCTCTTAGCTTTTTCTTTGGGATGGGTACTAGACAAAGCTGTCCTGTCTTCCCAATAATATTTGCTTTAGTGTTTGAACTCAAGCAAGGGACGTTGGACCATAGATATTACATCATTCAATAATATCTTCATTTGTAAAATATGGGAAGTTATCCGTTGTGATATAATTGTTATTGTTATGCCATTGGGTAAAAAGATCTCTAAGACTGACACGAAAGTAAATATTTTGGATTCAGGAAGTAGTTTAAAATACCTAGGGGTGAATATTTACAATAACTAATAGATTATGAAGTTTTAAACTCCATTCTCTTGTTGCAGAAACTTAGAATAAAGATTTGGAAGTGTCTGTCTTTATCTTTTGATTACCAAAATACTGTATTTTTTGGACTATAAGGTGCACTTTTCCCCCCTAAAAGTGAGCAAAAGTAGTTGGGCGTCTTATAGGTCAAATGCTAACAAACAATTTCATTATGAAAGCGGTCATCAGCATGCAAGAGCTGTGGGGAGGGAAGAGCTGTGCAGTACTAATCCTCCCTGGTCTTCTTCCAGGCTCTGTACTGTGTCCTGACGGCATCCAGCATCACGACATAGTGCACATAGGTGCGCACAATGACCCGGTGCTGTGTGGCATCAGGTAACAGTGCAGCACGGCTCAGAAGAAGAGCAGGCACCAGTGAGTGTGTGGCAGTGCCGTCCAGAGCAAGCAAGATGAGTTTATTTATTTATTTTAAAGTATGATCTGATGATTGTCTGATCTGAGGCTGATGAGGTCTCTTCTGGGGTTGATAGGGTCTGATCTATGGCTGATAGGGTCTGATCTGAGGATGATGGGGTCTGATCTGTGGCTGATAGGGTCTGATCTGAGGATGATGGGGTCTGATCTGAGGATGATGGGGTCTGATCTGAGGATGATGGGGTCTGATCTGAGGATGATGGGGTCTGTTCTGAGGATGATGGGGTCTGATCTGAGGATGATGGGGTTTGATATGAGGCTAATGAGGGTTTTAGCTGAGGCTGATGGGGGACTGATCTAAAACTGATTGAGGTTGGGGTGTCTGATCTGATCATTCCAAATCCTGGGTGCGTCTTATAGTCCGAAAAATACGTTACTTCTAAAAACTTTTGGGGGGATTTGAATGTTCTCTTCAGAGATTTAAAGTGGAAAGGTAACAGATATATATACAGTATACACACACACATACACCTATTCATTTTTTTCATGTTTTATATTGCAAAACAAAATCAAGTTTTTTTTCCCATCAATCTGTACTCAGTACCCGATAATGACAAAGTGAAAGGTAAAACTAAAATACTGAATTGACTTTAAGTATGCAGACTCTTTTCTCAGTACTTAGTTGAAGTACTTTTAGCAGTGATCTTTTTGGGTGTGATGCCACAAGGTTTGCACAGTTGGATTTGGGGATTTTCTGCCATTCTTCTCTGCAGATCAAGCTATGTCAGTTTTGATGGGGACCATCGGTGGACAGCCATTTTTAGATGTCTCCAGAGATATTCAATTGGTTTCTGACTGGGCCACTAAAGGACATTCCCCGACTTGTCTCTCAGCCACTCCTATGTCGTTTTGGCAGTGTACTTAGGGTAATTGTGATTGAAAGGTAAACCTTTGTCCCAGTCTGAGGTCCAGAACACTCTGGATCAAGTTTTCATGTACTTTGCTCCATTCAGCTTTCCTTCAACCCAGACCAATCTCTTTGTACCAGCTGCTGAAACTTCTGGAAGTTTCTCCCATCTGCACACAGGATTTTTAGGGCTTAGTCAGAGTAACCTTCAGGTATTTGGTCACCTCTCTTACCAATTTTTTGGCCATGTCCTTTCTGGGTTTTTTTGCGGCCTGTATGTGGAACCATTTACTTCAATGGGGCCGCAAAAACCGGAAATGACTCTGTGTGCATTCGGTGTCCGTATACCGTGTCTCCAAAAAATAGAATATATCCTATTGCCCACATTACGGACAAGTATAGGACTGTTCTACTAAGGAGCTGGAATGCACATGGCCGGTGCAATTTGCAGACTGAAAAACCTACGGCCATGTGTATGAGCCCTATTAAAAAGCCAGTTATTTTTATGGAATTCAACGCTTATCTGTTGTATTAGCTTTCTCAGCAATTGGTGCAATGAACTATTAGGAATACTGTATATGGATACATTGTGGCACAAAACATATTGTCACAGTTGAGCATTTTGGGTCCTGCAACACTTTAATATGCTGCAGATGTAAGTAAAGTACACACATTGGTGCTGATACAATCTGCCCTACCGTGTAATACGATATGCTATGTATGAGCGACAGCAGAAGGTTGCAGAAATAAAAACACTTACATGGTTTCAGAATCATCCAAACATATTTTGGATGGGACAGTTATAGGCGACATCGGTAGCTGTACAATCCTTCCCACATCTGAAAACGTCTCCTTTCTTTTACACATGTCAGCATGCTGAGGGGGGTTGCCTATTAAGAAACATGCTTGGGCTTAAACCAAGTTTTATTGTAATATCGCATTAAGCCGATATCTACAAAATATCTCTAATATCATTAACATTCAGTTTTCATTGCGTGATAAAAAAGAAGCATATAATATTGAAAAATATGATACAATGAGTTTGAAGATGGTTTGAAACATGAGCTTAGCTGTTCATCAGGGTCGTTCTGGAAGATCGGAGTCCTTTTTATTCATTTCTTCTTTCATAGAGCCAACATATTTGATAACACTTTATGGACATTGTCAGCACTCACACTGTCGACAGTGGGGATCGCATCCTAAATATCCTCTCAGTATGTATTTTCCCTAATGTATAGCTTTCTTGGTCACAAAATCTTTTATTTTTGTAAAACAAAAAATGGAGAGCGTATTTCAGGTAACACATGCTAAACAAAAATCACAGAAAAAAAAGAGATAAAAAACAAAAATAAGAACATCCTGCATGATATAACAAAACTGCGGATGTCCATGGCTACATTTATATAGCGAAATCACAGAAAACAATAATACACTAACAAAATAGATACAAGCATTACATATGTATATATAAACTATGCCCTCATTCTGATATAAAAGCTGAGACTCTTAGCCAAAATATTTTGATAAAAACACACCTGTGCCCACCTACCCAGCGCCACGGTGATCTCAGTCAGGCTTGTCCTACGCGAAACTTACCTATGCCATTGGGCATCTATGTTCAGGAAAGCATAGGGTGGTACATATAGGTATGCTTTCTTCTACTCTCATTGGTTGCATGATGCACATAGAGGTGACTAGGAGCAGCACACTATATGTGCAGGGTCTGCTTTCCTGAACATAGATGCCCAATGGCATAGGTAGGTTTAGCGTAGGAGCTAGTGAAGGCAGCAACATCATAGATGCACGGAACGCACATTCACCTGAAGGGACAAAACCACATGAGAAAAGTCTGAATCCAATAGGTTGCAAACTGCATAAGAGGAGAGGTTTGAATATAAATGAAGATTGCAGCCTCAAACTTGTGCAACATTTATAAGGGGGTATCCAACAAAAAGGTGCTTAACAAGAGATCATTACAAGTCATCCTGGGAGATGCAGGTGCTTTACTGCCTTATGGTGGGTTTACACAGGTCAAGGCGTAGCCAATTATTGGGAAGGAAGAGTTCCTGCCCAACAATAGGCTGCTCGTTCAGTGGGATATAGTCCATAGGTTTCATTTTGCAGTGAGGAACTCAAGGATTACCTTGATACCAAAAGGCAGATGGTAAAACTGTATATGGAAGTACAGAGCTGAACCATCTGCTTTAATCTACTGAAAAGCCAGTTATTTTATGGAATTCAATGCTTCCATTGCCTTCTCTTGTGTTGCATGGAGTACTGTGTACTGTTCTGGGCTTCTGTGAACAAGGCAGACATAGCAGAGCTGGAGAGGGTTCAGAGGAGGGCAACTAAAGTAATAACTGGAATGGGTGGACTACAGTGCCCAGAAAGATTATCAAAATTAGGGTTATTTACTTTAGAAAAAAAGATGACTGAGGGTTATAGTTACTAGAGAGGGGTCGTTGATCCAGGGAGTAATTCTGATTGCCTGATTGGAGTCGGGAAGGAATTTTTCCCCCTAAAGTGTGGAAAATTGGCTTCTACCTCACAGGGTTTTTTTGCCTTCCTCTGGATCAACTTGCAGGAAAACAGGCCGAACTGGATGGACAGATGTCTTTTTTCGGCCTTATAAACTATGTTACTATGTTCTCAGCAAATGGTGCATCGCACTATTAGGAAAACTGTTTATGGATACATTGTGGTACAAAATACATTGTCACAGTTGAGCATTTTGAGTCCTGCAACACTTTCATATGCTGCAGATGTGTGTAAAGTACATGCAGCGATCACCTCCACAGTATGCGAAGGAGGGATTGCTATTGTAGAATCATTGGGGTCTTTTATTAAGACTGGCATTTTAGATGCCGGTTTTATTAAGGTCCTGTGATGGCGGTGGATCCGGCCTTTACATAACTTTGGCAGATCCACGGCTGCTTTTAAGTCTACACCTGCTCCATTCCTGGCGTAGATTTAAACCATTTTCTATGGCTAAAACAGGAGTAGAAAATGATGAATGAGACGGGCATAGCGGCCCTCCCATTCCCCACCCACAACAAGCTCACTTTCTTTAGATCTGTCGTGAGCGGGGAAGAACCTTTTTACCGCAATCTATGCCAGAAATACGACTATTATAGACGTATGCCTGTTAATAAATAACCCCCATTGTTTCTGGGCTGCAGATCACTGTTCAGACTGCACGATCTGCTTTCCAGAAACGATAATTTAGGTGCCTGCACAAACAAAAGTTTTACCTGATGAAAGAGTCTTTTGTTCATTCATAGGGTGACTGGCTGTATCTATAGATGGGCAGATCGTAACAGGCATTCGCAGATACTTTTGTCCCCGATAGTCTGCCCGACAACTGGGCTTTGCAAACCCGCCATTATGTCAGCTGCTCCCTACCAAGGAATGAAAGTCCACCAGATACACAGAGTACAAAGGTGTTCTAAATGTGTGGGATAACCCCTTTAAATCAAGATAACCACTAACATAATCATTGTTTCCATGTCTGAAAGGTGGCATTTGTACACATAAAGACGTGCTGTTTTTGTTTACGTGTCTGGAAATACACATTGACTTACTTCCTTCTTTCTTTTTGGACATTTGATTTATAACATGTAGGTTAAGTAGATCTAAGCTAAGTGATGCTTTTCCTGGATGCGACGACTCTAACAGCTTTAATTGGGATTTCATCTTCTTCTTTTGAAAGAATTCCTGGAAAAATAAAATGCTCATAATGCTTATTTTCTTGAATACAGTTTTGAAAGGGGTCATCTCATTATGTTGTCTTAACCCCCTTTTGAGATGAAACCAGCCATACATAGCCCCACCATCAACCCCTGCATGGTAAATGTGGTATACCCTGGTGGCCATTCACATAAAAGTCTTCCCATGTAATACAGTGACAAACCAGGACTACCAGAGTGGACTGACCCAGATAGGGGGGTCTCAAGTGCATGGACCACCTCTATTACATCCATATGCCCTAACAAGCAGTACTCTGCCATAAATCTATCCACATACAAGGCTCATTAACCAGTTCAAGGCCGGGCCATAATCCAATGTTCATGACCAGCCACATTTTCATTAGTACATGTGGATTTGAAAGCAATAATTTTTATTCTCTGACCTGTTAGAAAGGTGCAAGATATAATCTGTAGTGAATGTCATTTTCTTATCAGTGACTGTTTCTTTAGTAAAAACCTCTCTTCTTATTGTAGCTGGGTCATGTGACCAACTCCCTGACCTCCAACTGACCCAGAACAGGAAGCCAGTAACTGCTCTATTCATTCCTATGGGAGCCTCACTTTCAGTCTCATAGGAATACATAGAGAATTAGACTTCCTGTCCACACATAAGTCTATGTGTGAGTTGGTGGGTCTAATTGCTGGTCACATGACACAGATAAGAAACTTCAGGATTATATAAGTCAAAAATTCAGACACTGGTAAGAAAATGACATTCACTACAGATTACATCATGTACATTTCTAGCAGGACATGGAATAAAATTTTTGTTGGGAGTTTCTTTAAGTTTTCATTTGGTCATTATTTTTGCTTCTTTTTTTGATGAACTGAGCTTTAATTTTATCTCAACTTTATTTCAGTTTTTTTATAGCTGAAAAATGTTTAAATAAAGGAAAAAGGTGTCTGATTTTTTAAAATTGTGTCCCTTTCCTTCACTGTGTTTTTTATACAGAAGATATACAATTTATGGCTGCCAGGGATGGGGATGCTGACTGCACTGGAGCTTGTAGTACCATTCTTTGTTTTTTTCTTTTTTGTCTTTATTTTTTGTCTTTTTTATTTTACACATTGTACCTCATATAAGGTCATACAAGACCTTTATTGTTTTTATCTTTGATTGGGCTGATCTATTACCCCAGTTACTTGCACTGCATAGCTGGCCTGGCCTGCGTGTGCTACCATCACATGATCTCTGGAATGGAAGCAGTAAGCGTCATAGGTGTTTCCTAACTTACATACACACCACACTCTCTGAGCACCGTTTATACATCGATCAGGAAGGCAAGGCCAGTGATAAACCATCTCTGCCTTCTCTATGACAACCATGCAGCTGCAGACTTGGCAAGGAAGATCACTGCATTGCAGATCTACATGCCAAACTGTGGTCTGGCGGGCCACGCGTGTTTAAAAGACAGATGGGGTAATTTACGGACAGATACATGCCATGTTGCAGACTTCTTCCCCATTCACGCCAGGTCCAAAATTGTGGGTGCGTGGCATGGAGGAAGAAGGGCACAGGCTGTAGGAAGCGGTCTTACATTTAGAATCGGCGGTGGATACGCCGAAGTTATGTAGAGGCCACTGCCGATCCACTGCCAGTGCAGGGACTTTTTAAGACAGGCATTTAAAACACAATGACTCTGTATGAGCGATGGCAGTGGCTGTCACTCGTCCCCACATACCGGAGGTGATAACAGCATGTAAATGCAGCTCTTTACCTCCACTGACAAGCAAACAGTTATTGAGAAGAACGCTTTCTTTCTAATAATTGTCAGCTTATCGGTGCAGTGTAAATGCACCTTTACTCACCACATTTTAATAAAGTATGCTAGCATCCCATCAAATGGCACATTACCTGTGCCGCCCCTGCTAAAAGTGCAATTGTATCAATCAGATTTATACTTACTCTCTGCTTCTGTCTTTCTTTTTTGAAAATCATTCTGCTCCTATGGAAAAAGAAAAACTTTTTTGTAACTCAAAATGTACTGTAAAATATCAAGAAACGAAGCATCCACAGGTCTGGACCAAAATTACAGATGTAACAAACAGTTTATAGTTGTGTACAGACGGAAAGAAAACCACAACATGCTGCAGTTTGCTCTCCGGTATGAGAACAGAGCGGAATGCATTTTGGAGTATTCTGCTCTGTTCAGTTACGTTTTGTCCCCATCAGAGGTTGCGCTACGTTTTTTTCAGAAGAGTAAAAATACTCCTCTGACCATTTTTGAGGAGTATTTTTACCCGAGGAGTATGAAATCTGCGCTAATTAAAATACATAATACGCAGGCCTGCACTTGCTCACATCTGTGTTTGAGGCTGCATTTGGAGCCTCTGATGCAGATTCTGTTGAAAGACCAGACAAAAAAGCGACCAGAGGGGGGCGACAGGGGGAGCAGGGTCACTAGTGGGGCGACAGGGGGAGCAGGGCCACTAGTGGGGCGACAGGGGGAGCAGGGCCACTAGTGGGGGGAGCAGGGCCACTAGTGGGGCGACAGGGGGAGCAGGGCCACTAGAGCGGCGACAGGGGGAGCAGGGCCACTAGAGGGGCGACAGGGGGAGCAGGGCCACTAGAGGGCGACAGGGGGAGCAGGGCCACTAGAGGGGCGACAGGGGGAGCAGGCCACTAGAGGGGCGACAGGGGGAGCAGGGCCACTAGAGGGGCGACAGGGGGACAGGGCCACTAGAGGGACGACAGGGAGCAGGGCCACTAGAGGGGGACAGGGGGAGCAGGGCCACTAGAGGGGACAGGGGGAGCAGGGCCACTAGAGGGGACAGGGGGAGCAGGGCCACTAGAGGGACGACAGGGGGAGGAGAGGGCCACTAGGGGACGGGTACAGGGGGAGCAGGGCCACTAGAGGGGCGACAGGGGGAGCAGGGCCACTAGAGGGACGACAGGGGGAAGCAGGGCCACTAGAGGGGCGACAGGGGGAGCAGGGCACTAGAGGGGGGGAGGCAGGTGGAGAGACAGGGGGAGCAGGGCACTAGAGGGGGGGATGGTGGGTGACAGGAGGAGGGGGAGCAGAGAACTGGGAGACTGGACAGAACCATGGTTGGGGGATGGGGAAAATCACTCACTTGAAGACTGACAGCTTTTCACTGCCACAACTCTCCAATCCCTCTCCACCCGGGGGACACAGGCCAGAGGCAGCTCTTCTCCCAGGCACCAGTCACATCAGTCCACGGCCCTTTATCTCTCCAGAGGCCCTGTTTTGTTTCCCAGGGTCCATGCTCTGCGCGCCCGCTCTCCTTCCAGCCCTGGGAGCAGGCCCCTCCTCCTTCCAGCTCCCACCGGCTTCCTCTGCCTCACCCGACCTGTATTGCTCTGGCGCACCAATAACAAAGCTCCTTGATGTAAGAAGCTTTGTTATTAGTTATTTCAGGCACAGGCAGCATTGCTGTGCTGCCTGTGCCATTCACAGCGCTCACTGCACTGATGAAAAAGTGGGAAAAGTCTAAGGCATAGTGGTACGCCTTAAATTTTTTCTGGGAGTAAAATTGCCTGAAAACGCGTCTATGACGCTTTTTTATGCGTTATTGTGACCTCTGGTCCCCATTGACAATGAATGGGGACAAAATGGAAGCGTTTTTTCCCGGTATTGAGTCCCAATGAGGAAATGCTAGTGTAAAAGTAGCCTTATCACAAGCAAAAAAAGGATTTTGTATACAGATCTATTCAAACTATATTTCAGGGCAGCCTGGACCACACTTTCTGCTAATTTGGTATAAAAGACATTTGTTTAAAGTGTAACTCATTTTTTTCCTTTGTAATGTGTAGGATATACACATTAGGATGTAATGTAATGTACTTGTAGGATAGGTATTGACCACTTGTGAAATATAAATCGTTATATATAATTATCTATCTATCTATGTAATATATATTGCATTTTTCGCCCTATAAGATGCATCTAGGTTTTATAGGAGGAAAATAAGAAGAAAAATATTTTTCATCAGACATCAGATCCCCAAACAGACGCCCAATGTTAATCAGACCTCAGAACATTCCCCCAATGTTAATTAGGCCCCCAATCAGACTTTAGATCAGTCTCTTAATGTTAATAAGACCCCCAAACAGACCTTCAGATCAGAGAAAAAAATATATAAAGCAACTTACCTTTCCTGCTCTGGACGCCGCTCCTAACATCTAGCGCTCTTCCTGTTTTGACTCAATGCTGCACAGCGTGAGGTCACGGAGCGCCAATGTCCTCACACTGCACAGTCACAGCACAGCGAGCGACCGAGGAAAACCAGGGAGCGGTGAGTACAGAGCCCGCACAGGGAGTGCTGCATTCACAGTTTCTCTGTCCTCCTGTACTATTGAGCGCCTCCATAATGGATTAGCATTAGTATTCGCCACATAAGACGCACTGACATTTTTACATTTAAAAACATGATAATTATATAATGCGTGACAATACCGTACAAACAAAGCTAGAACCAGCCCTGTACCTCACATGGATCCAGAGATCCCCAGATGCATTGCGCCAATTGTTCTGCTAGATTTTCTTCAAGCTGGCATCTTAGGGGGCGTGTACTTTCTCAGGGGGCATGTCCTTTCTGCTGTTCTTTTCTTGTAACTGCCCAACTTCTAACACAAGATATGGCTGGTGGCACTTGAAGATTTAAACTTATGGGGGCACTATAATGTGTGGGAGCATTAAGGAGCATCTTACTGCGTGGAAGGCACATTTAAGGGTGCATCATTCTGTATGAGAGCACTAAAAGGGGTTGTCTTATCTTAAACATTGGTGGCATATGGCTATCACAGTCCCATAAAAGTGAATGGAGCACGCTGGCTGCTCTTCTGTAGTGCACACTCCATTCATTTCTATGGACTGAAAATATTGTAATTCTTATAGAAATTAATGGAGAGCATGCTGCGCATACACAAAGCGCTCTCCTTCACCTTCGGGGCTCGTTCTGGAGATAGGTGCAGGTCACAGAGGTGGGACACGCATCTTTTTGAGTATCATGGCATTTCCTAGTCATATGCTATTAAAGTCAAGTCTAAGATGACACAAGCCCTTTAAGGGATAGCACAAACACAGAGGTCAAGGCAAGATCCAGGAGCAAGCTGTGTCAGGATACAAGCAACAGGAGCTCAAGGGAGGCTGGTGACTGCTGGAAGACCAAACAAGCACTGGCAATGAGGTGCAGCAGAAAGAAACCTAAATACAGACAGGATTCCACCCCAAACCCTGATAGGGGCTGGGAACCTGTCAGTAAGATTAGCCCCAATCACAGAACACCGGGTAAAAACAGGGCGGGTGCCCTCAGAGCGCGCGTAACTAGGGACGCGGGTTGGGCGTGGCAACCCGCTGCGTCCCTAGCAACGGTTAGGTGTATGACTCCAAATAAACATTGAGCCGTGCGCACGGAAGCCGCGGGTCCCTGCAAATAACGCCAGACATGAAGACATTAGGCACAGAGGGACCGGCAGCCGAGCCAGCCCTAACATTATGATTTGGCTCGCCCCTATGAGTCTTAGGGAAACTAATATGGGTTCCACTTAGTACTTTGTAGGTAATGCTATGTTATTGACAGGTAACAGACCCTCACAAGTAGGTTTGCTCATCTTCCTCACAATTTATGAAATTACTGAGGTACACAGATACATGAAGTTAAGGTGTGGGATGCTATATGACTTAATGACTAGTGGCTGAGGCGTGGGCTCTGCTCCCCACAAAATGTCCACCAGCTTTCAGTTTACTTCAGAGTCACCACATATTACACCAAAAACTCCCATAAACGGCTGTGTGTCACTTTGGCGGTCAAATGCATGACATTAGCACCAACCTTTTATGCTGTAAGTACCTACCGTGAGCCACCCACCCAGTTCATTGTCAGAAGAATTCTCCCAAATCGTGAAGGAGAGGTTATTTCCTAGCCAACTAAAGGACCTCTGATGATGTCGTGCCATGTGACCCGGCTCATGTCTGGGGGCGGAGCCAGGCTGGAGACTGCCAGAAACACAGTTGCTTCCCGGGCTTACATGTGGTAGTGATGGGCATTTCGACTCTCTTTAGTGACCCTGATCACCTGGCTCAGCTCACCAAAAAGAACTGGCTCTTTTGGCTCTTCTTTTAGGAGAATTTAGAGCTTTTAATATTCTGAGAAATGTAGCAGTACTTTTATTTGGCATGCTGTATATTGTACCATATAACAAATACAAAAGAAATAACAATGTGAAAAAAAGCATTAAAGGGGTTCTCCAAGTTAAATTTATTGATGACCTATCCTCAGGATAGGTAATCAATATCAGATCGGCGGGTCCGACACCCGACACCCCCGCCGATCAGCTGTTTGAAGAGGAGGCAGCGCTGGTACTGTTTACATGCTGGCCGTAACGGGGTAGTGGTGAGTAGGTGTAATTACACCTAACCACCCCATTCATTTTAATGGGAAGAATCGCTCCCATAGACTTGTATGGGAGCGATCCTTCCCATTGGACCCCCCACCGATCTTAACTTGGAGAACCTTTTTAAAGGGATATTCTCATCTCAGACATTGGGAGCATATCTCTAGGCTGTCTGATAGTTGTGGGTCCCACAACTATCCTTTTCACGGAGCCCGCAAAGTCCCTGAGTGCGCTCAGCTATTTTTGGCAATCCCATTGAAATGAATGGGAAGCGCACTGTGCAAGCACAGCCACCGCTCCATTTACTTCTATGGGGCTGACGGAAATTGCTGAGTCATCGCTCCACTCTAAGGATAAATGCGGGTCCCAGAGGGACAAGCACCAGTGGGGGTAATATCAGTAGCAGGATAGGTCATCAATATCTCATCTGCAAGGGTCAGACACATAGCACCCCCGCCGATCAGCTGTTTGAAGAGGAAGCAGCGCTTGTATGATATAATTAAACTGCTGTCATCCCGCTTGCAGTGGCGGCGCAGTGTAATTACAAGTGTTCGTCCCATTCAAGTGAATGGAACAAATTACACTACACCGCCAAGACTTCCTAGACGATATGCAGTGTAATCTTGAAGGGCAAGTAGCACTCGTACAAACGCCGCTTCCTCTTCAAACAGCTGATTGGATCGAGGAGTTAGACCACCACAGATCAGATACCGATGATCCATCCTGAGGATAGGCTATTAGTATTACTGGCTTGAGTTCCATGCAGGGTTCCTGTAAAGCTTTGGGAAAGGATCTTCCTGGCCACATGCTGTCACGGCAGACAATGGCCACACAATTTTACAGCAAAATCATGCAGCCATTCATTGGCTACTGTGGGTAAGCATAGCTTTGCTGCATACGGCCAGCTGCACTGTGAGGTGGTACCCTAAGGGTATGGCTACATGGTGACACTAGTCTCGGGCAGGATCACTGAGTAGTGGTGATCCCATAGAAAAGAATGGGATTGTCGCACCCATCGCAAGCAATTCAGCAGGGCAAGGTGCATTTCAGAACTATACAGTACGTCACAATGTTACAGTATTCTTTTATTAAAACCATAGATATATGGAATCAGAGGGAGAATGCTGTATTCTCTTACACAGAGTATGCATGCTTGTGTTGAATGCTGTCAGCGGTGTACAGTGAACTGAGTTTTAAGCAGACAGTGAATGGTGCGTTTCAGGGAAGTAAAAGTATAATAAAAATAAAAAATTAATAAATAAAGTATATTAGAAAGAGTTTTATTGGGGCATTAGGGACATCATATTAAAATTTGTCATAAAGGTTACTATTTAATCTAAGGCCAGATGTCATAACTGATGTACAAAGGGCCTCACTCATCAAAGGTCCCGGAAATTCATAGGGAGTCCCTTACCATGTGGGTAATATTTCACATCCGTTTTGCTTGTGTTGGAGTACTTTGCGTCAAAGTTATCAAATGTCAAACACTGAAAAATCTGGTACATCAGTGAACTTAAAAACTTGGCTACTTCAGTTTCTTTTACCAACCTCCTACTGGAGTGAGATTTTTTGTGACTTTTAAAAAAGACTCAGTGATAAATCTGGAGTAAACTTATTAATATAGCTAACCACACCCAAAAGTCCGAAAATTGTGTGCAAGAAAGCCCTCAAAAAGTTGCAAAAGACCTATTTTGCAACTTTTTAAAGCCAGAATTCTGGAGTGCTGTTTGTGATAAATTCCCCCATAATGTCTAATACACCACTAACAGACCAAAGTTTTGTCAAATTTTCTCACTCAAACCCTTTCAACCAACATTTTTCTTATATTCATAGATGTGGATCAGCACTCATTTTCTGCTTATATGCCACTTTCTGCCACTGGAACAGAGCAGCAGGGGAGTAGATGTGGCGTAGATTTGAGTTTCTGGCACACAGAGTGCCAGAAATGCACCCAATTTATTAAGAGACATCCTCCTCTTAATAAATTAGGCACCGACGCACAGGTTATCAAGACTGACATATGGGAGCGCCAGTCTTCCTAATGTCCCCCATTATGTACTTAGCTGCCACTGTTTTAAGGACAATGTCACTGAGGGGCTTTTTGTCCTTATGAATAACCTGTATAAACTATATATGAGCACTGGCTGGGCAGGGAATTATAAGGGCATGATCAAAAAATTTGAGAGTCTGAAATAAAAATGGTCCTCAACATAATAATAGCATAAGAGAATAGTTATATAGCAATAGCATCAATCAGGGAAAGCAGGCCACCTCAGTAGTGATGTGAAGATGGATAGGATGTATTTTCAAAGGTGATGCAGACGACTAGAAAAAGACCCAAAAAATACAGAATTATTGTCTGCACTACGGATGTCAGATGAATGGCTGTCCATGTAATACAAGGAAGGTTTGAGTCCACCAGAACACGAGCTGCTGATACAGAGTCGCTCTCCATTCTTGCTCAACTTCCAAGTCATGCGACGACCCTATTCAGTTTTCTGGTTGCTCTACTACACAGTGGTCTTTGGTCACACAATGGGTGTTGCAGCCAAGATTGCCCTGTAGACGCAGAATAAATGTTTTTTTAATTCCTGTGATGAATGTGATGGAAAAATGAACAGTTTCTAAATTTGAATTTTTCTACTTTTAAGACAGATATTTATATCTCATGAAATAGTTATTTACATTCCCCGTATGTCTACTTTATGTTGGCATCATTTTATAAATGTCACTTTTTATTTTTTTAGGACGTTAGAAGGCTAGAATTTTCGAATCAATTTTTCAAATTTTCAATTTGCAAAACCAACTTTTTAAAGAAACAAATCAGTTCTGAAGTGACTTTGAATGCCTTACCTAATAGAAACCACCCATACATGATGCCATTTTAGAAACTATACCCTTCAAAGAAAATTTGTTAATCCTCAAAGACACTTGGCTGTGAAAATGTAGATTTAGCCCCACAACTTATATTTTCACAAAGTATAACAAGAGAAAAAGCACTCCAAAATTGGTAACCCATTTCCTACTGCATATAGTAACACCTGATATGTAGTTATAAACTGCTGTATGGTCACACCATAGGGCTCAGAAGGGAAGGAGTGCCATTTGGCTTTTGAAAGGCAGATTTTGCTGGAATGGTTCACGGATGCCATTGTCAAATTTGTGGCAGCTAATTCTGTCTTGTAGATTATAAGCCCTAGCAGGCAGGGTCCTCCCTCGTTCTGTACCAGTCTGTAACTCGTCTTGTTCATGCTTAGTGCAATTGTCTGTATTATGTATGCGCACCCCTTATCATATGTACAGCGCCATGGAATGAATGGTGCTTTAATAATAGATAATAATAACATGTGTCCTCCTGCCATCCCAGACATGTTGTTCCATATGCAGAAAGCATAGGCAAGATATGTGGTCTTTTGATACATGGTGTATATTATACAGTGATTTGATTTTATCAGGATGCTTCAGTACGGGATTTCACCACATTGTGCATTTGCTTGTCCTGCATCGGGATGTCCTGTATGAAGAAGGGGTGAGTTGACACTACTTGTAAACCTCCCTAAATTTTGTTACATAATTTTTTCCCCCAGTATGACCCGCTATGTGGTCATAAACTGCTGTTTGAACACAGTGCATATAAGACCTAGTTTGGGGATTTATGCAACACTGGCTGACAACGCTAGAGACTCTGAGGTGAAATAAAAAAGAGATCCTCCAAGAAGTGACCCTAATTTAGAAACCACACCCCTCAGAGAAATTACCAAGGAGTGTACTGAGCATTTTGACCCCAAAGGTGTTTTGCACAAATCAATGCACAACGGATGGTGCAAAGTGAAAATTGTAATTTTTCCACTGATATGCCATTTAAGTGCCCAATATGTTGTGCCCAGGTATGCCAGTGTGACAAGCAAGCCCTCTTATTATTATTCTGTGTTCCCTGGTTTTAGAAACACCCTACATGTCGCCCCGTTCTTTTGGCTGATCGGATGAGAGGGCTTAGGAGTAAAGGAGCAGCATGTACATTTTGAGGCCCAAATATGATCATTTACACAGGTTGTGCTGACAACTGTAGAGGCTCTGGGATGAAATAATAAATGGAACTCCTAAGAATTGACCATATTTTGGAAACTTCACTACCCTTAAATGTATTACAGTGTGGAGTGAGCATTTTGACACCACAGGTATTTTGCAAATGAAATAAAATTGCAATTTCTTTCACAGATATAGCATTTCAGTGCCAAATATGTTGTGCCCAGCTCATGCAATCTGAGACTCACACTACACTAATGTAATTCATTGGCAGGTTCTACTGGATACAGAAATGACATAAATGTGTGCGTAAGCTGCTGTATGGGTACATGGCACGGCTCAGAAGGGAAGGAGCACCATTTAACATTTGGAATGCTGATCTTGCCAGAACAGTTTTTGGGTGCTACATCACATTTGCAAAGAACTTGAGGTACCTGCACAGTAAAACCCCCAATAATTGGCCCCATTTTGGAAACTACATCCCTCAAGTTATTTATTAAGGGGTAGAGTGAGCATTTTGATACGACAAAGCATATTGGGCATTTCAGTGCCTAGTATGCTGTGCCTAGCTTTCGCCATCCACAACCCTTAAATTGTTAGGCGGGTTACTGGCTACACAAATGATATAAATGTGGACATAAACTGCTGTATGGCAACACTGCATGGTTCGGAAGGGAAAGACCAGGTTTTGACCTTTGTAGCACAGATTTTGATGGATTGATTTAAGGGTTTCAAACAACCTCAGAGGTACAGCTATTTTCTGACAACCATATGTCTTTTATTTTTCTCTTAAGGAAGCAATTGGTGAAATACACATCGGGTGTGTTGGTTGAGCGCTGCTTTTGATGGTGTAGGGATTCAGAGTTCTGACTTTTAGTTTTATTCCTAGGAACTGGTCTCTTTTAGGCTCCATTCACACGTCCGTATTTTGCATCCGCATCCTCTCCGCATCCGTTTCCGCATTTGCGGACAATTATGTGGATAGTATGCGGATCCATTCATTTCAATGGGTCCCGAAAAAATGCGGACATTGCACCGTATGTTGTCCACATCTGTTTCTCTGTTCCGTTCCGTTTTGCGGATCCGCAATCAGAAATCCTCCTGTCCTACTTTTCCTCCTGTTTTGCGGTCCGTAGCCCAATACAAGTCTATGGGACGTCCGTAAATGCGGAAGACATGCGGAAAGCCATCCGCATGTCATCCGTATTTGCGGATTCCATTCCAGGAGGGGTGAAAAAAAAAGCTGTTATTCATCCTTCCGTTTTTTGCGGATCCGCAAAAAACGGATGACATATGGATACATCCTTTCCGTTTTTTACAGAAAGACGGAACGGATGTCCTGGAAAAACTGAGTTTTTTGCGGAACAACGGATCCGCAAAAAACTGACCGTTTTCCAGGATGTGCAAAAATACGGACGTGTGAATGGAGCCTTACTGTATTACTGGATAGGTATGATGTCATATGCACACTTTGATGCAAGTTCACCCTCTTGTTTTAGTTGTATCAATTTTTAGTGTCAATGTTTTAATATGTTATTATTTATATGTTGTTATTTTAATAAAGATGGTATTTTAAAATGCTTTTTTTTGTCTAGTACATTCTTTACTGTTTTGGTAATATGGTTTGTTTGGTAAAGTGTGAACAATTACTGTTTTTTTTTTCTCTTTATAAGAGGCACCTGATGATAAGAGGAGGAAAATAAGAAAAAAAATATTTTTCAGATCAGACTCCCATTTCAGACCCCCATATGAGATCTCCATAAGATCTTCATATCAGAACTCAGATCAGACCCCCATATCAGACCTCAGATCAGACCCCCATATCAGACGCCCATATCAGATCCACAAGTCCGACCCCCATATCAGATCATCAGTTCAGACCCCCATATAAGATCTCCATATCAGACCTCAAATCAGACCATCAGATCGGACCCCATATAAGATCTCCATATCAGATCATCAGATCAGACCCCCATATCATATCCTCAAATAAGACCCCCATATCAGATCATCAGATCAGTCCCCCATATGAAACCTCAGATCAGACCTCAATCAGACTGTGTGCAGAGTCAGATCACAGTGCGCTCACTACGTCCTGACACTGTACGCAGCGCCGTTTCTATTACCGGGCGAGGGGTGCGATCGCCCGGGGCGCGTGTCTCAAGGAGAAGAGGGGGACGCCGTGGTGGCCAGCCGCAGGGGAGCGAATACAAGTGAGAGCTTCCATTATAGAAGCGCTCAATTGTATGTAGGGACCCCCATCAGACCTCAGATCAGCCCACCCAGCCACATAAGGTTAAAATAAAAACCTTTCTTACCTGTCCTGCGCTGCAGATGCCCTCCGGTCC
The DNA here is from genome assembly GCA_900303285.1 of Rhinella marina. Taxonomy (NCBI): domain Eukaryota; kingdom Metazoa; phylum Chordata; class Amphibia; order Anura; family Bufonidae; genus Rhinella; species Rhinella marina. Next base: position 197,850 of record ONZH01017175.1, read on the forward strand.
GGCGCTCCGCTCTCTTTCCTGGCCGGTGCACACTATGACCTGACGCTGCACGCAGCATTCTGATGGGGGCACATTCTGTTAATCTGAGGTCTGATGGGGGCACATTCTGCTGATCTGAGGTCTGATGGGGGCACATTCTGCTGATCTGAGGTCTGATGGGGGCACAATACGCTGATCTGAGGTTTGATGGGGGCACAGTAAGCTGATCTGAGGTCTGATGGGGGCACATTAAGCTGATCTGAGGTCTGATGGGGGCACATTAGGCTGATCTGAGGTCTGATGGGGGCACAATACGCTGATCTGAGGTCTGATGGGGGAACATTAAGCTAATCTGAGGTCTGATGTGGGCACATTAAGCTGATCTGAGGTCTGATGGGGGCACATTAAGCTGATCTGAGGTCTGATGGGGGCACAATACACTGATCTGAGGTCTGATGGGGGCACATTCTGATGATCTGAGGTCTGATGGGGGCACATTCTGTTGATCTGAGGTCTGATGGGGGCACATTCTGCTGATCTGAGGTCTGATGGGGGCACAATACGCTGATCTGAGGTCTGATGGGGGCACAATACACTGATCTGAGGTCTGATGGGGGCACATTAAGCTGATCTGAGGTCTGATGGGGGCAGGGGACTGTTAGTTTAGTGATGTAAAAACTGGGGACAGGTTTCCTTTAACGTAGGAGTCCCCTTGTTTTTTACTCCTATTACTCCTATATTTTACTGCATTATGTGGTAGAATATTTAGACTAGGGTATGTAGAAAGTCTATTGTACTGTACTTAACAGCATAGATGATCTAGCAGTTTATACAGTCATCTTTCTAATACAATATTATAACCACAACTAGTAGTATGTGCCTGTGAAGTTGGAAACGTGCGTTTGGGAAGCCACTAAGTGGGGGGCCCACTCAAGTATGTTTCGCCCCCCCATGTGCTGAACCTCTAGCTACGCCTCTGCTAATCACATTACCTCTACGGCTCAGCGGGCTGGCAGGGAAGCGCTGCGTCTGCTTTAATTTACCTTCCGGCTGGCAGTGGCAGGGGATCACAGGGGAGGCCAGCTTTCCTTCCTGGCTTCTCCCAGCTACGCTTTCAACTATGACCTGACTGAGGAGAAAGCGCCAAGGTCCTCTGTGGGCAAGGTAAATGCCTGGAGGAGGGAAGTTTTTTTTTTTTGTTATTAAAATACTGATCATGGGGGGGGGTAGTATGATAAGACCCCTAAATCCTCATCAGACCCCCTCAAAATAACCCCCATACCCCCCCTTAGTGCTCACCACACACATTAAAAATCAGGCACGCCATGATCAGATCTCCCCTTTCTCAAATCACCCCCCCCCCCACATGATCTCAGCATGGGGGGGGGGTCATCTGAACATGGACCGACCGTTCTCTGAGCGTGGGCGGTCATCTGAGCATGAGGGGGTCATCTGAGCATGGGCTGTGATCTGAGCATGAGGGGGGTTATCTGAGCATGAGGGGGGTTATCTGAACATGAGGGGGTGATCTGAGGAAGAGCGGTGATCTGAGGAAGGGCGGTGATCTGGTCATGGGGCGGTGATCTGGGCATGGGGCGGTGATCTGGGCATGGGTCGGTGATCTGAGCATGGGGCGGTGAACTGAGCATGGGGCGGTCATCTGAGCATGGAGCGGTGATCTGAGCATGAAGGTGGTCATCTGAGCATGGGTGGTCATCTGCGCATAGGGCGGTGATCTGAGCATGAGGGTGGTCATCTGAGCATGGGGTTGGTGATCTGAGCATGAGGGTGGTCATCTGAGCATGGGCGGTGATCTGAGCATGAGGGTGGTCATCTGAGCATGGGCGGTGATCTGAGCATGAGGGTGGTCATCTGAGCATGGGGCGGTGATCTGAGCATGAGGGTGGTCATCTGAGCCTGTTCATTGTTGTGGCTACTGAGCTGTGCATGCTATGCAACATTGTTTAGGTCAGTGTTATTTGATTGGGGGGGTGCTTTTTTAATGTTCACCCTGTTGGTAAAATGCCCTAGAAACTGCCCTGACTGTACGTAGTTAGGACAATGCAATGCGGGCGTGGGGAAGACCAGGGAAAAGAGGACCAGGGAGCGGTGAGTACAGGTAGTGATTGAAACATATCACTCACACCTCCCTGCGCCTCCTGCATACTAGTGAGCCCTTCTATAATGGAAGCTCTCACTAGTATACATTTTATAAGACATCATGCTATTTCCCACCCACTTTGGGGGGAAAAGTGTGTCTTATAAAGCGAAAAATACATTACTTAAAATCGGGGCTTCTGTTTTAATTGATGCAGTTCGTGACAGTTGAAGGATGCATCTCAGCACGTGTGACCACACTTAAAGGGGGCTCTTACTAATGTATTGTGATTGTCCATATTGTCTCCTTTGCTGGCTGGATTAATTTTCTATCACATTATACACTGCTCGTTTCCATGGTTACAGACCACCCTGTAATCCAGCAGTGGTGGTCGTGCTTACACACTATAGAAAAAAGCATCAGCCTCTCTGGTGGCCGGGACCATGGGAACGCACATAGGCTAGTACTTTTTCCTATATTGTGTAAGCACGACCACCAGTGATGGATTGCAGGGTCGTCTGTAACCATGGAAATGAGCATTGTATAATGTGATAGAAAATTAATCCAGCCAGCAAAGGAGACAATATGGACAATAGCAATACATTAGTAAGTGCCTTGTTTTAACTTTCTCTACATGATAAATGCTACTTACTGAATGCGGGCCCCACTGCTGGGACTCGCACCTATATCCAGAACGGAGCGGGGAGCGCTGCGCCTGGAGGACCCCGGGTTTCCGGGGGTCCGGCCACCACCAGGCGCAGCTCCCCGCTGCGCTCATAGAAATGAATGGGAGCGCAGCGCGCAAGCGTGGCCACCGCTCCCATTCATTTCTATGGAGCCGACGGAAGTAGCTGAGCCAGCGCTCGGCTATTTTCGGCAGCCCCATAGAAATGAATGGAGGGCGGCTGCGCATGCGCAGTGCGCCCTCATTCAGTTCGGGGGCTCCGTTCTGGATATAGATGTGGGTCCCAGCGGTGGGACCCGCACCTATAAGACAATGGGGACATATCCTAGCGATATGCCCCCATTGTCTAAAATGAGAATAACCCTTTAAGCAGGATAGACAGAGAAATAAAGAAAAGAGCACACAGCAGGTGGCGCTCTAAATTTTAGTGAATGACTCAGTGGCTATACTACATTTTTAATTACATGCAAAAACAAAGGACAAGGATAGGCATTGTTACAATGGATCCGCAAAAAAAACGGATGCCATACGGACGTCATTCTTTTTTTTTTGCGGACCGCAAAACACAACGTTCGTGTGAAACTAGCCTTAAAGGGTGGCCTGTGGCTGATAGTTTTAAGGGGCATGTGGCTGGTACTACTGGTGAAGTATGTGGCTCACACTATTATGGGGCCATGTGTACTGATATGGGGCATTGTATCTGGATCTTTTTTGGGTGAATTTAATGAGGGCAGTGTCAAACTGGGGCTCCTTGGGCCTGCCAGAGGAAATTATTATTCAATTCTAATAGGTTTTGATTTAAAGAAAGCAAGTTTGGCTTCAAATGTTTTCGTCCCCTGGACCTTTGGGTGGTATCAGGGCCTGGACCCTCTGGAGGACCAGTCTGATACTACTTAGTGCCTATGTGCACATTCCTGTATATAACACGGGAAGTCTGACAGTAGTCTCAGCTATGTATGTGCGGTGGGGAGGGGTAGGCACTAAGCTGGTGTATTACTCATCAGCCAGCTGCACCGTCAGGCTCCCCACACTGCAGCATCTGCCTTCTGCCAGAGCGGATCGCCTTATCCCTGCTGCGCTGGACGAGGCTTTATACCTCTGCAGCCAATCCGGCACCGGCGGGGGCGGGGCCAGCCAGCTCATTAGCGCTGGAGGTATGTGGACGGATGCTGGAGCTGTCATTATTCTGCATCTGCCCACATGATGCGGCTGCCGTGTAGACCGGCGACATAGGGGCAATTTCTGGAAGCCATCGTGTTATCTCAGTGCAGGGAAGACATGTCACATATGCTGCAAGCCACGGAGCGGGTGAAATGGGGAAGCAAGGAGATCGCCTTTAAGAGGGCCGCCTTCCTGCTGGCTGCTGCCTACGGACTGAAGACCCTGTACCCCATCATCAGCAGGCAGCTCCGGAGGAAAGAGCGCAGCCCCTGCAAGCACAGCAGCCAGGACGGGGGCGGCAGTGGCCCTCTCCCCTCCCCGGGGGTCAATGCGGAGTTCTACAGGCAGCTGTTGGAGCTCAGGAAGGTGCTGTTCCCCAGACTGCTGAGCAAGGAGCTGGGGCTGCTGTCCGTGCACTCGCTGGCTCTCATCTCCAGGACCTTCCTGTCCGTCTATGTGGCCGGGCTTGACGGGAAGATAGTGAAGAGCATCGTGGAGAAGAAGCCCAGGAGCTTCCTACTGCAGCTGATCAAATGGCTCCTGATCGCCATCCCGGCCACCTTCGTCAACAGTGCGATCCGCTACCTAGAGTGTAAGCTGGCGCTGGCGCTGCGCACCCGGCTGGTGGACCATGCCTACCAGACCTACTTCACCGATCAGACCTACTACAAGATCATCAACATGGACAGCAGGCTGGCCAACCCCGACCAGTCCCTCACTGAGGACATCATGATGTTCTCCCAGTCTATAGCACACCTGTATTCCAACCTGACCAAACCCATCCTGGACGTGGTGCTGACCTCCTACACCCTCATCCAGACTGCAAGGTCCAGAGGAGCCGATCCCCTGGGGCCTACACTGCTGGCTGGCCTGGTGGTGTATGCCACTGCCAAAGTGCTCAAAGCATGCTCCCCTAAATTTGGCAAACTGGTGGCAGAAGAGGCCCACAGGAAGGGTTACCTGCGCTATGTGCACTCCAGGATTATAGCCAATGTAGAGGAGATCGCCTTCTACAGAGGCCATAAGGTAAGCCTGGCATGATGGTCAATGAGTGAAACCTGAGAGGCCCTGGGAAGAAGATGCTGCTATTGTCATGCTGATCTGCCCTGCCCCCACCCCCATTATGTGCTTCAGTTTCCTGGCGAAATTTAAAACTGTCTAGGAAACAGTACATGGCATCCCAGTAGATCAGCTGGGGCCTTGACAGGTTTGAAACCCATACAGACATGGTGTAGTAGCTAGCAGATTGACCATATGCATTATGATGTGTCTACCAGTTATATATGATGCTTTATAGCACTAGTCAAACATTGTATTAGTCACTGCAACGTCAACATTTCTACCTTTAAAAACACTAAAACATTTGGCTTGGGGGGGGGCTTCAGAAATTATGCAGGTTGCCGGGGAGCGAGGTAAGTACAATGTGTGTGAGGAGCCCAGGGGGCATTCCAGGGGTTGGATAACCCCTTTAGTATGTGTATTCACACATCATTGGTTTTATAAAGACCGTCGATCAGAGGTGGCACCATGGAAGTATGCCTTATTTTGAGAACGCACATTATAGTTTATGGGTTTGTGAAATCCACAGACACAACATGGATTCTTCACAGACATCTTCACGATTGAACCAATGACCAGTCTGGTCACGGATGTTATCAAGGGCAAGTGAAAGAGGCCTTAAAGAAAAATTCTCTCCTGTTAGGAGGTTTTCCGGGAGTTAACTACTGATGACCTCATCAGTATCTGATTGGTGGGGGTCCGATCACATACTGATCGGACACCTGCCGATCAGCTGTTTGAGAAGGTAACGGCGCTCCCGTGAGCACCGAGCCCTTCTCTCAGCAAACCAAGCACAGTGCGGTACATTGTACAGCGGCTGTGCTTGGTATGGCGCTCAGCCCCATTCACTTGAACGGGGCTGAACCGCTCCTAGGCCACGTGAATGATAAACGTGACATCACTGGCCTAGTAAAAGTTGAGAGAAGGCCTTGGCGCTCACGGGAGCGCCGGTGCCTTCTCAAACAGCTGATCGGCGGGGGTCCCGGGTGTCGGACCCCCACGGATCAGATACTGATGACCTATCCTGACGATAGGTCATTAGCAGTTAACTCTGGGAAAACCCCTTTAACTACTACTTTTGGGTTACAATCCTGTTCACACCACTTTAGATACATGTCAGCAGGTTCTTCTGATTTCCACAGAATTTGGTATGTGTATGATGGACACCACTGCTGTTTTCCAGAATTAGCTTTCAGTGGAAGGAAGGCTAGATTTGATCAGTTGTATTACCCAGAGATAAGCAGTGGCAGAGGTGTTAAGCAGCTCTTTATAAATTGGCCAAAGATATACCGCCATACAAATACTGTATACAGACTGACCGTTTACAGAGAACCTGTCACCACAAACTGCAGTGCAATCTGCAGGCAGCATGTTATAGAGCAGGAGGAGCTGAGCAGACTGAGATATAGTTTTGTGGCAAAATAATGTAATTTATACATTTAAAGGGGCTGTCCCCCCTTTAAATGTAGCATAATACCCACCTCCAAAACAGCCTAGGGCAGCACTATACACTGCCCATTTGCCGGTGCTAGGCTTGCAATGCAGAAAGGCAAAGGCATTTTCTGCCTCGTTGTTCCTCTCATACATAGTAAGGGAATACAGAATAGGTGATATCTGGGTTCGCCCCCTGAACCCAGATAACCTCTTTAAAGAGAATCTGTCAGCTCTGAAACACCATCCAAACTACAGTAAGCGATGTATAGTGTAAGTGACGTTGAGTCCAGTTATGTAAGTTTTATGTTCATACTCGCTTCCATTCTGATGTTGTGCTCCCACAAACTAGCAGTAAAATGCACTCACTGGACTCCAGTGCTCACTCACATAATGGAGAGGACTCAAAGAAGAGTCCTCTCAATGTATTTTACTGCTGGTTTGTGGGAGCACAGCATCGGAATGGAAGTGAGTATGAAGATAAAACTTACATATTCGGATTCAGCATCACTTACACTATACAACACTTACTCTAGTTCAGGGGGTGTTTCAGAGATGACAGGTTCCCTTTAAGTCTCTGACTTTAGTTGTACACAAGGAGGTGTTATCAGCGACTGATAGCATTCTCAGTGTAGGGCTCCATTCACACGTCCGCAGAATGTGTCCGCATCCGTTCCGCAAAATTGCAGAACGGGTGCGGACCCATTCATTTTCAATGGGGCCGCAAAAGATGCGGACGGCACACAGTGTGCCGTCCGCATCCGCACTTCCATTCCGCGGCCCCGCAAAAATATAGAACATGTCCTATTCTTGTCCGGAGCCACGGACAAGAAAAGGCATCTCTATATAGAGCCGGCCATGTGCGGTCCGCAAATGCGGAACGCACATGGCCGGTGCTCGTGTTTTGCGGATCCGCAATTTGCGGACCGCAAAACACACGGACGTGTGAATGTACCCTAAGTGTGTATACATAGATAGCTGTCAGTCACTGATAGTTATACATGTGGGAGGTGTTACATAGTAACATAGTTTTTAAGGCCGTGTCCATCCAGTTCGGCCTGTTTTCCTACAAGTTGATCCAGAGGAAGGCAAAAAACCCTGTGAGGTAGAAGCCAATGTTCCTCACTTTAGGGAAAAAAATTCCTTCTCGACTCCAATCAAGCAATCAGAATTACTCCCTGGATCAACGACCCGTCTCTAATAACTATAACCTGTAGACAGAGAGTTCCATAGTCTCACTGCTCTTACCGTAAAGAATCCTCTTCTATGTTTGTGTACAAACCTTCTTTCCTCCAGGTGCAGAGGTTGTCCCCTCGTCACAGTCCTGGGGATAAATAGATGATGGGAGAGATCTCTGTACTGACCCCTGATATATTTATACATAGTTATTAGATCTCCCCTCAGTTGTCTTTTTTCTAAAGTAAATAACCCTAATTTTGATAATCTTTCTGGGTACTGTAGTCCGCCCATTCCGGTTATAACTTTAGTTGCCCTCCTCTGAACTCTCTCCAGCTCTGCTATGTCTGCCTTGTTCACAGGAGCCCAGAACTGTACACAGTACTCCATGTGTGGTCTGACTAGTGATTTGTAAAGTGGCAGGACTATGTTCTCATCACGGGCATCTATGCCCCTTTTGATGCAACCCATTATCTTATTGGCCTTGGCAGCAGCTGTCTGACACTGGTTTCTACAGCTTAGTTTGCTGTTCACTAAAATTGCTAGGTCCTTTTCCATGTCAGTGTTACCCAGTGTTTTACCATTTAGTATGTACTGGTGACTTGCATTATTCCTTCCTATGTGTCCTTCCCTTACATGTGTCAATGTTTAACCTCATCTGCCACTTCTCTGCCCAAGCCTCCAATCTATCCAGATCCATCTATAGCAGTGTACTGTCCTCTTCTGTGTTAATTACTTTACACAGTTTAGTGTCATCTGCAAAAATTGATATTTTACTGTGCAAGCCTTCTACAAGATCATTAACCCTTTCATGACCGGACCTATAAAAGGCCTGAATGTCCAGGCAACTTTTTGTGATTTGGGCACATGGTGGCTTAGTGACCCTAATTTTTTTTTTTCGTTTGAATACGAAAATAATTTTTGCAATTTTTTTTACTTGACACTTTACTTGACACTTAGACACTTGACTTATTATTAGAATGGTTTTTTTAAAGATATTTTATATTTTTTTAGGTTTAATTTAGACAAAAAACGCTAATTCTTATTAAAAAAAATGATTTTTTTTTAATTATAGATTTTTTTTTTAAATATTAAAACTGACGCACAAATTAATTATTGCAATGGGTTCCCTATTTGATGACGATCATTTTGACATATAGCATGTATAGATTTTATTTGACGGGGCGACTATGGTGACTGTTTTCATTGGCGACTGCGTGTTTAATTTTTATTTTTTTTTACACTTTTTTGTTTGTTTTTTATTTATTTTTTTTACTTATATATTAATTTATTTTTGACAACTAATATGTCCCCCAGGAGGTCATTAAAAGACCTCTGGAGGACTGACTTTTTTTTTCTTTCTTTTTTTAACACTTTTTTTACCACTGTTTCCACTGTAACTGGGGCATCCACAGGAGCCCCAGTTACAGGGGAAAACAGCCCCCTGGGGGCTCATTACACACAGGCAGAGCTGATCAGGGTCTCCTTAGACCCTGCAGCACTGCTCTGGCCCCGAGACACCCGGCGGTCCCGTGACCGCCGGGACTAACACAGGAAGCGGCGCTGCCGCTTCATTCCTGCTGCGCCGGCTGAGCAGGTAAGTCTCTCCTCCGGCTTAGGAGAAGACAGAAGCGGTAATAAACCGCTCCTGTCTTCTCCTCAGGGTCCCCGCTCTGTCTGTGAGCCGGGACCCGACCTGCTCCTGCTAGATTGCAGGAGTAGGAGCTTTAATACCAGCGCTGATCAGCGCTGGGATTAAAGGGCCGCCTGCAAGTCTATATACGTGCTATCTGCACGGGGCATGTGCAGATAGGACGTATATAGCCGTATGGCGGTCGTGAAGGGGTTAATAAATATATTGAAAAGAATAGGGCCCAATACTGACCCCTGTAGTACCCCATTAGTGACCCAATCTGAGTATGTACCATTAATAACCACCCTTGGTTTTCTATCACTGAGCCAGTTACTTACCCACATACAGACATTTTCTCCCAGTCCAAGCATTCTCATTTTATATACTAACCTTTTATGTGGTACAGTCAAATGCTTTTGAGAAGTCCAAATATACGACATCCATTGATTCGCCGTGGTCAAGTCTAGAACTTACCTCCTCATAGAAACTGATTAAATTAGTTTGACATGACCGATCCCTCAGGAAGCCATGCTAATATGGAGTTATTTGCTTTTTTCATTTATCAGTGATTGATAGCATTCTCTGTGTAAGTGTGTATACATACATAGCTGTCAGTCACTGATAGTTGTATATGGGGGTGGTGTTATCAGTGATTGATAGCATTCTCTGTGTAAGTGTGTATACATAGATAGCTGTCAGTCACTGATAGCTTTACAGGGGGAAGTGTTATCAGTGATTGATAGCATTCTCTGTGTAAGTGTGTATATATAGTATATAGATAGATGTCAGTCACTGATAGCTGTACATGGGGGAGGTGTTATCAGTGATTGATAGCATTCTCTGTGTAAATGTGTATACATAGATAGCTGTCAGTCTCTGATAGTTTTACACGGGGAGGTGTTATCAATGATTGATATCATTCTCTGTGTAAGTGTGTATACATAGATAGCTGGCAGTCACTGATAGCTGTACACTGGGGAGGTTTTATCAGTGATTGATAGCATTCTCTGTGTGAGTGTGTATACAGAGATAGCTGTCAGTCACTGATAGCTGTACATGGGGGAGCAGGGCTCCAGATGGTGACCAAAATGGTCGCCAATGCGACTCAGAATTCGCAAATGGAGACAAGACTTTTGTTGCCATTTGCGCCTAGACCCGGCATTTACCGATACTAGGCTGCACTACTGCACAGCCTAGTATCAGAGAACATGGAGCACGCTGCTCTCAGCGCGCTCCATGTTCCCTCATCAGCACAGGGGAGAAGGAAGCAGTCTGTCCCTCCCCCCTGTGCTGCTGCTGCCACTGCCACCAATGGGAGAGGGGAGGGGGAGGGCGCACTGCGCCACCAATGATAAGGACTATGTTTAATAAAAGTACAGGAGCGGGTGCCGGCAGAGAATCACATAGCCAGCATCCGACCTGTATGATAGGGAGCTGCCATACGCCGCAGTTAACCCCTCAGGTGCGGCACTTGAGGGGTTAACTACCGCTGACTGCAGCTCCCTATCTGTGGCATAACTAACAGGGAAGCCGCTGCTTCGGGCCCACGCTGACAAGGGGTCCGGGAGCAGCGTCAGAAAACGGCAGAATTATCTCAGGTCAGTCCCTGCCCTCTGACAAACCTCTGCGCCCTAAACCCCCCGTTGATCCTTCTTACTGCCTGTCTCTGCCAGCATATCGCTTGACCCCGCCCACTACCGCACTATGCTAATTAAGCCCGCCTACTAAGTTCTTGCCCTGACTGAAGAGTGTGGCAGGAGAGAGAAGAAGCATGGCAGCCGGCAAAAGGAGCAGCACCGAAGCGGCACAGCAGCCAGCGCACATCACTCATCACAGCACCCCCTGGCCCCGGCCTGTGTTCCCCCGGCCCCTGTTTGCACCTCCCTGTCCCTCTGAGCCCCCCCCCGGCCCTTAACTGTACCTCTTGGCCCTGGCCTGTGTTCCCCCCGGCCCCTGTTTGCATCTCCCTGTCCCTCTGAGAAACACCCCCCCCCCGGCCCTTATCTGTACCTCTTGGCCCTGGCCTGTGTTCCCCCCGGCCCCTGTTTGCATCTCCCTGACCCTCTGAGCCCCCCCCCTCTGGCCCTTGTCTGTGCCTCCCCAGCCCTTGTCTGCGCCCGTCACCCCTGTCTACACCCCCCTGGCCTTTGTCTGCCCTCCCCCGGGCCCTGTCCTGTGCCCCCCCCGCCCCGTGTGTACCCCCCTGAGCCTGGCCCCTGTCTGCGATCTTGAGTAGCCCCCCCGTCCACCAGTATAATAAACATTGGTGGCAGTGACCACAGGGTCCCCCCCACCCCTTCATTGATGGCAGTGGTAGATACCGATCGGAGCCCCAGCAATGTAATCGAGGGGCTCCGATCGGTTGCCTTGGCAACCAGGACGCTACTGGAGTCCTGGCTGCCATGGTAAGCTCCCTGTTGCTGTGTGCACAAAGCCCAGGGCAGCAGGGAGAGTGTGAGGTCCTATTCACCCTACTAGAGCTCTATGATGAACAGGAAAAGAGTTCTAGCCCCTAAGGTGGAAATAGTAAATAAAAAGTAAAAAAAACAAAACAAAAAAACACACCAATATATTAAGTTTAAGGGCCCATTCACACGACCGTGTGAATGTGTCCGCATCTATTCTGCAGTTTTGCGGAATAGATGCAGCTGCATTTACTTCAATGGGCGGGGTGCAAACTTGCCACAGCTCCGCAAGAAATTACAGAACATGTCCTATTCTTGTCTGCAACAGCGGACAAAAATAGGCATTTTGAACGGGGTGCCTGGCTGCGTGTTCCGCAAATTGTGGAACACACGCTGGGAGGCATCCGTGATATTGCGGAGCCCCTTAATCACCCCCTTTCCCAATTTTGCATATAAAATATATTAACAATAAATAAACATTTACATATTGCCATGTCCGAAAAGTCCAAACTATTATAATATAAAAAAACTCCTATGTGGTGAACACGTAACAGGAAAAAAAAAAATCTGCACAATTCGCCATTTTTTAGTCACCTTGTCCCCCCAAAAAATAGGATAGGACTGTTCTATTATGGGCCAGACTTTCCATCTTCTCCTTCAAGTCTTTTTTTAATTATAATTATATGTATTTAAATTTGGCGACTAAAAATGTAATTTGGCTCCTAAATTTTTCAGTTCAGGAGCCATTGGCTCCTAGGTATTTTTTTTAGTCTGGAGCACTGGGGAGGTGTTATCAGTGATTGATGTTTTGGTTTTTTAGCAAAGATAGTCCTGTATGCAAGACTTCTCTCCGCCAGCTTTGACAAAATCTCTGATGGAGGCCCAGAACAGAGGCTTTAACGCATATGTGAACATGCCCTTTTTCAATATCAGATGTTAGCCTAATGCAGTACGTGCTAGGGTATTTTGCTGTAAATAATGTAACATTAATATGGAAATATTTTTCAGTTCAAAGATCCTTAGTCAGTTTCTCCCATAAAGAAACTCCAGTGGAACAGTTCTTCTTTGTCATGATGCATGGCAGAGACTCTCAGACCCCTAATGAATAATTGTTTGGCCCTGTTGCTAAGCAACATAAGCCTCGTCCATGCAACAAAACATCCTGATCTCTACAATCCTGTGGAGATAGTTGAATGTCATTCATTTTAGATCCTTGCAGCACTAGATAAAGGGCAAAGTGCAGCTGTTCTTCAGGATAACTTATAAAGAATGTCTCTTTAAATGGCTTGTTCATCTTTGGGGGCCTTTCTGCCACCCCCCACCACCCTACACCCCATTCTTACCTGCTCTGCGAATCTGGCTTCTGGCTCCTTTGGTCCCCTGACGCCACTGCCTCGCTCAGGTCTCCAGATGTCGACATCTTGTTTAACCGAGGTCACATGGCTGCAGTGATGTGTTCCCCATGTGTCACGCCACCACTGCGGCCAATCATTGGCTGCAGCAGCCGCATGACTTGCGTGTAACAAGATATTGGCACACAGAGACCGGAGAGAGGTGGTGGCAGGAGACCGAAGGAGCTGAAACCCAGCAGTGGGGATCAGAAAAGTATTCCTGCACATTGGGCATCTGGTGTTAAGGACCTCCAAAGATGAACAACCCCTTTTAACCCTGTAGTTGTATGTATTGTTTCTGAAGACCAAGTATTTTTCAGTGAAATGACTGATTATGGAGGCAAATGTTTGTCAGTCTCAGTCTTATCAACTTTACAGGGTATTCAGGTTACCTAACCAATTTTTCAACAATCCAGCTATATCCTGACTGTACTGTGTAATCCCTAACCTGATGTATTTCACCCTCCAGTGAATCCTCTGTACCTTTTTGTTCACCTCGTTATCTCTCACCGCTATCCTATTCCATTCTAGACCTTCATGCCCACGTCCCACGTGACCAGAAACAAGGTCCTAGAACTACAACTCTCAGAGTCCTTGCTGCACTGCTGTGTTTGTGTGTATTGACAAGTGCCTCTTCTACCTAATTGGCTGCTAGGAGAGTTGTGTGACACACACATCGCAGTAATTCCCCAGCATCCCAGCATTGTCATTTAGACTTATTCTGGCGTGTGCAGTGCATGTGCAACGTCCAAATAAGATGAAAGTGAATGTGCAGGTCAGTGCGCATTCACATTGCTCAGAGACTCCATATGGCAATGGTGGAATGAACTGCACATGCCAACCCCAACTTCACGAGACTACAGGTCGAAACCAGTGAAAATGAAATGTAAACATTAGGCAGAGAGAAAAACTAAAGAAAATTTTTAACCCTTTCTACCCTTTTTTTTTTTTTTTTCATTTTTACATTTAGTTTTGCACTCACGACCTTCCCAGAGCCATAACGTTTTTATTTTTCAAATCACATAGGGCTTTTTTTTTGGTACATTCCTAGGCCTCCATTTACTATTACATATGATGTAGTGGGAAGCAGGAAAAAAAATTCCAAATGGGATGGAATTGGAAAAAAAAAAGCAATTTCACCACAGTATTATGGGTTTTTTATTTACGACGTTCGATATGCGATAAAACTGACCAGTTAATTTCATTCCAGGTCAGTACGAATCCAGCGATACCTTATATGTTTTTACTTGATACTTATAAAATAATAAATGAAAAAACCTTGATAAAAATCAGTTTCAGTTTTTTGTCGCCATATTCTAACCCCTAACCTTCTTTGTAGTTACATGTATAGAGCTGTGTGAGGGCTCATTTTTTGCGGTTTGATCTGTACTTTTCATTAATGCCATTCTGGGGTGTGTATGATGTTTTAATCACTTTTTATAAAATCTTGTTGTGGGAAATGAAGCAACCAAAAATCGTCCATTTCCTTTTTTTCGTTATTTGCCATGCGGGGAAAATATTTTTATACTTATAGTATAGGTGTTTTTGCATGTGGCAATACCCATTATGTGTATTTTTTTATTTTTTCATTTTTTATTTTGGGCAAAGGGGGTGATTTGAATTTTTTTATTTTTATTTTTAAAAGGTTTATTAAAAGGGAGCTATAACAAGCAATCATTAGATTGCTATTCCCATAGACTCCAATGCATTAGCATTGGAGTGTATGAGAAAATTACTAGTTTGCTATGCTGCTACTGGGAGGGCTTCATAGGAAACACAAGCAGCAGCCTCCTGTCATTTTCAATGACAGGGGCTGCTGCAGACACACTCGGGCTCCCCCGATTGCCGCCAGAGGTAGCTAGAGTGTACCTGGAAGAGCGCGCATTAGAAGTGTTAAATGTCCCTGACCGGCATTATTGCCGGTCGCAGACAAGAGCCGTTGGTGTCTGTTGTATGAAACAGTGGGCACCCCATGGCTATGTCGCCCACTCTGCTCCGGAGCAGGCGCCATCTTTAAAGACCCGGCCAGCGCCGTACTAGTTCAGCGCTGGTCAGGAAGGGGTTAAAGGGAATCGGTTACCAGGATTTTGGATCATTTTCTACAGTAATACATGAGTAGTTCTGCTTATATAGAGTCCAGATCACTATGTTTTATAGTTCCTCTACTGTCAGCGCTGAGAGCTGCACTGAAATACCTTGTCGGGACTGCCGTGCATGTGCACAGGAGTCCTCTACTTTATGTTGGCATGACACAGAAGTCTGGACTGTGTATTTCATTACAGATTTGACCGCTGACAAAAAATAGCGATCTGGGCCATGCAGATAACAGTCCAGAATCATAGTAACACATTCCCTTTAAGCAAGGGACTTTATTGTATTGATAAAAACTAAAACATAAGTTTGAGTAACCGGAATACCCCTTTAATTTAGTACTAAACAGGTTATACAATTATTATTTATGGACACAGCTTAGACAATACAGCTAAAATCAGAATAAACAAATAAATGACGTGTATGTGTTAATAACAGCGACCTTGGTTTATGTTTATCTGTCCTTTATATCAATTAACAGTCTGTGAAATAAGGCAAGCTGCGGGGAATTGCTATTTCCATAACCCTCCTCCAGAAGATCAATAATTAATGCCCAGTAATGTGATAAGAGAATAGTGTAAGACGCTATAGTTTAAAGTATTTAAATCCATCAGATGCAGCATGTGTGTATACTGGTATCAGATTCATCAGAGCACAATTTAGTTATACAGAAGGATAAATCCTAAGAGAATACGTGTAGTGCTATTTCTAGATAGTAAAGTGGATGGCCGGTCTGGGACTATAAAGCGTCCCTGGCACACAAACCTCACCAGCCCACATACAGTACTGTGAAAAAATAGCGACATGTAATGCACGTTGAGGTGAATTTTACTTTACTTGGTCACAACCCGGGGTTGTTCGGGCAATAATAAGCATCATTCATATTATGTCAGGTGGTCCCTCAAGTTACAATATTAATTGGTTCCAGGACGACCATTGGATGTTGAAACCATTGTAAGTTGAACAATCGGTTCCAAAGCCCCAATATGTCATCCAAGATCATAGAAAATGAAGATTTAAGAAAAATAAGCAGATAACTAAGTCTACTTTCACACTAGCGTTTACATATTCTGGTATTGACTTCCGTCATAGGGGCTCAATACCGGAATAAAACTCTTCAGTTTTGTTCCCATTCATTGTCAATGGGGAAAAAACTGAACTGAAGACAATGGAGGCTCCTAAAAGCATTCCGTTCTGTCTCCAGACCGGAGAGCAAACCGCAACATGCTGCGGTTTGCTCTCCGTACTGGGGATCCACACTGAGACGGATCCGTCATGACCCCCAATGCAAGTCAATGGGGACGGATCCGTTCAGTGTGACACACTAGTAAACGGATCCGTCCTCCATTGACTTTCAATGGAGTTCATGACGGATCCGTCACCTTGCACTTTTCCCTCTCAGCTCCCTCCTCTCTCCAGCAGGGGGCGCTGTGAGGAATCTTCCCATTGTGCACTCCGTCCTCCTCCTCTGTAGTGTCCCTCTCATCTGGAGCCTCTGGGACAGGTCTGGAGCTGCTGGGACAGGTAAGTAACCCCCCCCCTCCTCAACACAGTGCCTGACACGTGTGAGGCCGGAGCGAGGTCCCGGGCCCACACGTGCACCTGCGCTAGCAGGGATCCGGCGGGACCCTTCACCCGCCGGATCCGTGCTGCCGCTAGTGTGAAAGTGGCCTAAGGCCTCTTTCACACTAGCGTTAGTACGGATCCGGCGGGTCCTTCACCCGCCGGATCCGTACTGAGTAAATACAACCTTGTGGATCCGTAATTCCGGATCCGGTTGTATTAGCGTTTAAACGGATCCGGAATAACCTCTATTGAAAGTCAATGGAGGACGGATCCGTTTACAAGTGTGTCCACACCTAACGGATCCGTCCCCATTGACTTGCATTGGGGGTCATTCCGGATCCGTTTAGGTGCGGATAACTAGTACGGAGAGCAAACCGCAACATGTTGCGGTTTGCTCTCCGGTCTGAAGACTGAACGGAATGCTTTCAGGAGCATTCCGTTGTCTTCAGTTCAGTTTTGTCCCCATTGACAATGAATGGGGACAAAACGGAAGCGTTTTATTCCGGTATTGAGCCCCTATGACGGAGCTCAATACCGGAATTCCATAACGCTAGTGTGAAAGTAGCCTAAGACAGATAAAACAAGTACTTACATATATCAGTCAGGAATAGCTGATAACTAGCAACTGATACAGCTATTTTACCAGAGAAGTGATTGATTGGTTGGAACTGAGTGATTGTATGTTGAGTCTGGTTTCAAGTTACGATCGGTCAGAAAAGACCATTGTATGTTGAAAATATTGTATCCTGAGGCCATTGTATCTTGAGGGATCACTGTATAGACCTTCTACTTTATAATATAGTTTATTTACCATTGTGGCCGGTATCTGTAAATTGGATCTCTGGTCACATGACTCTGTCCATCAAAGTTACGTCCACTGCTATCCTCTTCTGACTTCTGATGGGGAGAATTTAGGAGCACATCACCAAAATAGGATGTAGAGTCATGTAACCAGAGTTCAAATCTAGAGATACCAACCACAACGGTAAGTACACTATGTTATAAAGTCAAAGGGCTATACGTGTTAAAATTAAAGAGGTTTTACACCCTTTTGATACTGATGACCTATCCTCCAGATGGGTAACCAGCATCAGATTTTGTGGGTGTCCGGCACTAAGTGCCCCATAATCTGCTGTTCTTCGCAGCTGCTGGTGTCAGAAACAAAAAAATGTGTACTGAGCCAAAAGCAGAAGACTCTCTCCACTGTGTACTGGCTGTGTTGGGTTACGTTAAAGAGTCAGTGTGCTTTCAATAAAATGTTGATATGTCATAACGACGCATCAAAGCTTTTGATCGGTGGGGGTCTGAGTTCTGACATATCGCTCTCCTTACTGCAGGAGACAGGCACAATAGAAAGTCTATGACTGCATATTGATTCCGTCTCCTGCAGCAAGGCGTGGCAGAGCTCTATGTCTCTATGTCAGCACTTCTCTCTCCTCATTTTAGTGATTGGTGGTGGTCTCGGCACTCAGATCCCCAAGGATCGCTATGACATATCAAAAGTTTTATGAAAGCTTGGTGAAGATTTAAAGAGGACCTTTCACGACTTTAAAAAATCTGGGTGCGTGATGCCAGCAGCGTTGTTTTCTAGTACGTCAGCATGGCTGCTATATAGTACATCGATCTAATATTGATGACCTATGCAGAGAAAAAAACAAAGGTGGGGGGAAGTGTTTGGTCCTTCCTTTATCTCTCTGCCCTATTCAGCATGCTTGTGTGGCTGAATATGCATATCAATAGGAACTGAACTGATCAAGCAGAGGGGGACAACCTGTGTTTAGAAATGGTGCTAAAATTGTTTCCAACTAAAGGTCCTATTAGAGGGTTGGATATATTTTTGTTAGGCTACTTTCACACAAGCTTCAAAATGCATTCTGCTCCATTCTCATACTGGAGAGCAAACCGCAGCATGCTGGGGTCTTCTTTCCGTCCTGGTATGCGGAGCAAGACAGATTCGTAATGACCCACAATGCAAGTCAATGGGGGCGGATCCGTTATCTCTGCCACAATAGAAAACGGATCCGTCCCCCATTGACTTTCAACGGAGTTCATGAAGGAACCATCTTGGGTATGTTAAAGATAATACAACCGGTTCCGTTCATAACGGATGCAGATGGTTGTATTATCAGTAACGGAAGCGTTTTTGCAGAACCCTGCCGGATCCAGCAAAAACGCTAGTGTGAAAGTAGTCTTAACGAGCGGCAGTGACAATTTAACTAGTCACCTGCTTCAATAATCTCTAAATAACTTTCACTGTTTGGTCGTTATTACGATTGTTGTTAAAAGACAGGCAGATTTTTCCAATCCATGAAAAACAAACAATTTATCGCTTGTCGTTCGATCTCTGCTTGCTATTACACGACAATAATTTCACAATTAGCTGTTCAGGGAAGTCTGTTTAACTGCTGCTCCGTCATCAACTGCCATCCAAGAATTTCCCTTCTGTCTCATCCAGAAATACACCAGTGCTGACTTTTTCTATGATCTATGGGAAAATTGTGCCAACTGCAGCAAACTATCTTTGTGTTTTTTGTTGCTTTAGATGACCATACAGTTATGTACTATCTATGCTTATTGCTAGCATATGTTAACAAGTCATGGGTTTATGAGGATTTAGGCACAGATTCTGTAAATTAATAATTGACAACATATATGGCTTCACATCCTGTTGTCATTTTTATGGCTAACATGGTTGAGCAGAAGACATGTCAGTATCTTTGCAAGTAATAAAAGAAACATAGTTTTAACAATTTTCTAGAAGCAGCTTTCCGACATCTAATTAAAATATACTTAAAGAGGACCTTTCACCACTCCTGACATGCCTGTTTTAATAGCTTCCATGCATTCTCCACGTACTAACAATTCTGGAACATCTATTCTTATGGCTCTATGTTTTGCCATTCCTTTATTATTTGCACTAGAAGTTATGTATGAATTGTTATTTGCCTTCAGTAAAGGAAGAGAGGGGAGGTGACCAGTTGGGGGTGTGTACCTGCACAGACTGACTCTAGCCAATCAGTGCTGTCATGTTCAGACTGTGCAGATACACACCCCCAACAGGTCACCTCCTCTCTGTACCCTTACTGAAGACAAAAAAGGAATGACACAACATAAGAATAGATGTTCCAGACTTGTTATTACATGGGAAATGCATGAAGCTATTAAAACAGGCATGTCAGGAGTGGTGAAAGGTCCTCTTTAAAAGGGGTCTCTGGTCATTTCCTTTACTTAGTCCATGGTACCAACCTGCGGAGGAAAGATGTTTCACATACTACTCACTCTTCCTCGCTTCCCCGATGCAGCCGTCTCAGCTGCACTTGAGCATGCTGTGGGCTCTTCTGCTCGGATCCCGACAGGATGTGGCTGCTTCTTTTCCTGTTCAGCTTCATTGAAGTCAAGTTGGGACCTGGGCGGAAAAGCCTGCAGCAAGAGACAGCTTCATCAGGGGAGCGAGGGAGGGTGAGTATCTACCGTCCCCAGGTTAGTACCATAGACTATTTAGAGGAAATGATTAGAAAGCCTCTGTACTCATAGCTACACATCAAAGGTTTTGATTGGTGTGGGTCCGAGTGCTGAGACCCCACACTGATCACTAGAACAAGGAGAGAGCGGAGCTCACACAGAGAGCTCCCTCCGCGGAGGAGACATACTAGTGATGGACTCAAAGGCTTTCTATTGAGCGTGTCTCCTGGAGTGAGGGGAGAGAGTGATCTATGTGAGCAGTTCTTTCTCCGTATTCTTGCAATTGAGCTTCTGGACCCACACTGATCAGAATGTTTCATATCTGGATATGGAATATTGTAGCCACATAGCAGTTAAAAAAATTGAAAACCAGACATACTATATTACATCACAATCTCTTTCTAACAAAGGATCGGGGCTCTCCCCATTCATTGCTCCAATTGTTCCCCATGAAACTCAGGGGGTATGTGCTTTCTACTGCAGCTCTGTCCCAATCATAGTTTAGGGGGCGTGTCTTTTCTTTCTTTCTATCACAGCTTCGGGTGTGTGTCCTGTCTGCTGTGGCTCTTTGCCTGCAATCGTCACAGCTTCTAATTGTAGATAGGACTAGGGGCATTTGAAGGTTGGAACTAAGCATGTGCGACCACTTAAGCAAGGTGGACAGAGAAATAAGGAACAAACAGCAGGTGCTGCTATACAGATAGATTTTATTGAACATCTCAAGTTACTACTATACAAAAATGTTAATTGTATGCAATTGTAAACATATGAAGATCTAGGTTTTGTAGAATATTGTTCGTGGGACAACCCCTTTAATGTTGCATATCTGTAAAATTACCAGAGTCTTTTGCTGAGAATGTCTTTTCTTTTTAGGTAGAAATGACAAAGCTTCAGAAGAGTTATGTGGCATTAGCAGATCAAATGAATCTTATTCTATCGAAACGTCTGTGGTATGTGATGATAGAGCAATTTCTTATGAAGTATGTATGGAGCGCAAGCGGGCTTGTCATGGTGGCTGTGCCCATTATCACTGCAACAGGCTTTGCAGATGGAGGTGAGAAGAACTTTGGTTATTTCAAAACTGATGCTGATATTTTAAAGCTAAAAACGTTTCCCTGTTTCAGTATATTGACATGTTCTTGTATTTCTCATCTTTCTTTTAACTAGTTGAGTGATTTAAAAGGGTATTATCATCTCATACTTTATGATTGGAAGAGTTCCAAACTCTGGGATGCTTACCAATCTTGAGAATGAAGATGCTCCAGTTCTTATTCATTATTGGAGCTCATTCGCAGTCTTTTCCTGCACAGCAGTGCCCTGGTCTCCCACTTTACAAGGGAACTGCAACAAAGCTTTATTCGGGTCTTCAGGATAAATGACTGACAGTAGGAAAGGGCAGGTGAGAAGGTGAGAGCAGAAGCCAAGGGGATGTGGTGAAATAATCAAGGAGGCTTGTAGGGTGAACTAATGACCATCAGCCCGAGCAGGCAACACCCTAAACTAAGAACTACTGTATGCCAGACAATGAAAATAACTTCTTATTGCTAAAATTCGAGGAAAAAAGGATCTTAAACAAAAATGGCTAAGCTTTGAAGACAAAAGATACAGGTGAAGCACTTGAGGTTTTAAAGATGATGTGCAGCTCTGCTGACATACATATTTTAGTAAAGATATTATTCATGAAATTATTCTGGAGCATCTTTACTTAGGACTCTTTTTAGCGCAGTTTATCTGTTATTCCTTCTACAAAGTGATATGACTACTGGGAGTTATCAGTTGGGGGTGTTCCATTATATACTATGACACTGTCCAGTCAGTTTGGCCAGAGTACGTAGGGACACACCCCTTTGGCAAGGATTATAGTAGTGTCCAATTGTCAATTTATTCATAAATATTCAGGAAAAATAACAGAGGAACAGCACATGCTCTAGAATTGATATTTCATGGGAAATACAAGTAATTACTAGAACAGACATGTTAGGAAAGCGGACAGGTCCTCTTTAAGAGCACTATGAAGCACTGGAAGTATGTGTAATGGAGGTAAGGATGGTTTTGTATACCGTTGTTGACCAAACTCAACTTTTCTTAATTTGACTTGGTTTTAATATGATAGAATATATATTGCAATAGACAATTGTTGCTTTGGTTGATATCACTAATAAATACACTGGTGTAACCTTTAAAGTGGTTTAGCTTATAAAGCTGTAGCGCTGGATTGCTCTTGGGCTGCTTCAGGAAATGTGGTGACACATGGTTGTCTGGAATAAGCAAGGTCTCCTTGGTTACTCTTGCTGACAGTGGGGGCTCTGTGGCTAGCAATTAGGGAACTGTTGCAGGCAGGGGAGGCACTGTGGCTGGAAATAGGAGCTTGGAGGTTTCCACTGTTTGAGGGCTGGCTCTTTGCTAGCATGTGGGGTTCTGTTACTGATACTGTTTGAAGGCACCATGGCTTGCACAGTGTGGTGGCTCTATGACTGACATTGGCTAGCATGTTATGAGGGAACTATGGATGTGTTATGGATCATTGTGGTTTGCACATCCGTCTATGCTTGTTTGACATTTCAGTTCAGAGGGACGTTCATCAGACTATTGCTGCTTAAAGGGAACCTGTCGGCTCTGAAACACCCTCCAAACTACAGTAAGCGATGTATAGTGTAAGTGACATTGAGTCCGGTTATGTAATTTTTATCTTCATACTCACTTCCATTCCGTCGCTGTGCTGTGACAAACCAGCAGTAAAATGCACTCAGTGGACTCCAGTGCTCACTCACATAATGGAGAGGACTCAAAGAAGAGTCCTGTCAATGTATTTTACTGTTGGTTTGTGGGAGCACAGCGTCAGAATGGAAGTGAGTATGAAGATAAAACTTACATATTCGGATTCAGCATCACTTACACTATACAACACTTACTCTAGTTCAGGGGGTGTTTCGGAGATGACAGGTTCCCTTTAAGGTGTGTAAGAAAGGCAGAATGGCACTAAGGAAAGTGTATATCTGCATGGAAATAAACTCCCATTTGAATTTCTAGCTTTGAGTGCTAGAAATATCTTCTACATTTTTTGGAGGTAGAAACCCCATTCTAGGCACCCACCAACTACACGAGTGCCACGAGGTTTCTATTGACTATGGCTGGAGGTGTTAGGGGCAGAGACTGGCACTCAGGGTTGGACTGACCCACCAGAATACCAGAGGATCCTCCAGTGGACCCAGGCTCTGACACCATAGTGGGCTCCAAAGCCAGTCAGCTGCCATTAGGGTCTGATTATCATTAGGAATGATATGGAGGTACTGAATTTGGCAGCAAACTCACGGAAATATTTTTATGTGTTTTCATTAACCTCATCCCTTGTCAATGTCCTGAATCTCCAGAACAGCTGTAGCCACAGCATCCACTATATCTGTTTTTCTTGGACTGATATAGTGGGAGTAAGAATCATCCTACATATTGCACATGGGCATCCAGATATTCTCAGTTTTCTGTGCTCTCCTCATTGTTTACCTGTAGAATGTCCTTTATATCAGCTATTATGAAGCAAGCCTTTTAAAGAAATAGATATCGACATATTTCTCGTATTCATTTTTCTTTTAGATTTAGAAGATGGGCAGAAACCTGCAATGGTGAGTGAACGTACTGAAGCCTTCACCACAGCCAGAAACTTACTAGCATCTGGAGCTGATGCCATTGAAAGAATTATGTCTTCATATAAAGAGGTACAGTATCTTTAATTGTACCCCCTGTTTACACATGTATATTAAGTCACCTGTGTGTAGAATAACAGCCCTCCTTCGGTTCCTTAAGGCTGCAATTAATTTGCTTATTTCAACACTAAAGCTAGAGCTAAACTTCTACTTCTTCTGCACAATGGAATGAGACTCCAAAAATGATGCAGAAACTGTGTATGGTGACATCAGGGTTTACCTCCTGTAGATGTTAAAGGGTTTGTCTCATCATGGACAATGGGGGCATATCGCTAAGATATGCCCCCATTGTCTTATAGGTGCGGGTCCCAGCGGTGGGATATTGAGAACGGAACCCCGAAAGTGAAGGAGGGCGCATGCGCAGCTGCCCTCCATTCATTTTCTATGGGGCTGGCGAAAATAGCTGAGCACTGGCTTGGCTATTTTCGTCGGCCCCATAGAAATGAATGGGAGCGGAGGCCGCGTATGCACGGTACGCTCCCATTCATTTGTATGGGGAGCCGGCTTGGAGGTGGCTGGATCGGAGTTCTCCAGCCACCACCTTGCAGGGCTCCATTCTCGATATAGGTGTGGATCCCTGGGGTGGGAACCGCACCTATAAGACAATGGAGGCATATTCTAACAATATGCCCCCATTGTCTATGATGAGACAACCCCTTTAACTCAACATATATCTGCTACATCTTTGTATATAGCTGTAAGCATACACTTTTTTTGAAACTGCATAAGACACACCAACTATAGTCCTTTCAGGAAGTTGTCTACTTTGTACAGCTTACCAAGCACAGTACTGTCCATTGTATAGCAGCTGTGTTTGGAATTGAAAAGCTCCTATGCAGGAGATACTTTGAGGTATTACATCCTTGCCTTACTCCTGAACTTCTGCCTCTGTGTCCTGTTCAAACTTCAGACTGAAAACAAGAAGACCGGGGGTGACCTTTCAGTAAAGGCATGATATATGAGACATTATCTCCAAAAATTTGACATTAGTTGGTCATGGTCTTTTGTGCTGGCCACTGGTTAAGAGCTCATACACAAGAACGTGCCTGTATTGTTGCCCTCAAACAGTGAGTCCCCAATGTACGGGCACTAGCCCTGTGCACTTTGTATCATGGATGTAGACCCATTGACTTGAATGGATCTGCAGTCCATAAGATATGGAGCGGTGAAGAACTGAAGCACTACGAAGCACATCCATGGGATTTTAGTCTGTGCCTCTGCACCACAAAAAAATAATTGTCCTTTCTTTTTTGCAGTGCGGATTGTCTCTTGTGGATCACGGACCCACTCAAGTGAATGGGTCCACATCCGCAAACAGTGTGCACATGGTCAGTGCTTGTGCATTGCGGACCGCAATTTGTGGTCCACAACACGGGCATAGGGAATGGGCCCTAAGGCTCTTCTACAGGGGCTGAGGATTGGGGAAATTATTGGGGTTGAGCATTGATATGAATGCTTGCTGTCAATAAATACCTTATGTAAATAATGCCGCTGATCATCCTGACAAATAAAATCATTGCTTTTCCTGCGTAAACAGCGATGTGCTTTGGCAAAGAATTAATCTGTAAGGGAACGAATAAACACAGTAGTGATTGTCCCCATACAGATGGGATGATTTCTGCAGCTCTACCCTCGATCAACGGTTATGCAGTTATTGTGAATGAATGGTTCATTTCATTCATCAGTTTCACAAGAGCAAATTATGGTCCCATTGATGCACCTGAAATACGGACAAGAGTCCCACTCTAACCACAAGTCTATTGACCTGAATCCACACCATCATATGGATCTATGATTATGTGAGTTCAGGCCAGCACACTTGTCCCTAATGAGGGGACACAAATGTGATACTGGCTTTTATCTGTAACATATTTTGTAGCATTCATAGGGAATAAAACCAGTGTGTATTTTATTTTGTAGGTCACAGAACTAGCAGGTTACACTGCCAGGGTGTATAATATGTTTTCTGTCTTTAACGAAGTAAAGAATGGAATTTATAAAAAGTCATCAATTCAAGAAAATCAGAACCAAATAAAAAAGATTGGGCTTCACATAGACGGACCTTTGGAAATTAAAGGTATTTGTTCTCTTTAATTAGCTTCCATGGTATACAGGATTTTCCAAGAAATGCTTTTAAACTATGTTCACATACGGCATAAAAATTACGCTTTTGAATCGAGCTACAAAATCAGCACTGAAATGATCTTGGTGCCAGCTGCAGATTTCACAGTTTACATAGCAGTGAATGAAATCCACAGTGAAAATCTGCTGTATTTAAACAGCATGGTCTGTGGTCTGAATGGGACTTGTAGCCATAATATGGGTAAAAAAATGCTTGTGTGAAACTGACCTAATGCTATCAACTAGAGGTACAATAAAAGTATATTCAGTGGAAGTCAACCAGATGTGACCCCACTACCCCGAGAATGGGTTGCCTGGTCTAACTTACTGTGGTAACTTGTTCCACTGTTTCAGTATCTCCCATTCACTTTAAAAAGAACCTGTCACCACAAAATGCAGAAAAATCTGCAGACAGCATGTTATAGAACAGGAGAAGCTCAGCAGATTGATAGATAGTTTTATGGGAAAAGTTTTAGTAAAACTTGACATTTATTTCTACAGTATCTTTGCTTTTTCTGAACTTTAGACCTCCCCTGTGTACAGCTGTGTATGCATACCCGCTGCATTTACACTATTCGAGGAACAGCTGATTATCCACAAGGAAGCGTTCCATCCCGACAGTCGGCTGCTCTTTAAGTGGAGGTGAATAGCTGCATTTACATGCAGCCATCACCTCCACAAAATGAAGACGAGGGATCGCTGCTGCTATCACTTATCCCCATACAGCTGCTTTGTCTGTGGGCAGCAGATCGCTGTTTAGTCTGCACGGGAGCGATGATTGAGGTGTCCGCACCTCAGATCATTTCACCCAATGAATGAGCGTTTCATTTATTAATACTCACTTGCAGAGAATGCTATAAGTCAATGATAACATCTCCCCCATGTACAACTGAAGTCATACAGAGCAGAGAATTAAATGTGTAAGTAAGCCTCCTCACCACACTAAGAATGATTGTATTTATTTCACCTTCTTTCTGACCTCCTTTGTTGTCAGCTAGCCAAAGTATCGTTTTATGATGAACCATCCCCCACTTTAAGAAAGAAGATCATTAAAGGGGTTATCTGGTAATTAATATTGATGACATGTCCTCAGGATAGGTCATCAATATCAGACTGGCGGGGGTCCAACACCCGGCTCCCCCGCCGATCAGCTGTTACAAGAAGCTGGAGCATCAGCCTCTTTCTAGTCCATGTGATGTCACTGTACATCAGTCACATGGCCTAGTTGCAGCTCAAAGCCTTTGAATGAGGCTGAGCTGCAATACCAAGCACATCTGCTATGCTGTGTACAGCACTGTGCTCCCTGAAACAGCTGATCGGTGGGGGGGGGGGGGGCAAGACTTGGACCTCCACCAGTATGAAAATGATGAGGATACGTCATCATTATCCACTGCTGGATAACCCCTTTAATGTTTTCATGACATACGTAGCAGTAGGTCAACATATAGTCAAGAAAGGGAAATTGGAAAA
Organism: Rhinella marina; assembly: GCA_900303285.1. Lineage (NCBI taxonomy): Eukaryota > Metazoa > Chordata > Amphibia > Anura > Bufonidae > Rhinella > Rhinella marina. Next base: position 225,279 of record ONZH01017175.1, read on the forward strand.
AATGCAGACAGTCGGCTGAAAGGTTTACAGTATTCTCATAGCACACGTCTGTATGGAAGAGACTGCTGAGCACTCCTATCCCTATTTACAGTGGTGGTGTGTAGGAGTATCCATTTACTAATGGACCTACAGCCCAAGTAGATTAAAGTTGGATGTTTATGCAGTAGGTGACACAGGAAGAACAAGTGCATGCCTAGAAAAAATAAAAACAAAAAAGCACAAACAGATGTGAAAGTCCCCTTTGTGAAATGGATGACTCCAATCAGAGCAGTTGTATCACTGGCTGCTAGAGACCCAGCGATAATGCTAAAAAGGTACAGAGGTGGGGCAGCAGCTAACAGGCATGAGAAGACTTGCACAGGGGGCCCAAGCTGAGCTTTTGCATTGGGGTTCATGAGCCCTGAGATACTCACAATTAATGCAATGTGTCGTGCCATTAACAAGTAATGAATTTTGTCTTTGTATTTATCATTGTTGTTTTCATAGTCAACTATGACCTAATTGACATGTTTGGAAATTTTCTTTGGAACTTCATTTTTTTTTAAGGCAAAATGTATGAGGAAAATAGTGACCTTAAACCACTAAACTATGGCCTACAATTCTTAAAATAATATGTTCATATTGCCAATGATGACCGTCTGGGCTTATTCTTTACTAGGTCAGAGATACAATTCACTGCAATACGAGATTTCATAGGCCAAGTGCAGCAATAAACAGATTTTCCCATTGTATTACTTCAATAGATAGTTTTTAGATTCTTTTTTATCTTGATATTTGTAAGCATTGGCGAAATCTGTTTTGAGCTCTTGCATAGTACCTGTCAATGCTACCAGCAGATGACACAACCAAATTTCCACCCTCTTGAGGAGATCAGAATATAGAACATGCTAAAAGTTAACACAGAAATGTTCTAATATTTTGCACTGCATTATTTTGTAACAGGTAAAGTTATCGATGTAGATCATGGCATCATCTGTGAGAATGTCCCAATCATTACCCCAAATGGAGATATAGTGGTTTCTAAGCTAAATATAAAAGTAAGTAAAGATTCTCAGCAATGCATTTAAATTATTATAGTATTTATTGATGATCGATGCCATGCATGTAAAGTGTAAGGCTACATGCACACATCAGTGTTCGGTCAGTGATTTCCATCAGTGATTTTTGATCCAAAGCCAGAACTGGACCCTCCGCAGACATAAGGTATAAAGGAAAAATCTGCTCCTGTTCTGTGTTTAGAGCTGCACCTGGTTTTGGCTCAACAATCACTGATGGAAATCACTGACCGAAGACTGATGTGTGCATGTAGCCTAAGTGCACCTAGAAATCTGTCATCTGACATGTTACAGAGACATTGTCATCACCAGACCCTTCCTTCCAGGGTTCCTCACTAGTACTATCTTCTGACATATCTCAAAGACATGTCTGTACTGTGCCATTCCTCTATAATTCCTCCTGAATATTTATATAAACTGACAACAGGGATGTTACTATTCCCCTTGTTCAAAGAGGTGTGTGTCCACAGAGTCAGCAATGATTGGCCAGTGTGAGAGTGCCTAGGAACACAACTGTCAAAACCCAGTTGTCAATTTATGGATATACAGTACTCACAAAAAGTTAGGGCTTTTGGGTGAAATTTGTGGAAAACGTAAAAATTTCACGCTACAGTGATATTGTATCATGAAAGTAGGGCATTTAAGTAGAAGCATGCAGTGGTGATTTCCTCATATCAAACAATTTATTGAAACAAAGGCCAACAACAGTGGTGGGTATACCCTCACAAAAAATGTAAATGTCTCGATAACTTGTCATGTGGCCTTCAGCATCAATTACAGCTTGACAACGACGTCTCATGCTGTTCTCAAGTCGACTTACTGTATTGTCTACTGAGTCATGGCATCCCACTCTTCTTGAAGGGCGACCCTTAGGTCATTGAGGTTCTGGGGTACAGAGTTAAGAGCCTCTACACAGCGACTCAGCTGATCCCATAGGTTTTCAATGGGATTTTGGTCTGGAGAAATTGCAGGCCACTCCATCCAGTCTCCATCAGCTGTTCCCTAATGATGCGACCTCGATGAGCTGGCGCATTGTCGTCCATGAAAATGAAATTAGGCCTGTGTTGTTCATGCAGAGGCACTGGATTGACGCATGCATGCAGATGACTGGATTATTTATGTTATTCAAGTAGTATGGGCTTGTCACTGTACCATTCACAAAGTGTAGGGCTGTATTGACTAGACACACCTGCACACGATGTGACACCACCACCACCAAAGGCTCGTCTGGTGACAACAATGGCTGATGCATAGCACTCTCCTTGACGTCTCCAACATCGTTGGCGGCCATCATTCTGCTCAGTGTGAATCGACTTTCATCAGTGAAAGGCACTGAGGCCCACTGGTCCCTCATCTAGTGTAGATGCTCCCTGGCCCATGCAAGACGATGACGCCTGAGCCTGGTGGTGTGTTCAAGTACCCTTGCAGGTCATTTAGCACACAGACCACACTGATGTAAGTCTTGGATGGCTCTCACCTCCCTTAAATGTGTCTAGAGTTATATGGCATTCATCATCCGGTCCCGCAGGGCATTGTTCACAATGAAGTGGTCATCAGTATGGGATGAGGCCAAAGGACGTCCACTTCTGTGCCTTTCTGTGACTCTTCCAGTCTCTCTGTATCTCTGTTGCAATCTGCTGATGACACTCTGTGACACTATAAGCTCAGTGGCCACTTCCATCTGAGAACATTCTGCTTGAAGCCTTGCAATGGCGAGGTACTGTTGATCAATTGTTAGGTGTCATCTTGGTCTCATGATGTCAAAATGTGAACAACAATTTTGCCGTTAAGCTCCTTGTTAGAGAACAGCAAGTTGTGTAAAAAGTAATGAAACACTGAACAGTTAGACAGGTGCATTCAAGAGTTTAGAGGAGGTCACATTAAGTTCACCTATAAAGGTTAGAGTGCATTTTAGGTTCATCCTGAAATTTCACCCACAAGCCAAATATCCCTAACTTTTTGTGAGTCGTATATTTCTAGAGGGAATAACAGAGGGACAGCAGCATGATCCAGATTTTTTTCAAATAAAGAGTACAAGAATTTACTAAAATAGACGTCAGGCAAGCCGGCAGATCCTCAGAATGCTGGTTGAATAAACAGAGTGAATGAACAAACTGCACACAGGTTCATTTTAGAAATTCATTATTACTCATTCAAAGGGGGTGTGTCACTTCAGCAAATAGCATTTATCATGTAGAGAAAGTTAATACAAGGCACTTACTAATGTATTGTGATTGTCTATATTACTTCCTTTGCTGGCTGGATTCATTTTTCCATCACATATATAATCCATCAGCAGTGGCCGTGCTTGCATACTATAGAAAAAAGTGCCAGCCTATGTGAGCCCCCACGGTCTCGGCCACCAGAGAGGCTGATGCTTTTTCCTATCGTGTGCAAGCATGACCACCACTGATGGATTGCAGAGTGGTTGTAACCATGGAAACGAGCAGTGTATAATGTGATGGAAAAATTAATCCAGCCAGCAAAGGAAGGCAATATGGACAATCACAATACATTAGTAAGCGCAGGGGCGGACATACCGCCTGTGCAGCCGGTTCAGCTGCACAGGGGCCCAGAGTGGGAGGGGGCCCTCCAGCTCAGCTGTCTCTGCGTCCAGAGGATGCAAAGACAGCTAGCTGACTGTACTGGTGAAGCAGAGAGCCCCACGCTCCCCACTCCATCCAGCATGAAGAAGGGGCCGGTCTGGCAACCTGTGTCTCACTCACTTTAGCCTCAGGACGTGCTGTGCCATCCACAGCTTGGAGGAGCAGGGCCTAGGCAGCACGTCCTGAGCTGTGATCGCCCCGCCTCTTTACAGTCTCCTCCCTGCCTCCTTACAGCTCAGTCCTGCTGTGTGGTAGGCGCATCATGAACAGTTTGAAAGATGCTCAGCCAGGCCTGTGCTGAGCCACTTCACTGTGTCCTAGCTCCGCCTCCCTTCTAGCGATGTCTGTAGCTCCGTCCCCATTGGTAGCTCCTCCCACATCCTATACGAGCTGTTCAGTACCTCAGAGTTGGTGCTGAATGACTGAGGCCTGCAGCAAGCCAGCAACTTGCCCACTGTCCCTGTCAGGCACTCAACTTTACGTGGTATGTTATTTTTTTACTCCACCCATACCCCCGTCCCCTTTGGGCCCCCCTGTGACTGTTCCCTGACCCACAAGCTGTGAGGCCACATTCACAAGATGTAATGTATTTTGCAGTCTGCGGATCGGCAACATATAGATGCGGTCCATGTGCGATCAGCATATTTTTGCAGACCCATTGACTTAAATGGGTCTACATTCCGCATTTTGTAGAGAAGTATAGGACTTGTCACGTTTTCTGTCTTGTGAAAAACGGAAATACAGGTGCAGAAAGCTCATAGAAGTAATTTACTTTCCGTGTCCGTATGTCTGTTCCTCAAAGGATGGAAAAGCGACGTCCTATAGTGGTCCGCAACATGTAGACCAGTTAATGGGTCTGCAAAACAATGCAGATGGCACATGGGCGTCATCTGTAATTTGCAGATCACAAAATACATATGGTACGTGTAATGTAAATGGGTTAAAAGTGTTGCCCAGACACTAAGGGGGCCTCTTCATAACTTCAGCATTTCCAGCCGCAGTCTAAAAGTAAGCTACCTTCTTAACATCAGCAAATGGCATGTGTGATGTCAGATTAAGCCCTCTTTCAGACAAGTGAGTTTTCCTACTGGATGTGATGTGTGTAGCAAATTGCTGTGAGGGAGCACATATCTGTCCATAGCTACTGGGAACGGGCACAATGTGGATATTACTACTGTGTGCCGACATAAAGGGGCAATAATTACTATGTGGGGGCATTAGGGGCATTAATACGCACCACAGCATCTGAAGGGTCTCCACCATCTTTGATGCCCCTGATTACCCCTTCCTCCCCCTGCAGTATTAGGACAAGCTTTGGTGTGCTTTCTGCTGCCACACATCACTAGGTATTAATCTTTGCCTATGGCCATGGTTTATTTCTATATGTGTGGTTTGCGGGAGGGGGTGGGGGGGGGGTAAAGGGCCCAGGAACATTCTTTGCACAGGGGCCCTCTGCTGTCTGTGTCCGCTCCTGAGTAAGTGGCTTGTATTAACTTTCTCTACATAATAAATGCTACTTGCTGAAGTGAGAGGACCTCTTTAAGTTACATTTGTTTGGGTTATTCCAATTGAAAACTGGAATGTACTGAGTGATCTAACAGAGTAAATTAATATTTATATGTGGGACATCCCTTTTTTAATTCTATGGTTTATCCAGTGGTGTCTTGGAAGAGTCACCAGAACCAGAGAGATGATTGACTAGTTCCAACAAGAAGTCTCTGACTAGTAGCCGCTTTGTGTGCTGTTGGAAGTTCTCAGTTCTTCTTATAATGTAGGAGGTGTTTAGCAGCTGTGGTCATTCTGAGCCATCTAATGTCAGAAGTTACAAGCTGATGAGGAGGAGTTGGGACAAAGTGTGACAGTTAATGCAGTGTTTGAATGTTGGCATGATGTTCTTATTGTGAAATGCTTAGCTCAGTGCCAGATATAACTGAACTTTTCACTCAACCCAAATGGCTTGGTGGTCATCAAGATGTTTTTAGGAAAATATGGTTGAGCCTTTTTCTTTGTTATTAGTGATTTACAGACAACTCTCCCAAGGATATCATTTTTGGCAAGTCTTTTTACGTAGGTGGACCCAGAAACAAGGGATCAAATGTCATACACCATGGCCAAATACTGTATGTGATTAAATGAGTCGGTTATGGAAGATAACTCTAAATGCTCTAAACATCTTACTTCAGTGGAGAGCACCCAGGAAAGTTTATGAAACGCGTCTGGAACATCCTAGTTCAAAAATCAGTGTGGGTGTAATAATCACAGAGTAACCACATGCAATTAGACACAATTACAGCACTTTCCTTATAATTTACATTTAGATAGCTGTTTCTAATCAGTGTACTAATTACTATTTAATTTTCAGTGCTACCCAAATATTACATGGTGTGTTTGCGATACAAAATTGCAAGATTTTAGAAAGTTTGGTTAAAATATATACCTGGTTTTCAGTTATGCAGACATAAATCTTTTCTTGAGCTAATATAAGTACTTACAAAACTGAGTCTTCATATAAGAATAATTTTAATTTTAAAGAGGTTGTAGGATAGGTCATTGATATCATATCGACGAGGGTCCGACACCCGGCTACAGCTGATTAAAGAGAAGGCCTTGCACCATGCACCATCTATATCAGATCTGCGGGAGTCCAACATCTGGCACCCCCACTAATCTGCTGTTTGAGGAGGCCACGGCACTCCGGTGAGCGCTGTGGCCTCCTCGCCGCTTACCACGTACAACGCCGTTTATTGGATAGTGACTGTGCTTGGTATTGCAGCTCATCCCCATTTATTTGAAAGGGACTGAGATGTGCTTTGGCCATACGACACAGGGCTAGGAAGAGGCTGCAGTGCTCACCAGAGCACCGCATCCTCTTTAAACATCTGATCGGCGGGGTTGCCGTTGTTGGACCCCCACAAGGGCCACCAATATGAAATCTTGGACAGCCCTTTTAAGGAGAGTAACATGTAACATTGGTTGGTCAAGAAACTGGAGCCCCTACCTATTTCCAAAATTAAGGGCTTATAGCTATCTTCCGCATCCCCAATGGGCATAGTGGCCTTTTTCCATTAGACTAACCTCAAATATATGAAAGTTGTCATGTGTACTGCTTTATGGTTACCATGCAAATTTATCTAATGCTTATTTATTACCACTATTAACTACTGCATTACGGTTGTTCATAGCATCGTAGACAGCTAAGGACTTGACTTTTTTTATTTAGGTAAAAGAAGGAATGCATCTTCTCATCACTGGCCCCAATGGTTGTGGTAAAAGTTCTCTGTTCAGAATTCTAGGAGGTTTGTGGCCAGTTTATGAAGGCGTTCTATACAAACCTCCACCAGAAAATATGTTTTATATCCCCCAAAGGTATGTCCTATTTTGACTATAATACTTTTGATTAGCAATTTTGGTTTAGTAGTGATCAAAGAAGAGGCAGTGCATTACTTTAAAGTGCTAAGTTCTAACCATATTGTCAATCCACTGTAGCGCAGACAATCCTGATAAGGTGCATTACAGAGGGTAAACTTGTCAGCCTCCCCACTTCTGTAAGCAAACTTAAAATGGCGATAATTCAGAACTCTTGAATATTGTAATAAAAATCAATTTAACACTTTTTTAAATGTAACCTTTATCCTCAGTGACTATACAGCAGCCAAAATAGCTCTGTAGCCTATGTGAATCTGTTAAAGTGGTTGTCACCAGGGCTGTGGAGTCGGTAAGCCAAAGCCACCTAACTCAATTTCCCCTAACTCCGACTCCCGACTCCCAGTCTGACTCCGACTCCCTCATACATGGCGCATGTTTAAGTGATAACTTTAAACAAACTTTGCATAAATCAATAGTACAGATATGTCATGACAAAAAAAAGTTTGTAATATATGTTTTACTAGATATCTTTACTCTGAACTTTCAGTATAAGGCTTTTCTCTGAGTTCAGCTTTACTAAGGGCCTGATGTATGAAAACTGTCTAGGTCCAAGACTTTCTTTGTTGCCCATAGCAACCAATCAGAGCTCCTCTTTCATTTCTCCAGAGCACTATATGAAATGAAAGTGGAGCTCTGATTGGTTTCTATGGGCATCAAAGACACTTCTACACCTAGACAGTTTTCATACATAAGGCCCTAGGTGTTTTACATTAGAGGAAAAGCAAACTAAAACATAAAGCATATAGAGAGAACATGCACTGGACAATTGATTTATGCACAGTTTATTGAAAGTTTAGATATACTAAGAAGAACTTGCCTTAAAGGGGTTTTCTCAGCAGGCTGATTTACTGGCTGACAGGCAGTTTGCACTCACTCTGTCTCCTCTGTCTGTGAAGGTGTCTCCAGCAATTATTAGCATATATTAACTTACTCTGACAGAGCAGGAGATTATGATCGCTAACACAATTCCAGGTAAGGCTACTTCCACACTAGCGTTAGTACACTAGCGTCCCTTCACCCGCTGGATCCGTACTGAATAATACAACCTTGTGGATCCGTAATTCCGGATCCGGTTGTATTATCTTTAGCATCTTTTAAACGGATCCGGAATAACCTCTATTGAAAGTCAATGGAGGACGGATCCGTTTACAAGTGTGTCCACACCAAACGGATCCGTCCCCATTGACTTGCATTGGGGGTCATTCCGGATCTGTTTAGGTGCGGATAACTAGTACGGAGAGCAAACCGCAGCATGTTGCGGTTTGCTCTCCGGTCTGAAGACGGAACGGAATGCATTTTGGAGCACTCAGTTCAGTTTTGTCCCCATTGACAATGAATGGGGACAAAACTGAAGCGTTTTATTCCGGCATTGAGCCCCTATGACGGAGCTCAATACCAGAATTCCATAACGCTAGTGTGGAAGTAGCCTAAAGCTTCTCAGTCCTCACAACACTTGGACCTTTTGCTTACTGCAGGTAATCACTCAGAGTTCAGTCCCATCATTCTGTGGGGGTGAGGTCACTCCTGCTCTCAGCCAATCAGATAACAGTCTTTCTAGTCTGCAGGTTACCATAGAAACCTGTGTGCAGTGAGAGACCTGCTGAACTGTTTATAGTTCATGACTGACCAATGTATTTAGAAAATGTCTTCTTTTAACTGTCCCTTTATGTTTAAAGCTAATCTTTGTAACTAGTGAGAAAATCTCTTTAATCCTGTTTTCTCTAGCAGATTTTTAGATGAGTGCAGCCATTCCATCCCATTGCCTTTTTCCTCTGATCTGTAGCGGAGGAGCTTCACTACTGAGCATCTACATAAAGGGCAGCATACATTCATCTCAACTGAAAGCCTAGATCCTTAGATCAGGAATAGAACAGACATTTATAGGACATCATCATTTTTCCAAATTCTTAAGAAAATATATTCAGCACATACGGCATTGAACTAACTGTGCCAATTTATTATATATTTTTGGAGTCGGAGTCGGTCCATTTTATAACGACTCCGACTCCAACAAAATGGACACCGACTCTGACTCCACGACTCTGACTCCACAGCCCCGGTTGTCAGACCCCCAAACCAAATTTAATTACCACCCTTCACTGATTATGTGCACCGTAAAGCCATTCACTAGCCTTTAGTGGGAACATGTCTTAAACACTAAATCTCACTTGTGGCTTGAAGATACATTACTACTGAGGCCAGTTAATGGCTACAGCAGTATACATGACCAGAGAAAATCCTATATCATATAGTACATGATTATCTTTATAGATACAGAGTTACAACCTGCCCTGTACCTCACATGGATCCAGAGATCTCTCAGTTCATTGCTCCAGTTGCTCCGCTAGATTTATTTCAAGCTGGCAGATTAGGGGGCGTGCATTTTCTCTGGGGGCTTATCCTTTCTACTGCAGCTGGTCGCAGTTGAAGAATGAAACTGAGCATGTGCTTCCATCTCAGTGAGCTGGACAGAGAAATTAGAAAAACAGCAGGTGGCACTATACAGATAGATTTTATTAAATAGCACTCTGACTATACTATGGCTATGGCTATAATACACAGCTGCACTCATGCTGTAATAGTCAATATTGGGGATAACTTTGATCTCATCCATTTAACCCCTATGATGTCATTTAACCCCTATAATATTGCTTGTTAGCAACCCATACATCTAAGGGATTTGACAGGGTTACTGACACCCCATATACAGTACAGACCAAAAGTTTGGACACACCTTCTCATTCAAAGAGTGTTCTGTATTTTCATGACTATGAAAATTGTAGATTCACACTGAAGGCATCAAAACTATGAATTAACACATGTGGAATTATATACTTAACAAAAAAGTGTGAAACAACTGTAAATCTGTCTTATATTCTAGGTTCTTCAAAGTACCCACCTTTTGCTTTGATTACTGCTTTTTACACTCTTGGCATTCTCTTGATGAGCTTCAAGAGGTAGTCACCTGAAAAGGTTTTCACTTCACAGGTGTGCCCTGTCAGGTTTAATAAGTGGGATTTCTTGCCTTATAAATGGGGTTGGGACCATGAGTTGTGTTGGGCAGAAGTCAGGTGGATACACAGCTGATAGTCCTACTGAATAGACTGTTAGAATTTGTATTATGGCAAGAAAAAAGCAGCTAAGTAAAGAAAAACGAGTGGCCATCATTACTTTAAGAAATGAAGGTCAGTCAGTCCTAAAAATTGGGAAAACGTTGAAAGTGTCCCCAAGTGCAGTCGCAAAAACCATCAAGCGCTACAAAGAAACTGACTCACATGAGGACCGCCCCAGGAAAGGAAGACCAAGAGTCACCTCTGCTACGGAGGATAAGTTCATCCGAGTCACCAGCCTCAGAAATCGCAGGTTAACAGCAGCTCAGATTAGAGACCAGGTCAATGCCACACAGAGTTCTAGCAGCAGACACATCTCTACAACAACTGTTAAGAGGAGACTGTGTGCAGCAGGCCTTCATGGTAAAATAGCTGCTAGGAAACCACTGCTAAGGACAGGCAACAAGCAGAAGAGACTTGTTTGGGCTAAAGAACACAAGGAATGGACATTAGACCAGTGGAAATCTGTGCTTTGGTCTGATGAGTCCAAATTTGAGATCTTTGGTTCCAACCACCGTGTCTTTGTGCGACGCAGAAAAGGTAAATGGATGGACTCTACATGCCTGGTTCCCACCGTGAAGCATGGAGCAGCATGACTACCACAGGTTCTTGCAGCGGCATGCTATTCCATCCGGTTTGCGTTTAGTTGGACCATCATTCATTTATCAACAGGACAATGACCCCAAACACACCTCCAGGCTGTGTAAGGGCTATTTGACCAAGAAGGAGAGTGATGGGGTGCTACGCCAGATGACCTGGCCTCCACAGTCACCAGACCTGAACTCAATCGAGATGGTTTGGGGTGAGCTGGACCGCAGAGTGAAGGCAAAAGGGCCAACAAGTGCTAAGCATCTCTGGGAACTCCTTCAAGACTGTTGGAATACCATTTCAGGTGACTACCTCTTGAAGCTCATCAAGAGAATGCCAAGAGTGTGCAAAACAGTAATCAAAGCAAAAGATGGCTACTTTGAAGAACCTAGAATATAAGACATATTTTCAGTTGTTTCACACTTTTTTGTTAAGTATATAATTCCACATGTGTTAATTCATAGTTTTGATGCCTTCAGTGTGAATCTACAATTTCCATAGTCATGAAAATACAGAAAACTCTTTGAATGAGAAGGTGTGTCCAAAGTTTTGGTCTGTACTGTATGTACATATATATATTACAGTGTATTATATACTAGTGATCAAGCTCCCTAGTGTTCAAGTACCTTAACACATTTATAAAAAAAAAAAGGAAATGTTTAAAAATGTGTAAATACAAAACAAAAAGAAAACTTCCTTTGCCTGATTATTATGTAAAAAAGTACATATAATTGGTATTGCTATATCTGTAATTACCCAAACTAGATTACAGATTGCAATCTAACAAACATGTCAAGAAAAAGATAATAGTATAGGAACATTGCAGTGGTGGCCAAGTCTGCATATACACCCCCATTAGTTTGTGCAATGTACAGTACATATACACTGTATTGCAAAGCCCTTTTATTATTAAAAAATAAGTTTAATAAAAAATATACCATATTTTTCGCTTTATAAGACGCACCCCAGATTTTAGAATAGGAAAATAAGAAAAAAATATTTTTCATCAGACCTCCCATAAATTTCAGGACATCACATCAGACCCCCCATCAGACCTCAGATCAGCCCTTTCAGACCCCATCAGACCTCAGATCAGCCCTTTCAGACCCCATCAGACCTCAGATCAGCCCTTTCAGACCCCATCAGACCTCAAATCAGCCCACACAGCCCCATATCAGCCCACTCAGCCCCCATCATACCTCAGATCAGCCCACTGTGCCCCCATATCAGCCCACTGTGCCCCTATCAGACCTCAGATCAGCCCACTGTGCCCCAATTAGACCTCAGATTAGCCCACTGTGCCCCCATATCAGCCCATCAGACCTCAGATCAGCCCACTGTGCCCCCATCAGACCTCAGATCAGCCCACTGTGCCCCCATATCAGCCCACTGTGCCCCCATATCAGCCCACTGTGCCCCCATCAGACCTCAGATCAGCCCACTGTGCCCCCATCAGACCTCAGATCAGCCCACTGTGCCTCCATATCAGCCCACTGTGCCCCATCAGACCTCAGATTAGCCCCATCAGAATAAAATAAAAACTCTCTCACCTCTCCTGCTCTGCGGCTCCGCTCCGGGTCCAGTGCTCCCCAGTCTTCTCCTGCCGGTGCAGAGGAGCGGCGGACCCGGAGCGGAGCTGCAGCGCAGGAGAGGTGAGTATGTTTCCCCGCTCCCAGCACCTATTACATACTAGTGAGCGCTTCCATAATGGAAGCCCTCACTAGTAATCGCTTTATAAGACGCACTGCAATTTTCCCCCTACTTTTTGGGGGAAAAAAGTGTGTCTTATAAAGCGAAAAAATACAGTATATATCTAGATTTATTCATGTTTCTGCACCTTCTTTGGCCATAGATTTGATTTGGTGAGAAAACCTGCATTAACAGATTGGACCAATTCAGTTTTATCAGGCTTACTAAGATACTATCTAATCCTTCTTACTGCTTAGATTGACATAGGCTTCTTTCATTTCCTCATTTGGATCAAAGTGTGTTGAAATATAAATCTTTTTTTCCCTAGCAATAAGACTTAGAATTAGTCCATCTGTTACTCTTTTTAGCAAGCTACTAATACATGTATCTTACATTATTTTATAGTATACCACAGATGTGCATTTCATTGTAATAGTATGGTTGTGACTATATATATATATATATATATATATATATATATATATATATATATATTTATACACAAATGAGAGTTAGAACAGCACCTCCATAGCAGTGCATAAAAAGGGGAGTTCAGGTGCATGCCACCATGGCTGCAAATGCAAAAGCAAACAAGGACTACTAGTACCAGCACACTGTTATGTTATACAAAAAGACACATGCAAACATTAGAAGTTCTTTGCACACATTTGTGATCAAGATGAAAATGTCAGGCCCTTCTACTAGCGACGAGGTGGCTTCCAAAAAGATTCCAAACAGATGGGAGCTACACTAATGCTGGTGTAACTCTCTTTGGCATTTGGGAGAGCAGCTTCCCCTGTTAGATTGTGCACTCTTACCGATCTGTCTAGTGCTTTTAATCAGAGTATGCCATACAGGGGCGTAGCTAAAGGCTCATGGGCCCTGAGGCAAGAGTTCAGCTTGGGCCCCCCCCCAGCGCTGGTGCACCTAGATTTTCACAGTTGTTTTTGCGGCCTCCGATCTGCATATTTTGCGGCTCAGATGTGGACCCATTCACTTAAATGAACACTGTGTGTTGTCCGCATCTGTATGTCCATTCCTATTTTTGTCCATTTGCGGACAAGGATAGGCATTGTTACAGTGGATCTGCAAAAAAAATGGATGCCATACGGAACATCATCCTTTTTTTTGCGGATCCGCAATTTGCAGACTGCAAAACACAATGTTCGTGTGAATGTAGCCTAATACAGCGCCCCATACCTCGTACATCCAGTGTAATACAGCGCCCCATATCTCTTACATCCAGTATAATACAGTGCCCCATACCTCGTACATCCAGTATGATACAGCGCCCCATACCTCACATATCCAGTATAATACAGCACCCCATACCTCTTACATTCAGTATAATACAGCGCCTCATACCTCTTACATCCCGTATAATACAGCGCCCCATACCTCTTACATCCAGTATAATACAGCGCCCCATACCTCTTACATCCAGTATAATACAGCGCCCCATACCTCGTACATCCAGTATGATACAGCGCCCCATACCTCGTACATCCAGTATAATACAGCGCCCCATACTTCTTACATCCAGTATAATACAGAGCCCCATACCTCTTACATCCAGTATAATACAGCGCCCCATACCTCGCACATCCAGTATAATACAGCGCCCCATACCTCGTACATCCAGTATAATACAGCACCCCATACCTCTTACATCCAGTATAATACAGCGCCCCATACTTCTTACATCCAGTATAATACAGCGCCCCATACCTCTTACATCCAGTATAATACAGCGCCCCATACCTCGTACATCAAGTATAATACAGCGCCCCCATACCTCTTACATCCAGTATGATACAGCGCCCCATACCTCGTACATCCAGTATAATACAGCGCCCCATACTTCTTACATCCAGTATAATACAGCGCCCCATACCTCGTACATCCAGTATAATACAGCGCCCCATACCTCTTACATCTAGTATAATACAGCGCCCCATACCTCGTACATCCAGTATAATACAGCGCCCCATACTTCTTACATCCAGTATAATACAGCGCCCCATACCTCTTACATCCAGTATAATACAGCGCCCCATACCTCGTACATCCAGTATAATACAGCGCCCCATACCTCGTACATCCAGTATAATACAGCGCCCCATACCTCTTACATCCAATATAATACAGCGCCCCATACTTCTTACAATCCAGTATAATCCAGCGCCCCATACCTCTTACATCCAGTATAATACAGCGCCCCATACCTCTTACATCCAGTATAATACAGCGCCCCATACCTTGTACATCCAGTATGATACAGCGCCCCATACCTCGTACATCCAGTATAATACAGCGCCCATACTTCTTACATCCAGTATTAATACAGCGCCTCATACCTCGTACATCCAGTATAATACAGCGCCCCATACTTATTACATCCAGTATGATACAGCGCCCCATACTTCTTACATCCAGTATAATACAGCGCCCCATACCTCTTACATCTAGTATAATACAGCGCCCCATACCTCGTACATCCAGTATAATACAGCGCCCCATACCTCGTACATCCAGTATAATACAGCACCCCATACCTCTTACATCCAGTATAATACAGCGCCCATACCTCGTACATCCAGTATAATACAGCACCCCATACCCTTACATCCAGTATAATACAGCGCCCCATACCTCGTACATCCAGTATGATACAGCGCCCATACCTCGTACATCCAGTATAATACAGCGCCCCATACCTCGTACATCCAGTATAATACAGCGCCCCATACCTCGCTACATCCAGTATAATACAGCGCCCCATACTTCTTACATCCAGTATAATACAGCGCCCCATACCTCTTACATCCAGTATAATACAGCGCCCCATACCTCGTACATCCAGTTATAATACAGCGCCCCATACCTCGTACATCCAGTATAATACAGCGCCCCATACCTCTTACAATCCAATATAATACAGCGCCCCATACTTCTTACATCCAGTATAATTCCAGCGCCCCATACCTCTTACATCCAGTATAATACAGCGCCCCATACCTCTTACATCCAGTATAATTACAGCGCCCCATACCTTGTACATCCAGTATGATACAGCGCCCCATACCTCGTACATCCAGTATAATACAGCGCCCATACTTCTTACATCCAGTATAATAACAGCGCCTCATACCTCGTACATCCAGTATAATACAGCGCCCCATACTTATTACATCCAGTATGATACAGCGCCCCATACTTCTTACATCCAGTATAATACAGCGCCCCATACCTCTTACATCTAGTATAATACAGCGCCCCATACCTCGTACATCCAGTATAATACAGCGCCCCATACCTCGTACATCCAGTATAATACAGCGCCCCATACCTCTTACATCCAGTATAATACAGCGCCCCATACTTCTTACATCCAGTATAATCCAGCGCCCCATACCTCTTACATTCCAGTATAATACAGCGCCCCATACCTCTTACATCTAGTATAATACAGCGCCCCATACCTTGTACATCCAGTATGATACAGCGCCCCATACCTCATACATCCAGTATAATACAGCACCCCATACCTCTTACATCCAGTATAATACAGCGCCCCATACCTCTTACATCTAGTATAATACAGCGCCCCATACCTCTTACATCCAGTATAATACAGCGCCCCATACCTCATACATCCAGTATAATACAGCGCCCCATACTTCTTACATCCAGTATAATACAGCGCCTCATACCTCGTACATCCAGTGACATCTCCTCTGATGTAGATCTTCTCTTTCCTCATCTTCTCCTTTCAGACCAGACGCCATTTTTAAGCCATTTCTCATCTCTGCAGTTTGACAGAAAAAAATCTTAGTTTACTACTTTTCCATCATCCTCCCATCTTCTGGAAAAATCATCCTACCACCCCCAGTACTGTGCTACTAGTACCACACAGATAGTGCCCTTCAATAATTATAATAATAATAATGCCCCCAGTGCCAGTAAAAATGCCCCCAGTGCACCCATGTGCCAGTAAAAATGCCCCCAGTGCCAGTAAAAAGCCACCATGTGCCAGTAAAAATGCCCCCAGTGCCAGTAAAAATGCCCCCATGTGCCAGGAAAAATTCCCCCAGTGCCAGTAAAAATGCCCCCAGTGCCCCCATGTGCCAGGAAAAATGCCCCCATGTGCCAGTAAAAATGCCCCCAGTGCCCCCATGTGCCAGTAAAAATGCCCCAGTGCCCCCATGTGCCAGTAAAAATGCCCCCAGTACCCCCATGTGCCAGTAAAAATGCCCCCAGTGCCAGTAAAATGCCCCCAGTGCCCCCATGTGCCAGTAAAAATGCCCCCAGTGCCAGTAAAAATGCCCCCATGTGCCAGTAAAAATGCCCCCAGTGCCAGTAAAATGCCCCAGTGCCCTATGTGCCAGTAAAAATGCCCCCATGTGCCCCTAAAAATGCCCCCAGGGGCCCCCGATAGAGCTCCGGTCCATGACTGCTGCAATAAAAAAAAAATTAACACTAATACTTACCTCCATCAGGCTGGCAGCCATGCGATGCAGGCCTCTTCCGGCCTGTGTCCCGCGCTGTACGGCTCAGGCTGCGCGATGACGTCATGCCTGCAGCCTATCAGAGGAACGGGCAGGGGAGACGCCTCTCCCTCCCCTGCCCCGCAGTACAATACAGCCATCTGTATCGCCGTCCTGAGGACGGCGATACAGATGACTATGGAGATGAGCGCTTCCACAATGGACTTAGGGGCCCGGTCGCAACTTAGGGGCCCGTACCGCTGCGACCCCTATAGCTACGCCACTGATGCCATAGCTGGGTTCTACATTGCCCTAAATTTTGTACGCCAAAATCTTTTACTGTTAGTTCCATCTGTTAGAAGCCTCCTTGTCACTAGTAGATGGGCCTGACATATGTGCACAATGTGCACAAAGAGCTTCTACTTTTCATATAGTAAGTATAGCAGTAATGCAGTTGACATTTATTCATGTTTTCAATGTTTGCATGTGTCTATGTGCATCAAACAGCATGCTGCTACTTGTAGTCCTTGTTTGCTTATATATATATATATATAGTATGTTGTAAGGGGTTGCCCAGCCATCGATGTATGATTGGTGTGAGTCTGACTCCAGGGATCCACAAAGACCAGCAGAATGAAGGGACCAGAGACATGCTGGAGTTCTGTGGCTCTTTCACGGTTTATCCAGACTCAACACAGTGCTGGTTTAGCCCTTTCAAGTGAGCTTTTAGGATATGTGTGTGTGAGTATCTTCATACAAAAACTAAAAGGTTCATTAAAACTAAAAAAAACTATGTAATTAATATCACCAATTCATATAAACCCATGGAAACTTAAAAATTTGGCCGTATTGGTCACTCAGTCTACCTTAATTTGTATATGGCTTTTACAACTATCAGCAGTCTTAGGCTATGTTGACATCATGTTAAGAGGCTACGTTTGGCATGCACACTTCCATTGTAATCTCCAAGTGTATCCATATGGCTCCACTTTAGAGATGAACGAATCTTTTCTAATTGAATTGGATTTCTTATAAATTTCACAAAAATGTATCTAGCAAACAAATCCAAAGTTTTGGCGTTTTTGTTTCGGATGAATCGCGCAAAAATTGAGCCAGTACCATTTTACTGTGAAAATTGGCAGGGAAGACAGTAAGGGATGAAGATGAAGGATCACATGACACAGGGGGTGGGTTGCATTGAATGGCTCAGAGGCTGACAGACAGCCTCATCAGGCAATCAGAGGGTAGGATTCTGGCAAAATGCCATTTTTATGTAAAAGTAATGTGTTATATTACTTCAAGACACAGTGCAGTTACAGCTAAAGGCCCTTTTAGACGGGCCGATTATTCTCCCTGCCCGAGCGCCGATCAGCGATATCGGCGCTCGGGCAGGGAGCCTTTACACGGCCCGACGAATCGAGCGCCGGGCCGCACGAGTGATCGCTGTATCGCTCGTGCGGCCGGGAAGCTCCATACTGTCAGGCGCACATCGCCTGTTTACACAGGGCGATGTGCGCCCGACAGATTGGATCTTTTGGTTTCTACAAAAGATCCAATCAGCCGACGAACGAACTTTTTGCTCGTTCGTCGGCTGATTAGGGCCACTTTTACACGGGCCGATTATCGGCACTAGCGTTCCTAGGAACGATTTTTCGGCCGATAATCGGCCCGTGTAAAAGGACCTCATGTTACTGCAATAACTGCATTAGTATATCTATGTTAGTTAATGCATTGTATCACTTCAAGATACCATGGGATTAGAGGAAACACATTTTACTGCAATAACTGCATTAGTATAACTGTGTTAGTAAATGCATTTTACTGCAGTAACTGCATTAGTATAATGGTTTTAGTTAACTCATATTACTTCAAGATATTGTACAATTACAGCAAACACATTTTACTGCAATAACTGCATTATTACCGTTGAAATTGTCAGCACTGGTGTGCAGTGTATTTGTAGAAGAGGAGCGACATTTAATTGTGTCTGTATCTGTAAATTACAGAAAAAAACAGTTGCAATTTTGGTACCATTTAAATTCTGTGTGCCAAACCCCTGACTTTAAATTTATATAGGCCACAAAATGTCTGGTAAACAAAAGAGTGGAAAAAGAAAGACCCATGCCTCGTCACCCAAGAGTTAGAAAGTGGGTAGTAGTACAAATAGCTGGAGCAGCACCAGCCATCCAGCCAGTAGGAGTAGTAGTAAGCCAGAGTTCTCCCATTGCTTCCAATAGGCAGCACATTATTTGAGGACAAAGACGATGATATTGTGGACTGGATGGCTCAATCCTCCTCTCAGTCACAGCAGGATGATGATGAGGCCACCTCTGAGTCTTCTTTGGAGCCAGAGGTCACAGCATTCTTCCTGCTCTTCCTCCTTGTAGCCCCAGAAATGCCTTTCACTTGCATCATCTCTGTCTTCACTGCCCCCTCCTAGTAGGGTACCTTTTTTTCCTAAAACTAGGAAAAAAAAAAAACCATGATATTCAAGAGGTTCTCCCTGTTGATGACTTGTGTGAGAACAGTCAGCATTTTGATTTCCATGAGGAGGGGTTTCAGGTGGAGGTGGGGGAACCCTTGCATAGCTGTTTTGGTGGTAGTAGTAGTGGAACTTATAGCCACAGTGGGGAATGTAGGGGCAGTGGTAGCGACAGTTGCACTCTGGGCAAATACAGAGCAGGGATGACATATCACACTCTGATAAAAGTGTTGGGGAGGATGAGGATTATGCCAGTGATTGTGTGTTGGAAACGACCTGGCAGCTGGATAGGGTTGCTGAGGAGGAAGTGACATCAGTAGAGGAGTGTGTTGCCTGGGCGACAGTAAAGAGCAGAGGGAACATATGGCCAGAACCTCCCAATAAAATTCCAGGGCCAGATCTGCTTCTATTATAGTCAGCTAGTGACTGGTGATCCTGATGATACTGTCGTAGAAAGCTCAAAACTTACCTGACCTAAGCCATACTTGGCTGCTACTAGCTCTGTGCAAGAATGTCCAATCCAGCAGTTTTTCTCCACAGTGCCAAAAGACAAAGGCATTGCCATGTGCAAGATCTGCAGGATGAAAATAAGCCATGCATATTCAAACACAAATTTGGCACCACAGCTCTATTGCAGCACATGAGCAGCATCACCAGATCCTGTTGGAAAATAGAACTGGCAGCCAGGTAGCGGATCCAGAGTTTTCTCCTTCTGCTAGGGTCCTTTGCTGCAGCCAGGCCGTTTTCCCTTCCAGTACAGGGATCTTATCATCGTAATCATCAGTTACTGCTTCTCCCACTCAGACTACTCCTTGTACTCTGTTCCATCTTCAGACATCGATAATGGAATGTTTGGCCATAAAACAACTCTACATGCTCAGCAATTCAATGCTGTTCAAGCCTAACACCACCTGGCTAAATTTCTGGCAGTGCAGTCACTGCCATACTACTTAGTTAATTCTGCTGCCTTTAGGGAACTGATGGCATGTGCTAGCCTTCGAAGATCTCCAAAAAAGCCATCCTTGCTTTATACTGTCAGGTGCCAGAGAACGTGGGCACTTGTTTCTGTACGGCAAGGTGCACCCCACCATGGACACCTAGAGCAGCTGTTATGAGCAAGGACAGTACCTGTCTTTCACGGCCCCTGGGTCAATGTTTTTCATTGCAACGGAAATGCAGCACCGAGGATAGGTTCTCCCTGTGCGAATGGCAGGCAGGGTCAGGGACGAGCCTCCCTAGCATCGTGGTTGACACTAGGGAGGCTCTTCCCCGTCCCGCCTGCCATTGGCTGCTCCCCCCAACACCAGATGTTTTCATCCATGCACGGGGAGAAGCTGCAGCGCCTATGCGGGGACCAGGAGTGGTGCAGGGAGTGGGGACCCAGGTAAGTATATTCAGCGAGGGGGACCCGGCATATGGAAGGGGGGGGCTTTTTTTAGGATTGGATAACTCCTTTAAGTAATCTCCCATACATTCCAGAGTACATGTTTTACTCTGTGTACATGTTCCAGAAACAACTCAATGTTTAGTCCTTTTTCTTCTCATCTTTATACTTGTTTCATGTTTAAGCTGTCAAAAAAGGCCCGAACTTTTCTATTATTGCTAAAAATGAATGCTTTAAAGCAGATTTGCTCATTACTGCTCCCCTTTCTGGATTATTTTAACATTATGATTATTTTTTTTTTACTTTTGTACCTGCTTCAGTGTTCAGTCCATCAAGTATATGGGTGAAATACCTGAAAAGATGATTGCAGTGTAATGTTTTGTGTTAATGTGTGGCAATAACCATTGATGTCTGATATATTGATGCTATATCATTACATGGATAACAAAATATTTTTTAGGCCATATATGTCAATTGGAACATTGAGGGATCAAGTGATCTATCCTGACTCTGTGGATGACATGCATGAAAAAGGATATCAAGATGAAGATCTTGAGCGTATTCTTGATATTGTACATCTGAATCATATTGTACAAAGGGAAGGAGGTACATGCTTTTTGTCACTTGGTTTCAGAATACCTATTATAGCTGTACAATAGCCATAAGACTTTATGAATGTCTTACTTAGTCTTTGGATTGTATTTTCCAATAGTGTGTCAGCATTGACAAAATAATAGTAGCCAGCAACATGGGTGCATTCACACAACTGTATTTTCGGTCTGTTTCTGATCTGCATTATTTGTGAACCAATTCATTTCTATAGGGCTCGGGATAGGTCATCAATATCAAACCATCAATGGCAAACCTGGGGATCAGCTGAATAAAGAGAAGGCCTCGCTCCATGTGAGCGCTGCCTTCTCTTCATTGTTTATCTGCTTGCTGTCGAAATCGTAGCGGTGAGCAGGAGTAATTACAAGCCGTCCCATTCACTTCTATAGGACAGCTCATTCCTATACATTGAATAGTAATGTAATTACTCCTGCTTGTAATTACTCCTGCTCACCACTACGGTGTCGACGGCGAGCAGATGAACAATGATGGCAAGACAGCGCTCACAGCGAGACCTTATCGTCAACCAGGTTATTGGCGGGGGGAGGATAGGTCATCAATATTAAAATCCCGGAAACCCTTTTAATAGCACAACATGAAACACATATTGATGCAAGACCTGGGATTTTAGACATTAAACACTAGTATCCAATTTATTTGACTAGCAAACAACAGATCCTAACATTATTGAGCATTCACATCACTAGTTTAAAGAGGACCTTTCACCACTCCTGACAAGGTCTGTTTTAATAGCTTCATGTATTCCCATGTAATAACAAGTCTGGAACATCTATTCTTATGGCTCTATGTTGTGCCATTCCTTTATTATTTGCACTAGAAGTTATATGTGAATTGCTATTTGTCTTCAGTAAGGGTACAGAGAGGAGGTGACCAGTTGGGGTGTGTACCTGCACAGTCTGAACATGGCAGCACTGATTGGCTAGTCAGTCTGTGCAGGGACACACCCCCAACTGGTCACCTCCCCTTTGTTCCTTTACTGAAGGCAAATAGCAATTCATTCATAACGTCTAGTGCAAATAACGCAGGAATGGCAACACATGGAGCCATAAGAATAGATGTTCCAGAATTGTTATTACATGGGGAATGCATGGAGCTATTAAAACAGGCATATCATGAGTGGTGAAAGGTCCTCTTTAAGAGTTTCTTTGTGCATAAGGGATTGCACAACTGATATATTTTTTTGCATCATTTGTCCGATTCATACTTAGAAAAAAGAATGGGGCAACAGGCCTATGTTTTGGAGATGTATATGCATATTCCTACGTGTTTTTTTTACATTGATGTGAGTCGAATACAGATTGGAGGCACATTTACTGAACCTGTACACCAATTTTTTGGTGTACAAAAGTTGCAGATTTTTGTGCAAACAGAAAAAGATGTGACTAGTGTATTAAAAGGCATGCATATCGTAGTTCAATGGACTTTTTCCATGTCTGTTGTATAAATTGTCAGTCTTTAGGAAATGTGCCACAACCCACAAAAACTTAAAAATGCTAGAATATTTGGAATGAACATAACATGTTTGTGGAGACCAGAGAGGCAACGGCATGCTGTTTCTCAAAGGCCAAAATTGTTAAAATCCAAGACATTAGATGGTCTTGACCCAATAGATATCATCTCTGTTCACTCTGTTGACTACCCTTATGGGTTGTCCCATATTTAAATATATAAGGAACGTAAGGATCTGAGCAGTGGGACTGAGCTATTGAGCATGCATGATCATCACCACTGGACACAGTAGATGGGCATTCTGAGATGAAATAATAAGAACAGCAGGGGGCGGCAAAACAAGTACATAACAGCAATATTTAGACAGGAGCTTTTAAAAAATTATTCCAATTGAAAAATTAATATGTTTTGCGAGATATAACACAGTAAATTAATATTTGCTTGTGGGATATCCCTGT
Source organism: Rhinella marina (assembly GCA_900303285.1). Classification (NCBI taxonomy): domain Eukaryota; kingdom Metazoa; phylum Chordata; class Amphibia; order Anura; family Bufonidae; genus Rhinella; species Rhinella marina. Next base: position 248,643 of record ONZH01017175.1, read on the forward strand.
TAATCTACAGGAGAGTTTACATTTACTCAAGGCCTAAATAAACAGTAATAAAAGCGATGTAAGCAACAGTATTATGTTGCTATATCTGAATGCTTAGAATATTTATGTCTATATACAGGATGGGATGCTGTCTCGGATTGGAAAGATGTTTTATCAGGAGGCGAGAAGCAAAGGATGGGAATGGCACGAATGTTCTATCACAGGTAAGATTATTATGTTGCTTTTAGCAAATTAAATGCAAGTAATACAAATTTTGTTTGATGTTTTCATCTCTCATAAATGGATATTGGATCTATGAATTTTTCTGTACTCAGCAGCTGAGAACGAAAGAGGCTTTACAAGTAATCATAAATTACAATCATATTCATTCAAGTGAATTAGTGGATGAAATAATGCACAAGATGTAATTCCTTAAAGGCTATGTACACCTTCAGAGGCAATTTTTGTTTATGATTGCATTTTACTCATTTTTGGGTAAAAATCATATTTTCAATTGGCCTTTATTAACTATATTGAGTTGTTATGTTACAAAGGTTTAACTGTTTTTCTAACTGTGTGACTCGTACTTTTACTTTCACTTTGTGCCAGTCATTTAATAAATCTTATCTCTAAACTACTAAGGGGTCATAAACACTTATTTAAGCCACATTCTGCTATTAGAGCATCTCAGCTCTGTACAGAAAAAAGGGCTCCATATTTTTAATTAGGACCAATTGAAAAAATGATTTTTAGCTCAAATGAAGTACAATGCAATAAAAAATTGCCCCAAAGGTGTACATAGCCTTTGAGAAATACAATAAAAAAACTAATACAAGTATAGCTACATGCAATAAAGTGATCATTACTTGCATTCTGTAGTTAAGCGCAAAGCTTAAAGTTAAAGTGGTTTTCCAGAACCCAAAGTACCAGTCAAAGTTTGGACACACCTTTTTATTCCATGTTTTTTTTTTAATTTATTTTCTACATTGTAGATTCATGTTGAAAACATCAAAATGATAAAGGAACACATACAGAACTAAGTAGTAAACATAAAAGTGTTAAACCAGAATATGTTTTTTTTTTAAATTTTAGATTCTTCAAAGTTGCTCACTTTTGCGTTGACAGCTTTGCTCTCTCTTGGCATTCTGTCAGTTAGCTTTATGAGGTAGTCACCTTGAATGGTTTTCCAACAGTCTTGAAGGAGTTCCCAGAGGTGCTGATTTTGATGTTGGCTGCTTTTCCAACATTCTGTGGGCAAACTCATCCCAAAACCGGTTGGGTTAAAGTCGGGTGATTGTGCAAGCCATGTCATCTGACGCAGCACTCCATCACTCTCGTTCTTCGTCAAATAGCCCTTACATGGTCTGAGGGTGTGTTTGGGGTAATTGTACTGTTGAAAAAAACAAACGATAGTCCCACTAAGCACAAGCTTGAGGGGGTGGCATGTCACTGTAGAATGCTGTCTTAGTCGTGTTGGTTCAGTATGCCTTGAATTTTAAATACATCACCAACAGTGTCACTTGCAAAGCACCTCCACACCATCACACCTCCTCCTCCATGCTTCACGGTGGAAACCAAAAATGCAGAAACCATCACCTTTTCTGCATCTCACAAAGACATGGTAGTTGGAACCAAAAATTTCAAATTTTGACACAATTCAGACAAAAGTACAGATTTCCACTGGTCTGTGCGTCCCTTGTGTTTCTTGGCCCAAGCAGTTCTCTTCTTGTTATTATTCCTCAGTAGTGACTTATCTGCAGCAATTCAGCCATAAAGGCCTGATTCCCACAGTCACCTCTGAACAGTTAATGTTGAGATGTGTCTGGTACATGATCTCTGTAAAGAATTTATGTAAGCTCTAATTTGAGGTGCTGTTAATTTGCAGTTTCTGAGTCTGGTAACTCTAATGGGCTTATCTTCTGCAGCAGAATTAACTCTTGGTGTTCCTTTCCTGGAGCAGTCTTCATGAGAGCTATTTTCATCATATCAGCTGATGGTTTTCATGACTTCAGTTCAGGATACCTTCAAAGTTCTGGAAATTTTCTGTATTGACTGACCTTCATGTCTTATAGTAATGATGGACTCTCATTTCTCTTTACTTAGTTGAGTGGTTCTTTCCATAATGTGGATAAGAACAATAGTAGAATATGGCTAACACTGTATTGAAAACCCTTCCAGGCAACTACCTCATGAAACTGGTTAAGAGAATGCCAAGACTTTGCTAAGCTGTCATCAAAGCAAAAGAATCTAAAATATAAAACATATTATTGTTTAACACGTTTATGTTTACTGCTTCCATTATGTCTTCCTTAATAGTTTTCATGTCTTCGAAATGAATCTACAATGTAGAAAGAAAAAGAAGACAAAACTATGAAATGAAACGGTGTGTCCAGAGTTTTGACTATTGTAACTATTGACGTCCTATCCTTAGAATGGGTCTTCAATATCATCTCTTGGCACCTGTGCAGATTAGCTGTTTTCATCAGCTGGGGCACCGTAATTAGGCATTGAAACTACACAGCTTTGTACACTGCGTAGTGGCCATTCTTGGTTACTGCAGTGCTGCTCCCATTTAAGTTCTTAGGATAATCTAAGAATAGGTCATCAGTAGTTAGGTTCTGGAAAACCCCTGGTGACCCCTGGTTTACACAGGCAGATAAATTGCCTGTAACGATCACCAATCAATGACATGGAAAGATGTTCAGTGCTCATTTTCCTTTCATTTTCACTTTGTAATTATTGGGATGGGGGTGGGTGATTGGATGATAGCTCTTGCAAAATTATGGACAACAGCAGCATAACCAGTCTGAACAGCAAATCTCCCAGTTCCTTGGGCAACTAATAAACGGCATAGAGAAGAAAAATGCAGTATTCCAAGTACCAAAAGCTTGTCTTTACCCACTCATTGAGGTAGAAAAGATGCACAGTTGTGAGCACAGTGAAGGTGCATCTTTTGAAACTTGGAGTACTGTAGTTTTCTTCTCTCAGTTGACACCAGCATCATGGCTTTCATTCATAAAAGAGCCTTAATGTTCTCCATGAGGTTTCTGTTGGAATATTTTAATGGCAGGAATAGCACTGCAAACTGTTGTATTCTTTCCATTAAAAATCCTGACTGAAAGCAGAAAACTGAAGTGTGTACGCTGCCTGAAGCCTTGGCTGTATGCCTAGATAATGAGCAGTGTTTGTAAAATCGAATAACGACCGGAAATCTCAAATGACTGCCAGTCAAGATGGTAATTATACTAATGTTTTTAATTGTTAATTGAAGGGTTATTCCCAATTTATAAAGTGATAGAATGCTGAAATGATATGCCACCACTTTGTGATTTTAGGGGGAAAACCTCTGGAACCTCCATGTTCCTAAGAATGAAAAGGGGTTCACTGTTGGTTGCTAATATTCCCTGTACCTCTGAGCTCCTGGCTACTTCATTCACTTGAATGAAAGTTTGCTGCGGTTCCTTGCACAGCACGTGTCTTGTTGTACCGTTCATCATGCAAAGCATTTCTTACTCAGTGGCGTAGCTACCGGGGGGGCAGGGGGGGCGACGGCTCCGGGCCCAGTGACTCAGGGGGGCCCAGAATCAGGCGAATACAAGTGAGCGCTTCCATTATGGAAGCGCTCACTTGTATTTAGGGACCCCCATCAGACCTCAGATCAGCCCACCCAGCCACATAGGATTAAAATAAAAAACCTTACTTACCTGTTCTGCGCTGGGCTGCCCTCCGGTCCGCGCTCTGCTCTCTTCCCTGGTGGCGCGCACTATGACCTGACGCTGCACGCAGCGTCAGGTCATAGTGTGCGCGGGCCAGGGAAGAGAGCAGAGCGCGGACCGGAGGGCAGCCGCAGCGCAGAACAGGTAAGTAAGGTTTTTTTATTTTAATCCTATGTGGCTGGGTGGGCTGATCTGAGGTCTGATGGGGGCACAATACACTGATCTGAGGTCTGATAGGGGCACAGTAGGCTGATATGAGGTCTGATGGGGGCACAATACGCTGATCTGAGGTCTGATGGGGGCACAATACGCTGATCTGAGGTCTGATGGGGGCACAATACGCTGAACTGAGGTCTGATGGGGCACAATACGCTGATCTGAGGTCTGATGGGGGCACAATACGCTGATCTGAGATCTGATGGGGGCACAATACGCTGATCTGAGGTCTGATGGGGGCACAATACGCTGGTCTGAGGTCTGATGGGGCACAATAAGCTGGTCTGAGGTCTGATGGAGGTACAATACGCTGATCTGAGGTCTGATGGGGGCACAATACGCTGATCTGAGGTCTGATGGGGGCACAGTAGGCTGATGTGAGGTCTGATGGGGGCACAGTAGGCTGATCTGAGGTCTGATGGGTGCACAATATGCTGATCTGAGGTCTGATGGGGCACAATACGCTGAACTGAGGTCTGATGGGGGCACAATACGCTGATCTGAGGTCTGATGGGGGCACAATACGCTGATCTGAGGTCTGATGGGGGCACAGTAGGCTGATATAAGGTCTGATGGGGGCACAGTCTGCTGATCTGAGGTCTGATGGGGGCACAATACGCTGATCTGAGGTCTGATGGAGGCACAATACGCTGATCTGAGGTCTGATGGGAGCACATTAAGCTGATCTGAGGTCTGATGGGGGCACAATACGCTGATGTGAGGTCTGATGGGGGCACAGTAGGCTGATGTGAGGTCTGATGGGGGCACAATACGCTGATCTGAGATCTGATGGGGGCACAATACGCTGATCTGAGGTCTGATGGGGGCACAATACGCTGGTCTGAGGTCTGATGGGGCACAATAAGCTGGTCTGAGGTCTGATGGAGGCACAATACGCTGATCTGAGGTCTGATGGGGGCACAATACGCTGATCTGAGGTCTGGTGGGGGGCACAATACGCTGATCTGAGGTCTGATGGGGGCACAGTAGGCTGATGTGAGGTCTGATGGGGGCACAATACGCTGATCTGAGGTCTGATGGGAGCACATTAAGCTGATCTGAGGTCTGATGGGGGCACAGTAGGCTGATGTGAGGTCTGATGGGGGCACAGTAGGCTGATGTGAGGTCTGATGGGGGCACAATACGCTGATCTGAGGTCTGATGGGGGCACAATACGCTGGTCTGAGGTCTGATGGGGCACAATAAGCTGGTCTGAGGTCTGATGGAGGTACAATACGCTGATCTGAGGTCTGATGGGGGCACAATACGCTGATCTGAGGTCTGGTGGGGGGCACAATACGCTGATCTGAGGTCTGATGGGGGCACAGTAGGCTGATGTGAGGTCTGATGGGGGCACAGTAGGCTGATCTGAGGTCTGATGGGGGCACAGTAGGCTGATGTGAGGTCTGATGGGGGCACAGTAGGCTGATCCGAGGTCTGATGGGGGCACAATACGCTGATCTGAGATCTGATGGGGGCACAATACGCTGATCTGAGGTCTGATGGGGGCACAATACGCTGATGTGAGGTCTGATGGGGGCACATTCTGATGATCTGAGGTCTGATGGGGGCACATTCTGATGATCTGAGGTCTGATGGGGGCAGGGGACTGTTAGTTTAGTGATGTAAAAACTGGGGACAGGTTTCCTTTAACATAGGAGTCCCGTTGTTTTTTAATCCTATTACTCCTATATTTTACTGCATTATATGGTAGTGTATTTAGAGTAGGGTATGTAGAAAGTCTATTGTACTGTACTTAACAGCATAGATTATCTAGCAGTTTATATAGTCATCTTTCTAATACAATATTATAACCACAACTAGTAGTATGTGCCTGTGAAGTTGGAAACGTGCGTTTGGGAAGCCAAGTGGGGGGCCCACTCAAGTATGTTTCGCCCCCCCTGTGCTGAACCTCTAGCTACGCCTCTGTTCTTACTACTAAGGCTGTGTTCACATCTGCATTGGAGGCTCAATTTGAAGCCTTAATCGCAGATTCCATCCCATTTGGCAGAAAACTAGCACTTACAGACCCCATTATAAATCAGAGGGTCCACTGGATGACATTGGACGACATTGGTGTGCTACAAATCTGTCATCAGACCCTTATGAACATGTTTGTATACCCTATTATAATTCTACTGCTGACTCATTAGGCCACATTTAACAAAAGTGGCATCATTTTATTAAGTTAAAGGTAGTCTGTCAGCAGTTCTGTCAAACTGCTGACAGACATAGGTAGGATCAGGCAGTAGTAAGTAATAGATACCTTTGTCCTTGTTTTAGTCAATGGAGTGTTGCAAAAATATGTTTTGAATGCTGCGGGCACCACTCCTGCAAGTTCACCAGAAATGCTCCAGGGGTGGGACCGCAGGCTTCAGCCAATCAGGCTGAGTGTATGAGCAGCTTCATTGTCCCTCCTCTCTGCTGTGAAGGCTGTGGCAGGCTTTTGGTTGGACCACAGGTCTAATGGTGCTCAAAGCCTGAATTCATTGCTAATTACAGATAACTATTATTATGTTCTCCGGTATTCAGGAAGGTGAGGTATGGACAGTTGTGTAGCAGAGCTTTGCCATACTTGATGTTTCGGTGGGATTGACCAACCATCTAATGTGTATGGAGGCCTCTTGACTCTCCCTGAACATACTTTTGTTCTTAGGCCACCAGAGGAATCTGGCAGCAAGGCAGCAACTTGGCCCCTTCTCAATGCTCTTTAATGTTTATGGGGGAGTTTTGAAAGCATGCGTTTGATCTACATCTATTTAATTTGTACAGTCAACCTAAAGGATCTGGAATGTTGAACAGTGGCATGTATGCAAATTGTAGTCATGTGGGTCCCTTACAATTGGGACGCCCACCAGAATCTGGAACAAAAAGTCCCCAATGTTCTGTGAAGTGCAGCTTTCCAAACCAACGCCATTTCAGACCCATTGCTATGTTGGAATTACATTCCAGTGGTTACCACCTATAAAACCTCTTTAAAGGGGACCTGTCGTCATGAAAATGCAAATTAATCTACAGTCAGCATGTAATAGAGCAGGAAGATCTGAGCAGATTGATAGTTTTATGGGAAAAGATTCAGTATAAATTGTAATTTATTCATTTGAATTCCTGCTCATTCTGGGCTTTGAAGTCAATGAGAAGGTCCTATCAGTAACTGACAGCTATATCTGTATACACAGTCATAGAGGAAGACTGTCAATCACTGATAGGACCTCCTCCTAAGCCCAGAATGAGCAGGAATTTAAACGAATGAAAGGCAAGTTGTACTGAATTTTTTCCCATAAAACTAGACGAGTATATCAGTCTGCTCAGCTCCTCCTGGTATATCACGTGCCGCCTGCAGCTCAGACACCATGTTCAGCTTGACAGGTTCCCTTTAAAAGGATGTCAAAGATATTTAAATATATTATAAATATCAGATAGCTAAGAGAAATGTTTTATTTTTCCGTTTCCAATTTTTATATATTATGAAATTATGTCTTTTATGTACTAATTGTAATATCTACTTGTATGCAAATAAACATTTCCACATTTCTTCACAATAGACCACAATATGCATTGCTGGATGAGTGCACGAGTGCTGTGAGCATAGATGTAGAAGGAAAAATATTTCAAGCTGCAAAGGACGCTGGCATTAGCCTCCTCTCCATAACTCACCGTCCATCTCTTTGGTAAGTAGTGACCGGCTCGCTAATGACTCTGCATGCCTCTTCTGCTGTACACCTGAGAATACCATGTAGATACCATGTCTTCCAAAAAGATACATATATAGCATTCCAGTAAACAAAAAGTCTCTGAGTCGTTCCCTTCAGTCACATTGATATGAATTCTATTCACTTGTTTAACAATAAATACAGCTCTCACTACCTTTACCCAAATTACTAGGGTCCAGAAAGACAAGTATTACTAGTTACTAACTGACATGGGATCAGTGGATATAGCATTGCATAACTAGATAGATCTGCCATTAAGGAGTCATTGGCTGCAGCAGTCAAACCGGACGTTTATGTGCAGGGCCTGGAGAGAGTTAAAGCCAGCGGAGGACCAAAGGAGTGGAGCTTGGTGCAACAAGGGCAACGGTGATGCCCTTATTGCACTAAAGGTGCAGAACTCAGGATCAGAGCCTTGGATCAACAAAAGAAAACCAGCATTTTAGTCAGGTGAACCACAGCTCTGTGTCTATACAAACAGTTTGATAGGAAGGTTGCTGGTGACAGATTCCCTTTAACCCCTTGGGCCCAGGAGGATTTTTCATTTTTGCTTTTTTGTTTTTCACTCTCTGCCTTTGCCTAGCCATAACATAGTAACATAGTTTATAAGGCCTAAAAAAGACATCTGTCCATCCAGTTCGGCCTGTTATCCTGCAAGTTGATCCAGAGGAAGGCAAAAAATAACTTTTATTTTTCCATTTACCTTTAGGGCGTCTTTTTTATAGTCACGTCTACGGAGGTTTTCGAGATATTGATACCATTTCAGCATGTCTATGACTTTTTAATCACTTTTTATTAAATTTTTGGGGGGAGGTAAAGTGATGAAAAAATGGCAAATTGGCCATTTTGATTTTTGTCCATTACGCCACTTACTGTATGGAATAAATATTTTTATATTTTAATAGTACAGGCAAATTCGGACATGGAGTTGCCTATGATGTATAAGCTCCAGCAGGCTCCGGCCTATCATTACCAGGCAACAGGTTCCCCGATATCAGTGAGGGGAAACTGTTACCGGTGTGGGAGCACATCACTCCCACCTTTTAACACTTAAAGGGATTCTGTCAACAGGATAAGCTGTATAGAGCTTTTCACATCTACTAATTCCTCTCTGTGATTTATTTCAAAATACACTATTATTACTTTTATTAATGCTGTAGTTTCTTCAAAAAATTGTTTTTATTCATATGCTAATATCTTCCCGGCTGTTGGAGCCCAGTCGCGCCGCTTATTTTGGAGCCCAGCACCGCCCTCCTGCTAATTATTCACACCTCTTAGCGCTCTGCTTCTTCTTTTGCTGCGGTAATCTCGCGCATGCGCCATGGATACATCAGTGTTCGCCCGTGCAGTGTCCTGGCAGCGGCCTCATCCGACTAAGTGCGCATGCGCGAGATAACGGCTCAGCAAGAAAAGAAGCAGCGTGCTAAGGGGTGTGAATAATTAGCAGGAGGGCGGTGCTGGACTCCAAAATAAGCAGCGCGGCTGGGCTCCAACGGCCGGGAAGACAGCCCATTGGGCTCCTTAAGTAAGTTATTAGCATATGAATTAAAACTATTTTTTGAAGAAACTACAGCACTAGTAAAAGTAATAATAGTATATTTTGAAATAAATCGCGGAGAAGAATAAGTAGAAGTTAAAAGCTCTATACACCTTATCCTGCTGACAGAATCCCTTTAAATGCAGTGGTCATATCTGACCGGAGCATCTGAGGGGTTAAATGTCTGTGATCAATGTTTTCTCCAATCGCAGACATTAGTCCAGATGTGTGCTATATGAAACAACAGAAAACAGGCAGCTGTGGCGACCGCTGGGCTCACGAGCTGGCGCCATATTTAAAGTGACAACTTCTGCCTTACATATATGCGGCGGTCATCTAAGGGTTAAAGGGTAATCCAAGTGCAGTTTCAGATGTGCCCAGGTCTCTTGATTCAAATGCTGTTTCCCCAATCCTGATTGGTGCCCACATTCCTGAGAAACCCTTAATTTTGTGATATGCAAATTACCTGCTTGGTGCAAGTCCTCATTGCACGGAAAGACCTGCTTCTTATCACTTCCTGCCTCACCCCCTCAGCTTTGAATGACAGTGCCTGGTCCTGTGTTCTCGCACATATATTGGTGCTTGGGAATTGGCACACTTGCCTTGATGCTTGCCAGGACGAAAGACATCTGTACTACACAATCCTGTAATGATGATCGCAGACATTTAGCCACTTCAAATCTATGGTCAAATGTGACCACAGCATCTGGCAGCACTTAAACCAGGATTTGCGTGCTGGCCGAGATCAGGGTAGGCAGCCTGTACTAGTAATAGGCCTAAGCCTGTGCAAGGCTTACAGACTGATTAAGTATATTCCAGTGTTGGCCTGTAGGTGGCAGCACTGCATTGGAATATACTGAATTCAGTATTCTATAATACATAGATATGCATTGTAGAATAGAAGATGCAATGATTGCATGTTATAATCATCTAGGGTGACCTAAAAAATATTTAAACAGTTAAAAAAATATATAAAAATTCAATTCACCTCCCTTTCCCTAGAATAAAAAATTAAAACATAAACAATAAAAAAAACTAAATATCATGGGCATTGCCGCGTCCAAAAAAGCCCATACTATTAAAATATACAAAAAACATATTCCATATGCAAATGGAGTGACGGCAAAAAAATCTTAATGGCCAATTCACTATTTTTTGTCACTTCACCTTGCAGAAAAATGTAATAAAAAGTGATCAAAAAGTCATACACACTCCAAAATGGTATCAATGACTGTAAACCACAGATCAGTTATGGGGTCAGCATATGACGATAAAAAGAAAAATTTATTTTTTCCGAAGTTTTTATTTTTTTTCAGTATTAAAACACAAGAAGAACTATATAAACTAGTATTGCCATAATTGTAACCTGGAGAGCTGGAGAATGAAGGTAACGGGTTATTTTTACCATATAGGGAACTGTGGTGGAATTGCATTTTTTTTCCCAATTGCACCCCATCTGAAATTTTTTTCCAGCTTCCCACTATACTATTGTATACAATAGTAAATAGTGCAATTAAAAAGTACAACTTGTCCTGCAAAAACAAGCCCTTAAACGGCTATGTGGATGGAAATATAAAAAATTATGGCTCCAAGAAGGAAGGGAGTGAAAAACAAAAAAGCAAAAAAACGTAAATTGATGGGTGCTGAAGCGGTTAGGAAAAATTGTAACTCTGAGGAGGAGGGGGCTCCACCAATCTTAATCCGGCTGTGGTTATGGACAATAGAATTTTTACTGTATTCTATTCTCAAACCATACTTTTAATATACCTGCACAGGAAATACCACACTCATCTGTTGCAGTTTGACGGAGAAGGCGGATGGCGTTTTGAACAACTGGATACTGCCACGCGGTTATCGCTAAGTGAAGAGAAACAAAGACTTGAGTCTCAGCTTGCTGGAATACCTAAAATGCAGCAGAGGTTGAATGAACTGTGTAAAATCCTTGGAGAAGACTCTGTTCTTAAAACTGTTTGTGAAGAGCAGTAGCTATTTTCAGGTGTCAGTGTCCACGCTCTGTAGGTTTTTACAAGAGTTTACACAGATACAAGATTATAATGTATTTTGTAATGAATGTACTCTGTGCATGGGATGAAATACAGGAACGAATGAGTGAATAAATGAACAAAAGTAAATATCTGAAAAGAACATTAATATATGGTACTTACAAAAAGATGTGACATGTATCAGATATACAGACTCTCTACCATATGGACCCTTTTCAATATTTAAAATGTTAAGATGCAATAGGCAGCCTTTTCTCATGACAGTTAGGCCATGTGTAGCTAATGTAGGGGATGGGCCTCCACGTGCACTTGCATCTGCACACGTAAGTCTTCATGCACACATGTCCGTTCTGCCATTTTTGCAGATCGAACACAGACCCATTCATTTCTGTGGGTCCGGAAAAAAAAAACTGGACAGTACACAAATGTCATCTGTGTGCTGTCCCCTTCTGTGTGTCTGGATTATCCAAATTATAGAACGTGTCCTATTTTTGGCCATATTGCAGACAAGAATAGTCATTTCTAGTAGTTGGAGCGAGATATGGCCAAGTTCATTAGGCCTAATTCTGCATTCTCCCAGATGCACAGCATAGTAAATAGGCACTGGCATTGCAGTTCCCCTTCCGGATGCAACCATTTGCAGGTAATTCCATCAGGGAAAGCTCCCATGATTATCTTCTGGAAAGGGGTATTGAGAGGCGTTAAACAATGATTAAATCTTTATATGCTTTGTAATGTGAGTATTGTGTTAAAACAACATTGACAGTATTATCCTGCTGGTCATGCATCTTGGGTTGACTCTGTGATCTAGATATATTTGGTCACATGTTTCACAATGGCTTGTCAATCTTGGTATATTTTATATAGTTATTTTCTCTGTACCTATACTATATGTATAATAATAACTTGCAGGTTGTCCTTTGTGGCCTGGCTGCACTTGTTATATGCAGAACATCCGTAAAAGGGTTTATCCACCCTTGGAGACCATGTTACTGGACCTGCAGGGGAAAGCCTACTAACAGGATTCCTGTCACTGGATTTCAACTCCTTTGGTTGCCTGTTGCCATGCTCTGGCCCGCTCGTCAACATCCGGTTTAACGGGGGTCATGTGTGCTACTGCAGCCAACTACTGGGCACAGCAGTGATATATCCCCAAAGCGTAACATCACTGGGTCAAATAACACATGGGGGACATGTCACCGCTGCTGCCAGTCATTGGCTGCAACAGCCATGTGATCCAGTTTATCGGCAGGTACTGGAACGCAGCAGTGGCAGAGGAACAGTGTGGCTGGAAACCCAGCAGCAGGGAGCATGTAAGTATACTTCCCTCCGCAGGCCCAGCCAGGGGCGTATTGGCCATAGACCTTACAGGGAAATTTCCCGGTGGGCCGATGCCCAGGGGGCCGCCTGAGCCGTCCACATGGCCGGCCAGTGGAAGTTTTTGGGGATGTATTTTGTACTGCTGGCAGTATTCTGTGATGGACTGTGGTATTTGGCTCTGTTGGGGTGGTATAATGTGCCACAATATGGTATTGCTGGCCCTGCTTTCCACCAATTTGGACCTGACTACAAAACAGGGCCACTTTTAGTATTTTTTCCAGGGCCACTTTAGGTTCCCAGTCCGCCACTGGCCAGGGGCGTATTGGCCATAGACCTTACAGGGAAATTTCCTGGTAGGCCAATGCCCATGGGGGACACCCGAGTCCTCCTCACTGCTGCTGGCCGGGTAGATAATGAGCTCTCAACAGTAATTAACGCTGTGAGAAACAGGAACTCATGGATCCAGCCAGCGACCATACATGTCCTCCTGAATTCAACTGGTGTGGCCCGCACCTCACGTCCTAAGCCCCCTGCTCCATTTCTTAGTTAGAGACAACTGGAGGTGTAAGTCAGAAAATGGTATCTACTCATGACTACCTCAGAGAGACCGCTTTTGGGACAATATATTGTGCTGCACCATGGTATATAGTTCTACTGAGACAGCCCTACAACATGGAGCCACTTTTCGTTTTTTTCCAAAGCCATTTTAAGTTCCCAGTCCGCCCCTGGGCCCAGCTTTGTGGGGGGTCCGGCTGAAAAGCCCCCGAAGGAGGACATCCCCTTTAACCTGGCCATATACATTAGAATAATGTCAGCCAAACTTACTGATTTCAGCAGGACCAACTGGTCATTAAATATCTATGGAAGCCACCCAAAGGCAGATGTTGGGTCTGGCAGAGGCTTTACCCATTCATAAGATATGCATGATTGGCCGAACAATTGCAGTAGGATATATGTAAAAGTTAACTTATATATAAATTTGTTTCAAGAGAAAGACTGCTCACAAATAATACACCTTACTTTAAAAGGGTTGCACCATAAACTACTTTTCACTGTAAAGTGTATTTTCATCAATTCCTCTAGCTCCCTTTCCTCCTTGATATATTTTAAGTTTGCAGTTTTCCCTTATCCCTCATGCTTCAATCCTGCCACTTGATTTGTCATGTGACTGTTGCCCCATCATGCCTTAGGGCAGTTGTGTTCCGACATCAGCAGATCATGTGACACTAACCGCGCCCCTTGTTCTTACCAGTGAGGATTCCCACATCCTATATTACAAAGTTCCAATGCAGGATGTAACCTTCATCAGCTGAATGATGAAACGGATTTGCCACAGGGTGCAATGGAAGGCTGATAACTTTAGAATAAGGCAGTTTTGATAAATATTGGTTTGATAAAAGTGATATAAAAGCGATATCTATTGCGCAGAATACATTTATATTAGTGGCACAACGCCTTTAAAGAAACACTGCAGTCAAAACTAATACACTGTGTTGCCAGAGGGGGCAGCATATGTCAGGGATTCAAACAAAATCAAAGAAATTACTCATGCCTCCTCTGGCCTTGCTCTAGTCATTACACACTGGCCCACATTTACTAATCCTATGGCATTATGGCAATACCTTGGCTCAGGCAGGATGATTAATGTGGGAATAGATACTTTTCTCTAACTCTATACCAACTATTGCTTGGCTTACTTTGATAAAAAGCTTTACACCAGCATTGCACAGAAATTTTGGAGCAAAATGGCATATCTTAGGTTTGCCCCTTTCCAATGAAGCTCTTCTCACTTTCTGCTAAGTTACACCCCCTTGTCCAACATGCCAAAGTTCCACTTTTATACATAGATTTTTAAACATGTAATAAGTATATATTAGTAAGTTACATATATTGGCTTTTCCAACTCTTTTGTCAATATTAACATAAAGCAGTTTATCCATTATGCTTTTCATGGCATCCGCCATACATGTACGCCGGGTGTCCGGTCTTTATATATGGCTCCCACTCACAGCAGAGGCCAAGGGCACTGTCACTCTCAGACATTTAAAGGGTTTCTGTCACCTGAATTTACAATATGAAACTGGCTGACATTAGCAATGTACTAATGTCAGCTGCATCTAACTCTGCTATTATTGCGTTTCTATAAGCCTCCGTTAATGCAGATTACTTACTTTTCTAATATGCTAATTAGCCTCTAGGAGCGGGGGAGGCGCCCCTGCCCGTGCTCCTAGAGTCTCCGTCCTCCCACCTTATTCACCGCCCTTTAGAAGCTTGATTGACAGGGCCAGGCAGCGTTCTCCTCCTCCTGCCGACCCTGTATGCTGGTGAAACCTCGCGCTGTGCCGTATTCAGCGCAGGCGCAGTAAGAAAGCGCCCTTTACTATGCCTGCGCTGAATACGGCGCAGGCGCGAGATTTCACCAGCATACAGGGCCGGCAGGAGAAGGAGAACTCTGCCTGGCCCTGTCAATCAGGCTTCTAAAGAGCGGTGAATAAGGTGGGAGAACGGAGACTCTAGGAGCAGGGGCAGGGGCGCCTCCCCCGCTCCTAGAGGCTAATTAGCATATTAGAAAAGTAAGAAATCTGCATTAACGGGGGCATATAGAAACGCAATAATAGCAGAGTTAGATGCAGCTGACATTAGCACATTGCTAATGTCAGCCAATTTCATATTGTAAATTCAGGTGACAGAAAACCTTTAAACACTCAACAGTGAAATGCTCCTGCGCCGGTAACACCCTCCACTGACTGAGATCGGCTCTTACATTTAGGGTTGAGCAAATCAAAATACGAAGCTGAACTTGGCTTAGTTAATGAGGAACAAAGCCGAGTTCAGCTTAGTATTTTGATATAGTAATTTATGCCAAGAAACAAACTGACATGTGATAGAAGCGAGACAAAATACGTCTTATGATATTTGCAGAAACTTTGGAAAGACCTCCGCGGAGGACATACAAGACTTCGCCCAGATTATTAACAACGTTTTTAAACAAAACGGATTGCTGTATCCAAAGCCAATTCACTCAACCCTACTTACATTACAGTGATAGGCCAGAGCCTGCTTGAGGCTCCGATGCCTGTCACTATTATTTTCCAATACAGGCCTATATATATATATACACTCACCGGCCACTTTATTAGGTACACCATGCTAGTAACGGGTTGGACCCCCTTTTGCCTTCAGAACTGCCTCAATTCTTCGTGGCATAGATTCAACAAGGTGCTGGAAGCATTCCTCAGAGATTTTGGTCCATATTGACATGATGGCATCACACAGTTGCCGCAGATTTGTCGGCTGCACATCCATGATGCGAATCTCCCGTTCCACCACATCCCAAAGATGCTCTATTGGATTGAGATCTGGTGACTGTGGAGGCCATTTGAGTACAGTGAACTCATTGTCATGTTCAAGAAACCAGTCTGAGATGATTCCAGCTTTATGACATGGCGCATTATCCTGCTGAAAGTAGCCATCAGATGTTGGGTACATTGTGGTCATAAAGGGATGGACATGGTCAGCAACAATACTCAGGTAGGCTGTGGCGTTGCAACGATGCTCAATTGGTACCAAGGGGCCCAAAGAGTGCCAAGAAAATATTCCCCACACCATGACACCACCACCACCAGCTTGAACCATTGATACAAGGCAGGATGGATCCATGCTTTCATGTTGTTGACGCCAAATTCTGACCCTACCATCCGAATGTCGCAGCAGAAATCGAGACTCATCAGACCAGGCAACGTTTTTCCAATCTTCTACTGTCCAATTTCGATGAGCTTGTGCAAATTGTAGCCTCAGTTTCCTGTTCTTAGCTGAAAGGAGTGGCACCCGGTGTGGTCTTCTGCTGCTGTAGCCCATCTGCCTCAAAGTTCGACGTTCAGAGATGCTCTTCTGCCCACCTTGATTGTAACGGGTGGCAATTTGAGTCACTGTTGCCTTTCTATCAGCTTGAACCAGTCTGCCCATTCTCCTCTGACCTCTGGCATCAACAAGGCATTTCCGCCCACAGAACTGCCGCTCACTGGATGTTTTTTCTTTTTCGGACCATTCTCTGTAAACCCTAGAGATGGTTGTGCGTGAAAATCCCAGTAGATCAGCAGTTTCTGAAATACTCAGACCAGCCCTTCTGGCACCAACAACCATGCCACGTTCAAAGGCACTCAAATCACCTTTCTTCCCCATACTGATGCTCGGTTTGAACTGCAGGAGATTGTCTTGACCATGTCTACTTGCCTAAATGCACTGAGTTGCCGCCATGTGATTGACTGATTAGAAATTAAGTGTTAACGAGCAGTTGGACAGGTGTACCTAATAAAGTGGCCGGTGAGTGTATATGTATATATGTATATATATATATATAAACATAATTGGCATCACCACATCTAAGAATGCTTGTAACAGAAAGAAAAATAAAAAATGGCCAATTCACTATTTTTATTGTTTAACTCCCCCCAAAAATTGAGTAAAAAGTAATCCAAAATTCATACACACTTCTTATGGCAGTAAGAAGAAAAAAATTATTTTACCAAGTTTTTTTTTTTTTTCCCATACAAGTAAAATCTCCGGAGCCCGCTATAATGTGATCAGTCCATTTCCAGCAAGTTTCCTAAATGAATGCCATGTTTCTGACAAATGCATGCAACAGTCTTTTCCTGGTGGAAAGCTGGCATTCCTGCTGGAAACCCAACAGATCCCATTATAATTAATGACGATCCGGCAGGCACCAGCATTGTCCGGCTATGCCAGATACACTAATTCCGGTAGTCTGCTCCTCTGACAAATCACAGAAAATGGTGCACTACAACGGTAAATGTAATTGATAATATATGGCTAAACCCTCACGCTGATTTTAAAATGAGACTTTCGCCAATATATTCTTATATCAAGAACATGGTAACATTCTGGTGCACCTGTTCAGCCTGAGTTACATGAGTCATTGGTAGGTGGGACTCACAGCCTCCACCACACCCCCATTGGATGTGTGATCTCACGCTGGAGGTAACTAGGAGTTGGTCGCTGTGTGTCTGCCTGTATGCTCCTTCCGTAATTGCCCATATGGCATAGGTAGGTTAGCGTTAGGTCCCGTGCCACTCTGAGATACCTTGATGGGGTGCTCGGGCTCCGGTATGTTCTTGATATAAGAATATTTTGGCAAAAGTCTAATTTTAACATCAGCGTGAGGGTTTAGCCATATATTATCAATTACATTTACAGTTGTAGTGCACCTTTTTCCGTGATTTGTTTTATATAGTTCGCCACATCCACACATTTGGTTACCTTGTGTAGGATGGTTTTATGGTACATGTGGTCCGCTGCTGGCATCCTCCATTGTATGCATTTTTGCTGGGGATTGCTGTTAGCAACGGATCACATGTGCAGGATTTGCTCCCCAGGTTTGATATGCGCAACAGCATATGGGCTTTTGAGCACTTCTCTGTCATTTTAGACCACTGTTTTTCCGTGATTGTAGTCTGCTTCTCTGCTGGAACAAACTAACAAAATACAGTAATGCAGACGTGGACATAGCCTAAGCAAAGAGTAGCAGTGGTAAAATGGTAATGTGTGTGTGGATCATATTTTGAAACTGAAATTAATTTTTGTCCAAACAACAAGGCACATGTAGTAAAATCTAATGAAGACCACGTTCACACAGCAGTATACTGGTCACTATTTTTGGCATCACCATTTGTAAACCAAAACCAGTAACAGATCCCAAAACTGAAGAATACTTTTCCCTGTGTATGATCTACTCCTAGTTCTGGCTTACAAATAGTGAAGCAAAATAAAAAAACTGGGATATCATTGCACAATAATATTTTTAATGCACTATGTTCATCCAACCTAGCACACACCTCTTGAGAAATACAGGGCATGGTACAGAACACTGGCACATTACACCCCTCCACTGCATTCAGTACTCAAATGAATACAAGTGCAGATGGTGGAAGGTTTAGAATAGTTTTACAGGTTTTTTTCTTTTGTGTATTATATATTGCACCTTACTATTATTATTACTAGAAAATCCAGCTCAGGGTGCACTCCCACGATTATATCGCAGTCCGCATTTTGTGGCCGAGGCGCAAATTATAAAACATCTAATGTTTGTGCAGACAAGAATAGGCATTTGTTCAATGGGTCCCACAAAAAGTGCATGATGCACATGGACCGTATCTGTATTTTGTGGATCTATGAATTGCGGACCGCAAAACGGATACGGTTGTGTAAATGCCCCATGAATGACAGTTAAAACCAGTGTCTAATGCACTTCAGTGAAATGGGGTCATCTATAGCTATTCTTTCGACTCAGCTTTTACTGGATGGGGAAATAACATCTCTAAGGTTTATGCTCACCGACCTACTACCTACTGGTGCATAAGCTTTATATTTAGTTTCCATCGACAAGATCAAATCCATCTTGTGAGATTAGGAAAGCCTTTTCGCAGAAGCCTGTTTCATATGCAGTCCTACCTTTCACACTAACTTAACACCTCCTGTATAATGCTGTAGTACAACTATATGCATGGCCTTATTTTCTACTGGTCAGGGCACAATGCAGCATAATTACGGTACATTTTTCAATATTACCAGCTTTTTAACAGATCATAAAATAAGGCTGGCATTCCAATTGTGCCAAAGTGCAAATCCTTAGTTAAAATCTTTAAGGGGTAATACAAAATTTTCTTTTAATTTTTTTAATGGTCCCCCCTTTATGTAACTAAGCGCTTTATCAGTGAAAATATTCCTACTTGGCCCACGCTGAACTCCCAGGTGTAATTAGGTTGTAGGCTCTTCCTGGATCACATGCCTCAAATTATACGTGTGATTCTAGCACGGTGACAATACGCAATGAACATGAGTTGCGCCTGCGCAGTCAGATAAACCCTTTAATTAAACCACAGATATGTGACCAGGAACTATCGTGTAGAAATTCATTATGTTTTTTTGTACTTGAAAAAGTAAGCAACTGGGTTGGGTGTATTAACATACATCTTGGTAACATTGAATAAAATGCATGATTCACATAAATAAAGTAGACACTGTTTGTAGGTTGGGGAATTGAATAATATAATAAGGCTCACATACTGGAAAGCTTCCACAATGGAAGACAGATTGACCTTGAGGTGCTTTTTAGAAAGCAAGTTAGTACAATTACAGAAATAGGCAGCATGACATGGTCATAAATGTTTTACTGCCCTTCTGTAGCCCTAAAGTTGATTGGTATGTACTAGCCATACAGAATGAACTACACAACACACACATAGTGTATGTCTTCATTTACTGTAGTTCAGTCATTTTAGACCAATTCAAGGAAGAAGACACTAACAGCAAAAAAATGAGGTAGAACAACCTTTCATATGGAAATAAAGAATGCAAAAACCAAAAGCTATTGGAGAGCAGAATAAAATTGTAGCATGTGAAAAGCTGCATATGAACTGTAAATGCTGTAGAGATTATGTAACATGATTCGCAAATGTGATGGCAATAAAGGCATGAATAATTAAGACATTAAAATAACAAACATGTCAACATCAGCTGCCTCTAGGGCCACTCAACTGTATTTAGCCCAATAAAAATATTATGGATGACAAACAAATAAAAGAAATATTTTATTACAGAAAATCCACATCATTTTGTCTGCTTCCTTTTTATTAAAATACTGTTAATGGAGTTCTCCAGGTTAGAAAACCCATTTTCACATACTATCGGAGAATAGGCCATCAATATCATCACATTGCACAGCTGTTTTAAGTACTATTTCCATATGACAATTTTTTGTGAGCATGGGGCCAAATGATCATTATTATGCTTGTTCGTCCCCGTACAGATGAATTTGTCAGCAGCACATCCCCGTTTAACACAGGAAGAATTGCTGGCAGCAAACTATGATTTTTAGTGCCACGTAAAGGATGCAATTACCCAAGAAAAGAGTTTTTGATCATTTGCTGGGTGAGCGGCAGCATGTTTACACATGATGAAGAACGTATTAAATGGCTCTAGCAAGTAGGGATCCAAAGTGGACAACTCCTTTAAAATAATTAACATATATATATTGTTTTCAGATAATATCCTGCATACTGATGAGTAGAAACTTTTTGGAAAACATGGATACTATTATATCTGGTGTAAGTCTATCTGCAAGTAAACATCACGTTGGGAATCTTTTCTGCTTCAGGGCCATGATTTGAAATAGAATTAATTTCAGCTTGCTAATAAAAACTGCATGTCAGAACTGCACTGTGTGCCATCACATTGACACATTTTTGCCCAACAGATCCTATTATATCTCATAATCCCTGACAAGTACAGCAGAGAGGGGGTTGAGGCAGCTCTTTACCTCAGTGTTGTGAAGTATCTTGTCCTCCTGTGTGATTAGGACAGTTTTTGTGTGAACTAATGGGACAGCGACCATTTTGTTTCCCCTGATGATTGCTCCCCAGACAAAACGAGCCATTCTAACTAATGAAAGGTAATTGGGAATATATTAATAATAAAGTAATATTTAAGTATTTTCATTTTCTTAATTCCCGGAGAACCCCATTAACAAACTCTATCAGTGATTTTGGCAGGATTTCTTCTGCAGCCTTCTGCACTCTATAAATTGTAAAGTCTTGAGTGGATCAGTAAACTGTCTCCTAACCTCCTATATTCACCTTTATTAATATTATGTTAATCATAGTTAAAAGCTACCCCTTGCACACGACAAGTGAAAAATGGGCATGTGATGATCACACGTGTGTTTTAAAACCAATAGTAGTCTATTCACATGGCAGTTTTTTTTGACGGACAGTGAATAACGCACGTCAAAAAATAGAACATGTTCTATCTTGAGTGGTTTCCACACTGTGCAGTCAGAGCCTGAAGCGAGGCATAAATGTTCTAAACCTGAGCACCACGTGCATGACCAGGCATCTAAATGCAAAACATGAGCTGCAGTAGAGTATACACCTGAAAAACCACAAAAGATCTCTGGCTCCTCCTGCTCCCTCTTCCTCTGCAGTCTCGGCCTCTTCCTCCCCCTCTCGAGCAACAGGGCCACTTGGCTCCCCGCAAACAGAGGATGTGACACCACCACCACCAGCAGTGTCACCGAGCATCTCCACATTGTCCCATGGAAGTGTTCAGCTTTCCATTCCCCAAACACTGGAGAGATATAGGAAGTACCCACTACACACCCGTGATCCCTGGCCCTGAATGGCAGCATTTAAAAATTCCTGGGCTTTGAAATGCTGTCATTCTGTCTGGTGGAGATGGAGACTTTTAAAAACCCTACGGTGGTGGCTGTCCCAGCCTCCACTAATTGTCCAGGTCATCCCTGCCCTGCACAACCAAGTGGCAGACAAAATCAGGTGTGCGCTGCACAACGCCATCTGTGGCAAGGTCCACATAACCAATGATACGTGGACCAGTAAGCACCATCAGGGACATTATATGTATGTCCCTAACTGCACACTGGGTAAATGCAGTGGCAGCAGGGCCTGAGGCAGAAAGCAGTTTGGCGCATGTCCAACCACCACCAAGGATTGCTGAACAATTTTCGTTGCCTCCTCCTACTCTGCTTCCTCCTCTACCACCTGCTCATCCAGTCAACATAACACCTGCACCACTGACTTCAGCACAGCCAGGGGGAAACAACAGCAGGCTGTTCTGAAACTCAACTGTTTGGGGGAAAACCCCCACACCGTGCAAGAACTGTGGACGGGATCGAAGAACAAACCGATGAGTGGTTGGTGCCACTGAGCCTCAAACTCGGCCTGCTGGTCTGCGATTATGGGCAAAATCCCATAGCAGCTCTGGGCCTAGCCGGTTTGCCACACGTCCCTTGCCTGGCGCATGTGCTGAATTTGGTTGTACAGCGGTTCCTAAAAAATTACCCCGATATATATCAGAAATTCAGGGCTGTTTGTGCGCACTTTCTGCATTCTCACCCTGCTTCTGCTCGCCTGTCTGTGCTGCAGTGTAACTTCGGCCTTCCAGCTCACCGCCTCTGTGCTTGCAGACTATGCGAGCAGCAGTGGGCGATAGTGGAGTTTCAGCTGCAGGATGCACGGGTGAGTCGCTCTGTAGAACAGCACCACTCCACCACCAATGAGTGGGCCTCCATGCAACACTTGTGTGCCGTGTTGCGCTCTTTCGAGTATTCCACCAACATGGCCAGTGCTGATGATGTCATCCTCAGAGTTACTATCCCACTTCTATGTCTCCTTGAAAAAAACTTTGGGCGATAATGGAATAGGACGTGGCACAGGAGGAAGAGGAGGAGGAATGAGGATCATTCCCACGGTTATCAGTCCAGTCGTTCACAAGTGGCTTGGAGGGTGGGTTCCCTGCACCAACATTGACCAAGTACACAACTGTCCAGCCAGAACACAGTTTTGTAGAATGAGGAGGATGATAATGAGGAGGAACAGTGTTCACAGCAGGGTGACACTAATTTCGTCACTGGAACGTGATCAGAAGATGCGCAAGTACAAGCGCACACAGATAGAGGCACTACTGATGGCGTTCTCACCTGAAAGTGGGGGCTCAGTAGAAGCACAAGGCAAAGGCAGAGGAAGAGGAGGAAGAAGTTGCCAACGCAAGCTTTGTCAGCATGCCACAACATCCAGCACCCATCCATCTGATACGGACCGTCTTAGCAGACGGCAGAATTTCAGCAACATGGTGCCAAGCTTGTGGCAAGTGTATTGTCCAAACGTGTGCTTAGCACAGCGGGGGGAGGGGGGGTGATAACAGACAAGCGCATCCGCTTGTCCACAGCCAACGAATCCCCATTGACTTCAATGGGGTTTGGGTTCAAGTTTGGGTCCCAAACATGAACTTTCACCTGAAGTTCGGCTGAACCCGGCACATCTGAACATTTACGGGTCCCCTCAACACTATTTGCAACCACTGCTCTAGATGATTGATTATGGGGACTCTGCAGTGATTTTAAGACGGCAGGTCCATGGAGAAAGAGGATACTGGCTGGTCTGCCTCTGTGTCCAGAAGAAGGTAGTTTCCTCAAAAAAGTTGTATTATGTTTAACATAGCCAAGACGGATTCGTCATTAACTCCTTCGAAAGTCAATGGAGGACGGATCTGTTTTCTATTGTCCCCATTGACTTGCATTGTGGGTCATGATGGATCCATCTTGCTCCACATCCCATGACGGAAAGCAAACTACATGCTGCGGTTTGCTCTCTGGTATGAGAACGGAACAGAATGCATTTTGGAGCATTCCGTTCGGTTCAGTTACGTTTTGTCCCCATTGACAATGAATGGGAACAAAACTGAAGCGTTTTTTTCCGGTACTGAGCCCCTATAACGGATCTCAATACAGTAAAACTTAAACGCTAATGTGAAAGTAGCCTAAAGCTGAACTGTCTTAGTTGCCAATAGCAGCCAATCAGACTCCACCTTTCATTTTATAAAAGACCTCTGAAAATGAAAGGATGAATCTGGTTAAAACGGGCAACTAAGCCAGTTTTCCTTTACATCAATTTTGATCAATCTCTTCCACTGTATGAGGAAAGCAGCAGACACAGAGGTGTATGGGAAATGTATCCATTTATTTGGTTGTCAGTTGTCTGGTATTAAGAATGAGTGCCATATTTACGAAGCACTTTTTACTGGCACTTAACCCCTTCCCGACCGGCGCCGTACATGTACGGCGCTCGGGCGGTGCGGGGACATGACGCCCGTTTCTAACAGCAGAGACTTGCCGCTTCTTACCTCCGTCTGCGGAGACTTCCTGGGCCTTCTGATGCCGTGATCACACGTGATCACGGCATCAGGATGCGTCTGAACCCGGAAGCCTACGCTTCCGGGTGGTGTACAGACGCCCCGATTGGCCAATCGGGGTGTCTGTACACCATATGAAAACTGTAATCCTCGCTGGTGAGGATTACAGTTTTCAAACTGCAATTCTTATTCTGGCCACTAGATGGCAGGCCAGGATAAGAAATGAGCAATTCATGGATTTAACTGCATCTAGTAAATCCATGATTGCTCATAAAGAAAAAAAAAACAAAACACAATATATGAGCTCATATTTGAGCTTTAAAATAATCACCAAAAAATTTAAAAAAATGTTAAAAAATATATAAAAAATAAAAAAGATATAAAAGTTCAAATCACCCCCCTTTCCGTATAAGTAAAAAATAAATACCTAAATAACCATAAATATAGACATCATGGGTATCACCGTGACCGAAAACGCCCGTACTTTTAAAATATAAAAAAAAAATTCCAATATGGCGAATTGTGTGGCGGAAAAAAACGTCCAAATGGCGATTCGCTGTTTTTTGTCGCTTTTTTTTTTCTAAAAAAAATTAAATAAAAAGTTATCAAAAAGTCATACACACCCCAGAATGGTATCAATAAAAACTTCAGACCGCCCCGCAAAAAATGAGCCCCCATACAGCTCTGTACACATAAATACCAAAAAGTTATAGGGGTCAAGATATGACAAGGAAAAAAAAAAAAAAAAAGGGCAACTTTCTAATTATTTTATCACCATCTAAACACAGGAAAAACTATATATATTAGGTATTGCCGGATTCGTACTGACCAGTAGAATGAAAGTAACCAGTCAGTTTTAATGCACATCGAACGCTGTAAATAAGAAACCCGTAGAACTGTAGCGGAATAGCGGTTTTCTTGCAATTTCACCCCATTTGGAATTTTTTTCCCGCTT
This sequence comes from Rhinella marina, assembly GCA_900303285.1. Classification (NCBI taxonomy): domain Eukaryota; kingdom Metazoa; phylum Chordata; class Amphibia; order Anura; family Bufonidae; genus Rhinella; species Rhinella marina. The sequence continues at coordinate 273,800 of ONZH01017175.1, forward strand.
CCCACTACACCATATGCAATATTAAATGGTGGCGTTGGAAAGTGCAACTTGTCCCGCAAAAAAGAAGCCCTCATACAGCTATGTGAACAGAAAAATAAAACAGCTATGGCTGTTTGAAGGCAGGGAGCGCAAAACGAAAATGCAGACCCGAAAAAACCTCCGGGGTAGAAAGGGTTAAAGGGGTTCTCCGAGTTATATATATTGATGACCTATCCTCAGGATAGGTCATCAATATCAGATCGGCGAGGGTCCGACACCTGGCACCCCCGCCGATCAGCTGTTTGAAGAGGAGGCGCGCGCTGTACGAGCGCTGCCTCCTCTTCATTGTTTACATGCTGGCCATAACGGGGTAGTGGTGAGCAGGTGTAATTACACCTCACCGCCCCATTCATTTCTATGGGAAGAATCGCTTCCATACAAGTCTATGGAAGCGATTCTTCCCATAGAAATGAAGGGGGCGGTGAGGTGTAATTACACCTACTCACCACTACTCCGTTACGGCCAGCATGTAAACAATGAAGAGGAGGCAGCGCTGGTACGGTCCGACACTCCGGCACCCCCACCGATCTGATATTGATGACCTATCCTGAGGATAGGTCATCAATATATATAACTCGGAGAACCCCTTTTAATCATGTAAAGTTGGTGATTTATTTTTTAATTACAAAATTCATCCTCTTAATAACATAATTTCTGCAGAAATATCTTGTGGGAGGAAGCGGGGGCCCATGCTAAGTTTTGCTATGGAACCCTGATATCTGTGTAGGCCCTGGAGATTTTTTATACAGCATATATATCCGACTTCTTGAAAGGAACATAACTTATGAGAACTTGAGTTACATCTATGCTAAGTACAGAGAGTTCATATCAATTACAGCTCAGTTTCTAAAAGCATTGCCTGCTCAGTGCTATATATAACTCACCTTAAGCTGACTGCAGTGCTCCTAGCCAGCATCTTAAAGGAAACAGCCTTCACAGCCACATGAAGTACAAGTATTATTTATTCATTACAGTAATGCACTTTTACAGTAATGCACTCCAGTTTTACAAGTAGCTTGGTTTTAGGCCAAAAAAATTGGTTGTTCAGTTTAAGAACAATGTACAGTAAAAAAAAAAACCCACACCATTATACACTAGGTGGTGCTGATGTATAATCATATGTAGCACAGAAAACAGTGCCACAGCCTTAGGAAAAATATTAACCCCCATAAAATGGTGTGACAGGGAGTAGTTGACTTTTTTCCTTTGTGGACGGTGCTGTCCTGGTCAAATTGAAAATTGGTGTTAAGTTGGACAACTCCTTTATGGACCAAGTCAATTTTCATTTTTTTTTTCATTGGCATTTTTTTCCTCACTGCCTTTCAAGAGCCATAACCTTTCTACTTTTCCATTCACATAGCTATTTTGTGGGACAAGTTGTACTTATTAAGTTGGCACTATATAATATTCCATACAAATGTATAGGGAAACTGGGAAAAATTATTAATGGGGTAGAATTAGAAAAAAATGCAATTCCAGCATTGTTTGATGGCTTTTGTTTTTCTCTCTCTGCAGTAAATATGACATGTCACCTTTATTCTGATAGTCAGTACTAGTGTTGAGTGAGGCAAAGCATTCAAAGCTGAATTTGGTCCGAGGTTTACTTCCACTACAAATCTGAATCTTCTCGCGATTCGTGGTAATGATTCAGATTATCCTAAAATGGCAGCTGCATGTGTTAGAAAGCAAAACTAAGTGTAGAAAAGACAAGCCTAGGAAAGCAAGATCACCCATAATGCCGTACAGCCAGCCATTCTGCAGGTAGCCATCCCCTGTGATGTCACATCCCTATAAAACCCTCATCCACATGGTCTCCGCCATTGTCCTGGGAGCTGAGCATAGGGAGAGACATGGCAAGAGATCATGCACTAGGGACAGTGTTGCTGAAAACAATTAATAGAAGAATATTGGAGAGGAAGACTGCAGGGAGACTGATTCAGTCAGTTTTATTTATTCCTACATTTACTTCTTCCTACATCAGTGATAAACTAAAATATGTAATTCTATACCAATAAGATGGGAGCTGTTATTATTCTGCTGCCAGTGCGCCAACCAGTACTATCCAGTCTGCACCCCTCAGGGGGGTCAGGTGTTAATGATGACCATCCTCATCTTTTGCTGGCTTTACTTCTTCCAAATCAACCTTCAAAGTCTCCATGTCCTAGAAAAGTCAGCAAGATGCAGAGAAGGGCTCCCACATTTAGGGCAGGAGAATGCTGGGGTTGGAGAAGTAGGTACTGCCCCTGTTTAAAGGTGCATTAAAGGCGTGGCCATTAGCAATGAAGACAAACTATACAGTGCGGTCTTCATTAAATGAAAGGCAGCTGTGGGCTAATTGGCCACACGGTTCTCAGCATAGCTGCCTCCTGCCCGCAGCATGGCTGCTCCGTGTGGCCGTGACCTAAGGCAGGGTGGCCTGGGTGTACCTGATTTATAGCGATTCATGACAAATTAATTTGTAACATATCAAATTTCTTGTTTAACTTTGGCGAAGCTGCCGAATCAACATTTTCAAAACTTTGCTTATTTCTAGTCAGTACGTTTACAGCAAAACTAGATTTCTATATTTTTTATGTTTTAATGCTTTTAAAAATAAAAAACTTTGAAAAAATGTCTTTGCATCGCTAATTCTTTTTTTGACCTATGGAAATGTATAAGGGCTCTTTTGTGTGAGCTGAGCTGTAGTTTCCATTGATATCATTTTGGTGTATGTATCATGTTCTTCTATGTTCCGTACTGGAAAATCTTTTTAGATTATTGTACTTTTTCGGATGCAGCAATGTTCATTTGTTTATTTGCTTTCTTTTAAATGGGAAGGGGGATACTGGAGTTTTATATTCTTTGCTTAATATTTTTTCAAATATTTTCACTTTTTTCACTTTATTATAGGGGATTTGAACATGTTATCATTAGCTTGCTTATACCATAGCGTACAATCAAACAGTATTGCACTCTATGGTAAATTTTCAATGTTCTTATTAAGCCCTGCCTTCAATATGGCAACATATCACAATAAACATTATCAATGATGTGTTGAGGCTCACCAGTCTGGTCTGTTGGGTCAAAGGAACATGAGAGGGCATCTGCCTTGATGTTCTTCTCTGCAGAACAAATATAAAGAGCAAAATTGAAGAAGGCAAAGGACAAAGACCACCAGACTTGATGAGAATTGAACCACTGAGCAGGCTTGAGGTAGGTCAAATTTTTGTGGCTGGTATAGATAGTCACAGGGGGACAAGCACAATTCAGATGTCTTAACTCCTCCAGTGCCAATTTGACGTTGAGAAGTTCCTAGTCTCCAATGGATCAGTCCCTCTTAGCAGAACAGAACACCGTGGACAAGAAATCTGTTAGGTCTCCGCCCTCCTGCTGTCCCATGTTGGAGTGGATGCTGCGCAACTTACCATAACATCCGGTGTCCTGGTCACCAATTTTCTCTCCATGCTGCTGCCTCCATGATCCTGCCTGATGCTCCCTTAGGGCATGTGTTCCCAATTCCTTTCACAGTCTTTCCCTTTTCCTACTTGGCTGACATGTGCAATGATGCAACTTCGTAACACAGCCTTTACCATCTTCCAAAACAACAGATAATATTGTGCATGAGAGGTGTTGTCCTGCATATATTCCTGTCCTTATCCCCATCATAATTGAATAAAGGACTCATCTTTAGCTAAGAATGTAGTGAAAGGTCATAAATAGTCAGATCCCCTAGGGAACCTTTCCAAGAAATCCAAAGAAAGTGGAGAATGATCACAAATAACCATGTCCTCGGATTGCATTCCATGAACCATTGGTAGCAGAAAATCCTAGTCAGTCCTGGAACAAGAGTCATGCACGCCAGAGTAAAATGAATTTTCCCTGTACTATGGATGGTGAAATCTCCAGCGATCAACTAGAGAAACCGATTCTAGGGTCTTAGTGACCATCTGTGGTCTAGTTCCTTCCGCCCCCAAGGATTTCCTATCTTCTTCTTCTGCGGACATCATATTAAAATCCCCACCCACTATCTTAGGTAAAAGGCTAAGAAGCAGTCGAGACTCTAGATCCTGAAAAAAGGCGTCTGATTAGAGGTCGGATACACATTGTAAATATTTAAAACCCCTGGCGCAGAAGCTGATAATGCACCTGGACAAGTTGCTGGTACTACAGTCCGTCTGATGGCTTGTGCCCAGGTGGAGAGTCCCAAGCCGACATTTCTTTACATATACATTTCTATGCACCACTAGGTGGTTTATCTGCCCAAAGGACAGGAGAGGAGTAGGAGGAGCTGGAGGGCGACAACGAAGATGACGCAGATGACCCCCACAGACTGTGGTAGTATGCAGTGGAGGCAGGGAGGCCCTCCAAGTCACTTGGACAAATGGCCAGATGCATGCTGTCATGTTTGTGTAGTGACAACCGCATTGTCAGGATTCGGCAGAGGGATGACTATTGGCTACTGCACTGAACTACTAGGCATGCAAACTTGAAGTGTGGCTGCAACTGGCCAAGTTTGCCATGGGCATGCTTTCCTGCTTGGTCAGTAGTGTGGCATTAGAGCGGGTGTTCAGTGCAGTGGGGGGTATATTTACCCCTAAAAGAGCTCATCTTTCCTCCTAAAATGTTGAGAAACATAAAGAAGATTTCCTAGTTCCTGATGCAACAGAATAGATTATTCTGCCACCTATGATCATACTGTAGTGTGCTGCCACACTGGAATATTGTGCAAAATGGGCCATTACTACATGCTACTGCCAGCATTCTAATGCTGCTACATGCCTGATGCCACCCCCTGATGTCTCTACTGCCATTCATACAATTGGGCTTCTTGGCCTACTGATATGTACATGTTCCATTTTTAAAAGAATATGCATGCTACCAAGCCTTGCTATCACACTGCTGATGTTGGGTTCTGTTACTACTGTGATCTGGCACCATCATGTGCTGTATGCCACTGCTTCTGTCCCCCTTCCCACTCTGTCTTGGGGCCACTATTGTCACTGGGGATGAGTGAATTGACTTCAAATGCTTCATTCAAAGTCTATTTGCATAAAACTGTTGTAATACTGTACAGAGTGAGAGCTCCGTACAGTATTAGAATGTATTGGCTCAGATGAGCCGAAGTTATTACTTTGCGAAGTCACGTGAGACTTCATGTAATAACTTCATAAATTATTACTGTAAAAAACCTTGGAACCAAACTGCTCATCGATTCGCTCATCCCTAATTGTCACTATCTAGTCGTGTTCACATCACCGTTTATATTTCCGTTCTGATTGTCAGAAGAACAGAAAAAAATTAAAAAACTAAAACGATCCTGTATTTTGAGCATCCCTAAAGCTTTTTTTCACACAGTCAGTATTTGGTCAGTATTTTGCATTAGCATTTGATCAGTATTTGTAAGACAAAAGCAGGTGTGGATCCAAAACACAGAAAGATGCAAATATTTCCATTATATTTTATCTCTTTAGGTTCCACTCCTGCTTTTGGCTTACAACATATTGATCTAATACTGATGCAGAATACTGACCGTGTGATAGAGGCTATTAAAGTCCTCCGTGCAGGACTTTTTTCAGTGTAAAAAAACTATTTCAGGCATAAATAGCCAAAAGAGATGCAAACTGAGCATAAGGCCTCTTTCACACAGTCTGTATTTGGTCAGTATTTAGCATCAGTATTTGATATATATTTGTAAGCCAAAAACAGGAGTGGGTTCAAAACACAAATACTGACGCAAAATACTGACCAAATACTGATCTTGAGAAAGAGGTCTTAGAGATGCTCAAAATAAAGGATAGTTTTTTCTTTTATTTTTCCGTTCTTCTGATGGATCAGAAGAACTGAAAAATAAACAGTGATGTGAACACAGCCTTACTGCCACTGCTGCTGCTGCCAATGTTCACACTCATGGGGCCACTACTGTCACTGTTATGGGGCCACTACTGTCATCGTTCCTGCCACTGCTGCCACCCTCCCAACTTAGTCATGGGGCCAGTACCTGAATCTTGGTGCACTGCACAGTTATCTACAGGTTTATAAATTAGATCTGACGGTAACAGTGACCTATAATACTAAAGCACAGTAAATCTACAGCTAACAGAAGGGATTAAAAAGCCTGTGTTTGGACTGCCACACCATGGATTAAAAGAACAATTTTTCACCACTACTTTATTGATGCTGCATACACTTTATTTGGTTTCACTAAGGAACTACTTGGACACAGCTCTTTTTCGCTTTACAGAAGAGTGCTGTATGCTTTTCTTTTTGTTTAACAGAAGGAATTAGCTATGAATCTTGTAGTTCAGAAGTCTCCTATGCTCTCCCGAATGAGCCCTAAGTTTGCATGCTGGGAGTTGTACAGTGGGGAAAAAAACTATTTAGTCAGCCACCAATTGTGCAAGTTCTCCCACTTAAAAAGATGAGAGAGACCTGTAATTGACATCATAGGTAGACCTCAACTATGAATGACAAAATGAGAAAACAAATCCAGAAAATCACATTGTCTGATTTTTAAAGAATTTATTTGCAAATTATGGTGGAAAATAAGTATTTGGTCAATAACAAAAGTTAATCTCAATACTTTGTTATATATCCTATGTTGGCAATGACAGAGGTCAAACATTTTCTGTAAGTCTTCACAAGGTTGGCACACACTGTTGCTGGTGTGTTGTCCCATTCCTCCATGCAGATCCCCTCTAGAGCAGTGATGTTTTGGGGCTGTCGCTGGGCAACACGGACTTTCAACCCCCTCCAAAGGTTTTCTATGGGGTTGAGATCTGGAGACTGGCTAGGCCACTCCAGGACCTTGAAATGCTTCTTATGAAGTCACTCCTTCGTTGCCCTGGCGGTGTGCTTGGGATCATTGTCATGCTGAAAGACCCAGCCACGTTTCATCTTCAATGCCCTTGCTGATGGAAGGAGGTTTGCACTCAAAATCTCACGATACATGGCCCAATTCATTCTTTCATGTACACGGATCAGTCGTCCTGACCCCCTTGCAGAGAAACAGCTCCAAAGCATGATGTTGCCACCCCCATGCTTCACAGTAGGTATGGTGATCTTTGGATGCAACCCAGCATTCACTCTCCTCCAAACATGACGAGTTGTGTTTCTACCAAACAGTTCTACTTTGGTTTCATCTGACCATATGACATTCTCCCAATACTCTTCTGGAACATCCAAATGCTCTCTGGCAAACTTCAGACGGGCCCGGATATGTACTGGCTTAAGCAGGGGGACACGTCTGGCACTGCAGGATTTGAGTCCCTGGCAGCGTAGTGTGTTACTGACGGTAGCCTTTGTTACGTTGTTCCCAGATTTCTGCAGATCATTCACTAATACCCCCCCGCCCCCCTGTGTGGTTCTGGGATTTTTGCTCACAGTTCTTGTAATCATTTTGACCCCACAGGGTGAGATCTTGCGTGGAGCCCCTGATCGAGGGAGATTATCAGTGGTCTTGTATGTCTTCCATTTTCTAATTATTGCTCCCACAGTTGATTTCTTCACACCAAGCTGCTTGCCTATTGCAGATTCAGTCTTCCCAGCCTGGCGCAGGTCTACAATTTTGTTTCTGGTGTCTTTCGACAGCTCTTTGGTCTTCACCATAGTGGAGTTTAGGGTGTGACTGTTTGAGGTTGTGGACAGGTGTCTTTTATACTGATTACAAGTTCGAACAGTTGCCATTACTACAGGTAATAAGTCAGAAATCTTGCTTGTTTGTAGGTGACCAAATACTTATTTTACACCATAATTTGCTAATAAATTCTTTAAAAATCAGACAATGTGATTTTCTGGATTTGTTTTCTCATTTTGTCTCTCATAGTTGAGGTCTACCTATGATGTCAATTACAAGCCTCTCTCATCTTTTTAAGTGGGAGAACTTGCACAATTGGTGGCTGACTAAATACTATTTTTTCCCCCACTGTAGTTTCACAGCAGCAAAAGTGCCGAAGGTTGCTGATCCCTGCAACAGTCTGCTTTACCTGCAGTATAGTAACATGACACATAGTAAACTCCAGAGTTTGCTTCTACTGTAATATAGAAAAACAAATGTAGTCAATGCACTAGGCAAGTTTAATAAGTAGAAAATATTTTTTTTCTCATTTTTTGTTGTCCAAACCTGGAGTGCGTCTTATAGTTTGAAAAGTAGGGAAACTTTCAGAATGTACAGGGATAAAGGAAAGTTATAGTAAGTATAAAGGCCCTATATTGTATAGTATTACATAGTCTTTACCTGGTTTCAGTGTTTCATTATAACTTTATTCCTTTGAGCTAATTACATCTTACCCCAGTTTGTCTCATATTAGCGGAAGGGTGTGGTCAGAAATAAGGTTTATTATTTAAAAACAGCTTTCTAATTGTTTCAAGTCTGGGAAAGGTGCTTGTAAAAAGAGAAATGATTTTTCGTTTCATATAAAACAAATCTATAAAACTAGGAATAAATCATAAATTTTCCCTATTAACATATTAAAAATTATAACTGTCACTACAATCATTGAGAATTCTATTAGACTAGAAATGAAGCTTTTGCTACTGCGCCCATCTGCCTCTTGTTATATATCTGAAAGACTTTGCAACAGTACAACCTTAAATTTCATTGCACACAGTACACTGCACCTTTATCTACGGCCTCTGTCATGTAAGTGAATTAAGGACATCATACCTACCTACTGACACATACCCATTGACTTTAATGATTTTAACACAATCTTTGAAATCTATGGGTCTGTGAAAACCAGTCACAACTCAGATGGCATCCATGTTCTGTCAGTGATTTTCACAGAATATTGGTAGGAGATGCTCTGAAATTTCAGCCTAGCAGTGTCTGTGGAATACAGATGACACTCAGAGAGCAAAAAATGGATACATGGACCAAATATGGATCCTCCATGGACATCATCACGGATGAACCATTGACCATCTTGCCACAGATGTCATCACAGACATGGATGTGTGAAATAGGCCTAAGGGAAAGGCAGGGGCGTAGCTATAGGGGGTGCAGAGGTAGCAGTCGCTACCGGGCCCAGGAGCCTGAGGGGGCCCAAAGACCCTTATGCCACATTAGAAGACACACAAAGTACTGAGGGAAGGGGGGCCCAAGCTGAACTCTTGCACCAGGGCCCATGAGCCTTTAGCTACGCCCCTGGGGAAAGGTATTCTAGCAATACTAGAAGGTGTCAAGGTGCCATGAAACTATCCAGAAATGACAGTCATTGCAATGGCAATTGTAATAGCGTATTTTTTTCTAGGAAATGTTTTCCTGAATTGATGGCACAGCTCATTTTGCAACAGCTCAAGGGCACTAGGCTCAAATTGGAGTTTCTTGGGCCCACCAGAGGCCCAAACCCTATATCAATAATCTCTAACATGTTTTGAATCAATGAAATAGAACTTAGTGGCAAGTGATTATCTCTAAAAGCAGCTCCAAATATTTTTTTCTCCCGGGCCTTCGGGCCCACTTTATCAGAGCCTGGGCCCACTGGAGGATCCTCTGGAACTCTGGTGGGCCAGTCTGACCCTGAAGGGGAGCAAGACTAGGCAAAAGTGTCAGCCAGTCCTTCAGCTTCTTCTTTCTCACATATTATGTATGCATAGCTTAGGAGTAAGGGGGGAGTTTACAACACCGTTATGTTTCCATTCTTCTGATCCGTCAGAAGAACAGAAAAATAAAGAAAAAAAATACAGAGCCTGTGCATCAGTTATGCCCATTTGGGGTCCATTTGAGCCATTTCCATCTGCATGCAGGACTTTTTTTCCCATCCAAAAAAATGGATCTTGGGAGCCTGGCAGCGGAGCCGAATGCAGACAGCTTCGTGAGCTCTGCTGTTGACCGTTTGGAAGCGGGCGATTATTAGCACCAAACTTATGAAAAGATGGGGAAATCTACCAGAGAGAAGGTTAAGGACACCCCGGGATCCCAAAGAACTGTCTCCGGTCATGGTGACCTCGACAAATATGTGAAAAAGACGGGGAACTTCACCGGGAGGCGCGCAGACAAGATGGCGCCGAGAGACGACTCGCCTCAGCATACTGAAGAGCAGGGGGAGTCAGAAGGAGAGGAGGATAATGATACGCAGAATCCGATGCCACAGGATAGCTTACCGGTCTCCAGAAATTTTATGAGGCAGCTGCTGTCTGAGGCCCTGGATCCTCTCATCCAGGAACTTAAAGACTTTAAACAAGACTTTCAACAACTGAGTGACCGCGTGGAGGCCGTTGAAACATCGCAAGCCGCCATCACCACGTTTGAATCTGCGGTTTCCAACTCACTGGATATATCTCAAGCGCACTTAAACTACCTATACAACCTGGTAGAAGACCAGGACAATCGTGGCAGACGGAACAATTTACGACTTAAGGGGTTCCCGGAATCCATATCCCCGGATTCCATTATGGATACTGTGCAGCGTTTCTTTGCAGACATGCTGGGAGTGGATCTACCTCCAGGCCCTGTGCTTGATAGGGCTCACAGGGCCCTCAGGCCGCCGCCGCGCCCATCTGAACCGCCTAGAGACATCATATGTCGTCTCACCAGTTTCCAGTTGAAGGAACAAATCCTGAACAAGGCAAGAATTTCACAGCAGCTGGCCTATGAAGGTAACAGGATCTCAGTTTTTCAGGACTTGTCCCCTATGACACTGAAAAAGAGGCGAACGCTGAGACCCCTGTTAGAAGTCCTGCGTGAGCATGGGATCACCTATAGATGGCTATACCCCTTTGGCCTGCTCATTAATGCGGAGGAGAGAAAGCTACTTGTTCGAGCCCACTCGGATCTTAAGAGGGTTTATAACTATCTCAATATTGAAGATCTGGACATTTTGGATTGGAATCCAGTCGTGACGGTGGCTGAACTCCCGCCAATTCCGGGCTTCTCATCATGGTCCACTGTAACTCAGAAGAGATCACAACGTCCGAAGAGAGGGATGGGTAAAGTTACACCACGCAAACTACCCATGGACAATGTATGATGTCTTACATGGCACGACCCGAGATTGCTGGTGGTGAGATTTTTTGTTCCTGTTAGTCATATACGTGGTGCCTTCCACCCACAGTTTTTTTTTTGGCACGTTTAGTGCGGCACCCCATTTCAGAAGATCGGCCCGCTCCTACAAGTCGGTCTAGCTGTTATCAGTCTCTGCTCTGATTTTGTTTTGGTTTTGTTTTATTTCCCTTACTTTGACTAAGGGAGATTTACTTTTTGGTTCAACTGTTTTCGGTTCTGCCATATTTACTACTTGGTCGCTAAAGCTAGTGAATGTAATTACTGTCATTACTGCTTTTATGACTGGCGACTGCTGTTCTTAATAGTTTTATTATGTATTTTTTATTTTTCTATGTTTCTTCCTTCCCTCCCTCCCCTCCCCCTAGGACAACCCAGAGCGGTAACGGATGTTGGCTTAGGATAAGGTGCTTTCTTATAATTATACAATATGGCTACTCTTAAGTTGTGTTCATTTAATGTGAAAGGACTGGGCGCGCCATCCAAGAGGAGCCAGATTTGTCATCTAATGAAAAAAACAACAAGTAGACGTTATGCTCTTTACAGGAGACTCATTTCAAAAAAGAAAAATATTCCTAGACTGAACCATATGGTTTATAATCAGTGGTACCATAGTACGGCTCCAGACTCACCTACTCGTGGAGTGAGCATTGGGATTCATAAAAAACTCCCCTTGGTGGTGCGTTCAGTCATGGCTGATGAGGATGGCAGGTATATTTTTGTGAAAGGCCTGCTGGGTTCACAAGTGTATACCTTTGGGAACATTTACGCACCTAACATGGCTCAAACTGCTTGGCTTTGTCATGTCTTGCCATTGTTTCAAGCATTCGCTGAAGGAATAGCACTTTTGGGTGGTGACATTAATGTAACGTTACAGCCTCTGATGGACTCTTCTACAGGAGCTACAGCTTTATCTCATAAAGCGTTGCGGAGGATACATGCAAAATTAGTAGATGTTGGCTTGGTGGATGTTTGGCGTTCTCTCAATCCCACCGTTAGGGATTACTCTTTCTATTCTTCGGCTCACAGGTCCTATCAGAGGCTGGACTATATTTTTGCACCTCCAACGATGCTTCCATATTGTACTGCGACTTCTATTGGGCCCTTGTTGCTGTCTGATCATGCCCCAGTCTATTTGCAATTTCTGCTTAAAGACATCCCCAAGCCTGAGTTTATATGGCGATTGAATGAGACGCTAATGGGGAACTCGAGTCATGTACAGCAAATAGGAGAGAAGCTGAAGGAATTCTTTGAATTGAATTCAGACCCCTCAGTGCCAGCAGCAACTGTTTGGGAAGCACATAAGGCGGTGGTAAGAGGGCATTTTATCTCTCTTGGCACTTATCTTAAGAAACAAAGGGAAGCTAAAGTAGTAGAACTCACGTCAAAGATACAGAAAATAGAGACACTGCATAAACGCTTGCTTACTCCATCGCTGCTACATGACTTGAATCTCCTCAGAGCTGATCTTAAGAATATCTTGAATGAGAAATCTGCCAAGTTATACTTGTCAGCTCAATACAAGTTCTATGCCCATGGTGATAAGGCCACAAGGTTCATGATGTCCCAACTTAAGAAGAGAAAGGCTCAAACCTACATACATAATATTAAAGCCTCTGATGGTAGGGCACTTCTGAATACTAAACAGATAGCTGCTAGATTTGCAGAGTACTATACTCAGCTATATAACATTAGGCCCCAATCCTCTTCCGACATTAGACAGGAGAGGATAGATAAGATTGATAGGTGGCTGAGCCAACTCCGTTTACCATCCATCTCGGAAGAGCAGACAGAGGCTTTGACTGCCCCTTTCACACTGGTAGAGCTTTCTAAAGCTTTGCGGTTAACCCCCCTTAATAAAAGTCCCGGTCCTGATGGACTCCCAATTAGATACTACTGTGCCTTTAAGGAAGTCCTACTCCCTCAATTTCTCTCAGTATGTAACTCAATCTGGCAAGGTCAAGCTCTTCATCCCCAGACGTTGGCAGCTAGGATCACCATCATACCGAAAGAGGGTAAGGACCCCACTGCATGCACCAGCTATAGGCCCATTTCTCTGCTTAACTGTGACTTGAAGCTCTATGCCAAAATGCTAGCCTCTAGACTTCAACCCTTAATCCCCAACTTGGTGGATAAGGAGCAGGTCGGCTTTGTGGCAGGCAGGGAGGGGCGTATGAACACATGTAGGCTGCTAAACCTCATTCAATACGCTCATAACACCAAAACACCATTAGTCCTTCTCGGCACTGATGCCGAGAAGGCTTTCGACAGAGTGGATTGGTTGTACATGCAGAGGGCTTTGCAAGCTTTCCATATCCCAGCAGCATTTATAGATGTTATAATGGCAATGTACAGTCGTCCTAGTGCGAGAGTAGTGGTGAATGGTGTCCTGTCTCCTTCCTTTGACATAAGCAACGGAACGAGACAGGGCTGTCCCCTTTCTCCTTTGCTATTTGTATTGGCCATTGAGCCGCTTCTGCAAGCTTTTAGGTTGGATGATAGAGTGAAGGGTCTGCAGATTAAAAATACAATACATAGTCTTGCCGCATTTGCGGATGACTTGTTATTGATCATTACGAACCCGATGGACGCCTTCCCTGCTATACATGCTCTTCTAGACCATTTTGGAGATCTCTCTAATTTTAAAATAAACCTGGGTAAGTCTCAGGTCCTTAATGTCACCTTAGATTCTGGGATGCAAAATTTGCTGGAAAATTGCACCCCCTTTACGTGGGTGTCGAATTATATCACTTTCCTTGGCATTCACCTCACTGCCCAACCAAATGACCTGTTCGAGGCCAATTACAAAGACCTGCAAAAGGTGATCTCAGCAGTGTTAGACGCATGGGATATCCCTTATTGCTCTTGGTTTGGCAGGAGGTCACTGCTTAAGGCTGTCATCCTCCCGAAAATACTCTATTATTTACAGGTTCTCCCTATACCGCTTCCCAGGTCTTACTTTCAGAAATTGGATAAGATGATTTCACGATTTTTGTGGAATAAAAAGCGCCCTAGACTGGCAATTACTAGATTGAAGCAATTGGTGCCGGCTGGCGGTATGGGGATACCAGATTTCTTTACATATTATAGGGCTGTGCAGAGTATGAGAGCCTTGGAGTGGTTGAGAGACTCACCAGACAGAATGGATATCCAAGCCGAACAAGCTTTATCTAAACTTCCCTTAAGATCCATGTTATTGCTTAAGAGGTATGAGACATTATCCCATAATACATTTAATGTATTGACAGCTAATACTGTCAAGATTTGGCATTCAGCCTTGGCGAAGATGTTGTTGTCTTCACCTCTCAGTCCGCTTATGCAGATCAGGGATGTCTTATGGGACTCGTCGGCTGTGTTTCAGTCCTCTCTCACAACTCTGAGCAAGCAAGATGAAACACCAATTGTGCAGTGTATTATGGGGGGACAACTGTCGATTCCAATGGGCTCTGCACTTACTCCGTTCCAGAGGGCTCACGTGATCAGATATATCAAAGATCTTAGCTCAGGCTCTCAGATAGCTCCCACAAGATTCGAAGACATGGTGTTGTCAGTGAAAGAGCCTTGCAAAAAGATATCCACCATATACACCTTATTGCTCCAGAGTCAGGAGTCCCATAAGCTTTATTACCCAATGGGAGACTGACTTGCAGACCACTTTCTCTACTGCAGAAGTTAAATACTTGCTGGCACAAACCCCTAAAATCTCTAGGTGTGCGAGAATACAGGAGAATTATTACAAAATTCTCACAAGGTGGTATTACACGCCAGTAAGATTGCAAAAAATGTATCTCACCACATCTCCGATATGCTGGAGGTGTGAGAAGGAGGTGGGCTCCTTTTTTCATATTTGGTGGAGCTGTTCTCGTCTAAAGGCTTTTTGGGTAGAGGTATGTGATGTCCTGAGCTCCTTATTTAAGAAACCAATTAAACCCACACCTCAATTGTGCCTATTGGGATTGTTTCCCGCCGGAATTGCACATAAACATGAACGGAAACTGTATGGTCAACTACTGTCAGCTGCGAGAATATTGGTGGCTTTGAAATGGAAATCTACTTTTCCTCCAGCATTGGAACACTGGTTGGCGAGGTGCGATCAACTGTACAGGTTGGAGCAACTAGCCCACTGGGACAATAATACCTCACACCTATTTGCCGGGGTCTGGGGACCTTGGAAACAATATCGGGGCTACGCTCCAGTTTAATACTCTACTAGAGATTAAGTTTTATCATTGCTCTTCTAGCTGAGAGATCCATTATGTCGTCAGGCAGGTGATAAAATCCACGCTTTATGTGTTACTTCCTATGCTAAATGTGATGGGTTGTCCTATCCTTCCACCCCCTTCCCCTCTTCCCTTCCCTTCCTCTGCTCTACTCCTCCCTTTCTTTATCATTTATTGATTATGTTAAAAAGTTGGTCTATTGACCGGTTCTTTTAATGTTGGACATTGAAAGTCCGCTTAGTGGAAAAGAATGCTGGATTTCCATTGAAACCGGGGCATGTATGTAACAATCTATTTTTATTTTCCACGTGTACAACGTTTGTTGTCATGATGTATTGTATAATGCCCTGTATGTAGCTTGCTGTTCAATAAACTATTTTAAAACAAAAAAATGGATCTTATACGGAAATGGCTGAAATGGATGCCAAATGTGCATAATGATGCACAGGATCTGTGTTTTTTTTTTTTACGGATCCGTTTTTTCTTTATTTTTCTGTTCTTCTGAGAAAAATAATGTTGATGTGAACTCCCCCCAAGATTTACATTGCTGTGTTCTTGCATGGCTAAATTTACAAGTGTTGTGCACAAGAATGGCATGATGTAAAATAGAGTGGTAAATGTTCTGATTCATTCTTCATACCTGATAGCCTAACTTTTTTATTCCTCCAATTTTTTAAACAAACAGATTTAAAGGGTTTTTCCCACAATACAAATGTAGGGGGTCATTTATTATGACCGACGTTTAAAGGGCTATGTTCCTACCTTTAAGGGGCTTATGTTCCTTTTCATGTACATGACACTTATATTTGGTGTACAGTATTTAAAGAATCCCTCAAAGCAGGACCTCTTTCTTTTTATCAAGCTGAAGACTCGGGTGTACTTATTCTCTTCTGCAGTTGTGCATCTGGCCTCTCTTTGCTTTTTTTATCTTTGGTAGATTCAGTTTACACTTCTTGTTCAAGAAATAACGGACACCTTTGTATAAAACATCCAGTTACTTGGCAGTCTGATGCATGGTGTAGCCTTCAGTATGCAAAGCATATTGGCATGTTTCTTCAAAAAGTTGCTTTGACATTTTGAATTAATGAAAAACTTGCTTTATTTTAGGTAATGTGCTAAACAATCAGAAAGGCTTCTACAGAGTGGGCCACAAAAAACAGAACCCGATTTCCCTTGTGTGGTTCATACAGGATAACGGAAGAATAACACTTACCTGAACCTGTCACCATGAAATGCAGTGCAATCTGCAGGCAGCATGTTATAGATCAGGAGGATCTGAGGAGACTGATATATAGATTTGTGAGAAAAGATTCCACATAACATATATTTCATTCATGAAAGGGAATTAATCAGAAAATTATCTGTTTTTTAAAACACATTTTTTTTTTCTTTTTTTTTCTTTTTTAGAATTTTTGGTGAGTTTTTTTTTAATGTTTCCATGTCACTATCTATATTTTTAAAAAATATTCATTTGTGCTACAATTCTGGTAATAGAATGCTGGAATCACCACTAGATAGGGCAGTTATGCAGAAATTAAACAAACAGGGAGTCCAGTTTGGATGATTCATCAAGTCTTCTTTGCCAAAGTCCCTCAAAGTTGTCGATTCTCACAGTGGGACTTCCTTGGCATCAAAGTTCCCCAGCGAACCTTCTTCTCAAAGGTGTTCCTTGTTGATCACAGGTCCACAGAAGAACTTCTGACGTCGATCTTCGGCCTTCAAGATACATGAGATCGCTTTCTAACATCATACACCAGGACCTTTGAGCAGCAAGTTGAGAGGCCATTGGGGACCAGAACTCTCTAGTTACCAGGGGCGGATTGGCAATAGACCTTATAGGGAAATCTCCTGACGGACCGAGGCCCAGGGGGCCGCCTGGGTCCTCCTCACGGCCAGCCAGTGGAAATTTCTGGGGATGTGTTTTGTACTGCTGGCAGTATTTTGTGATGGATGGTGGTATTTGACCCTGTTGGGGTGGTATAATGTGCCATGATATGGTATTGCTGGCCCTGCCTTCCATCAATTTGGACCCAACTACAAAACAGGGCCACTTTTAGTATTTTTTCCAGGGCCACTTTAAGTTCCCAGTCTGCCCCTGCTAGTTACCAAAGAAGTAGCCCTACACCCAATGACAGCACTAGCCTTAGGATTAACTAGTCACCCATGCCCAAAGGTCGAGAGCAGGGGGTACACAAGGGGCTTGAGCTGTTGATAAGAACAGATAATTTACTTGAACCATTCAGAACACATGCACGATCAACCGAGATGAGCTTGCATGTGTACATGTGGATTGGAAGAGATAACTATTGGCTGACAGCTACCTAATGTGTTTGCTAGCCTAAGTTTTGTGACAGCTCGAGAGCCACAAGTTAGAGACCACCACTGTACACCATCAAGGTATTTAGATCAGTTGGTGTTTGAATTTGAAATCAAACTCTAAATTTAGTTACTGTACAATTTGGTCAGACAAAGGGTATTGTGAATCATTTTCCTATAAGAAGACTTACTAGATATAACACTTTTAAATCACATTATCCTTAGTAGAACAATAGTTGTACTACACATACTGGTGTCTTTTCTGTACAGTATCTTTGGCTACACAGTATAAGCGAAGCTTATGTATTTCTTGTAGTTTATGCAGGGTCACTGACTACTAGTTAATTATTGAACCTTAAGTACTTCAGTGTTCCCTGTGAAATGTGTTTATTTGCTTGCCTTATACTTCATTTTTTTTTAAACATCTGTTTATTGCATTTTTTGAAGCATTTACATCAATAAACCATAGTTGGTGACAATACAGCTTAATAGACAAATGTAAAAGGTTAGCGGAATGCAGTCGAGAATATACTGTAAGCTATATAACACCAATATCCATCAATACACAGACCAAAATGATGCTTTACATTTCAGGCATATCAAGATTCAAAAAGAAACCCACATGAAACTCTCAATAACATCCCCTGTAACATTCCCTGTAACATTTCTGTGCAATTCCCTCTCCCTTCTGCCCCCATCACTAGATCCCTTGGCAGTGTTTACATATATATCATATGTACCCAACATGTATGAGAATAAAATAACTATATAACTACTCCCTACAAGATTACCACCCTCCCTCTCACACCACTTTTAATCCCCCCAAACTACCTTTAATATCCTCCTTCATGTACCAAACTGTCTCCTTATAAGGAGTCATTAAGTTACGTATGCCTGGGTTCGGAGCAAATTTCAGTATGTATCCCCTCCAAATGTGTATAAATCTTTTGCTCAGGATCTCAGGTTTCTTCAGAGATTCTAACCATTCCAGGTAAAGGATCCTATCCATCAGTACCCGGATCTCTCTCATGCTGGGAACATCTGGCTCCAGCCAATGGTTCAATAGACATTTTTTGGCCGTCATTAGAAGAATATGCCCAATCGGGGCCAGAGAGCTATCATGTCCACCATCAAACCCCTCATTCCCCGTCTCCGAGTCGGCATGTAGTACAACCAGAGTCGGAGATAGTGTCCCTGAGAATTTACTAATCTGCGATAGAACTTGACCAACCTGCAACCAATACTGGGTCAGGTTCGGGCAGTTCCACAGCCCATGCCAAAGGTCAGATCGAGGCTCTTCACATCTCGGACACACAATTAGTCTGTCTGGACATTTCATAGAGACCGGATAATTGAAAGCGTATATCGCGTGGTGAAGAATTTTGACATGGGTTTCTCTCCATGTTTCACGCACCACAGCCTTATATAAAGCCTCAACCCCGGCACTCACAATTGGAAGGATATCTGGCATCCCAAGTATGTGTCTCCATTTCCGAAATACAGACTTGGGATCCACCACTGACAGCCTATCACGTAAGGCCATATAGAGCCCCGAAATACTCTGTCTGCATGTGCGTTTAATGAAATAGTCAAAATCATTCGTGATCCACTCCTGGGACATATCTCGAACCAGGCTACATATATAATGTTTGACTTGGAAGTGTAAGAAAAATCCCTCCCCTCCCACTTTCCACTTATCTCTCAACTCCGAGAAAGACATCATTCTAGGTTCTCTGTCATGAATGAGATCCCCCAGCACTTTAATCCCTTGATGACTCCACTGTCTAAAGCATTTACTCATCTGACCCGGCACAAAAGAGGGGTTACCCCCCAAGGGGAGATGTTTAGATACCTGATAGGGCAGATAAGCCTTCCTGAGTACCTTCCATGCCACTATAGTATCTCTAAGAACAAGATATTGTTTGATGGGCGGGGGTATTTGCGTTATTTTAGCATGTAACAAGGCAACCAGATGCCACGGCGTAGCCAACTGTCGCTCAAGCTTAGTGTTGGAATAATAAGAAGTATCATTTACCCAATCCAAAAGGTGTCTGCTAATACAAGCCAAATTATATCCTCTAAGATTTGGGAAATTAAGACCTCCCCTAAACCTAGTGAGCTTCAATTTCTTCAGTGCAATCCTGGTTTTTTTTCCCTGCCATAAAAATTTAATGAATCTGCTTTCCAGTCTCTGGATATCCGCATGCCGTAAGAGCACTGGGATAGTCTGGATCGGATATAGCAAGCGCGATATACACATCATTTTAATTAAATGACACCTCCCTGCCAAGGACAATGGTAAGTTTTGCCATCTATTCAGATCTCCAATGATCCGTCTAAACAAGGGCGGGTAATTCAGCTGGTATATTGAGTGGGGAGATTTCCCTATCTGAATCCCAAGATAAGTGATATGTGATTTAACTGGGATCTCATGCCCTTCCTGAGACCAGGTCCGAGACCCCCCAGTACAAGATCCCAACATCAGGAGCTCGCATTTAGACGCATTAACCCTATATCCAGAATAGGTCCCAAAATCTCGAGGTGTCTGAAAAATGGAGCCTAATTGTTCTTTAGGTCTGGCCAGGAACAATACCACATCATCTGCAAACAATGCTATTTTCACTGTTTGATCCTCGATCTTAATTCCCTCAAACAATGAGGACTGACTCAAGTATCTTGCCAAGGGCTCCAAAGCTAAATTGAATAATAGAGGGGATAGGGGACACCCCTGCCTCGTTCCCTTTTCCAGATCAATTGATGACGATAAAAACCCCGGGGTATATATACGCGCTCGGGGACCGCGATATAGTTTATCTAAAAATGTTCTAAAAGCCCCCTTAAACCCAAGCTCCGTTAGAACCCGATCTAGCCATCCCCACCGGACATTGTCAAAGGCTTTTTCCGCGTCAAGCGTTAGTATGGACGGAGTGTCACCAGTGACCGTTTTGTGACTCACATGGTCAAGCACCGCTAGGACCGTTCTCACATTAGTCACTGCAGATCTGCCCTTGACAAAGCCCGTCTGCTCCGGGTGAATCAAGGAGGGGAGCAGTGAGGCCAATCTATCTGCAAAAATCTTGGAAATCAACTTGGTATCCACATTTATAAGGGATATAGGCCGGTATGATCCCGGGGATAGAGAGTCCTTACCCGGCTTAGGGATTAATTTTATATACGAAGTGCCCTCCTTGTCAGGTACTGAATTACCTTTTAGAACATCGTTGAACCACGCTACCAATGTGGGTGTCACCCGGGGCAACAGCGATTTATAATACTCCCCGGTAAATCCATCTGGACCCGGTGCCTTCGAGTTTCCCAACCCCTTAATGGCTAGTTGGACTTCTGCTATTGAGATATCAGCGTTCAGGGAACATAGTTGCTCATCAGTCACCTTTGGGAGCTTCACATGCTGGAGCAGCATGGTGGTAAAGTCAGCTTGCACCTCGTCTCTATAAAGAGATCTATAGTAAGATCCTAGCAAGGTGTTAATCCCAGCCGGGTCAGTAATCACCCTACCCATGGAATCTCTAAGACCCCCAATGCCATGATATGTCCTATGACCTTTTGTCAGGTTGGCCAGAAGGCGCCCCGATTTGTTCCCAAATTTATGCAAACGGGCCTCAAAATAAGAGTGCCGCAATAATTCCCTCTCCTTTGCCCGTTGGTCATAAAGTCTGCGAGCTTCGCACGAGTTTGCTCTAGCATGTCCCGAAGGGGAGTCCTTGAACGCCAGAAAGGCCCGTCTAACAGCCTGACTCGCCGTCTCCAACTGCTGAAGCGATTTTTTAGTGAGACTAAATACATAGTTCATGATTCTCCCCCTCATGACCACCTTTGAAGCGTTCCAAAATAAATCGGGAGTATCTAAATGCGCAGCATTGGTAGAACAATATTCTTCCCACCAAGCCTCTAATTTGTTGGTAAAGTCGGAGCTAGAAAGAAGGTGTGACGGAAATCTCCATATATAATCTGGGCCCCTAGGGAAAGTGTCAGTAAGCTGTAACGAAACGGGAGCATGGTCAGAGATAACCAACTCGTTAATGTCCGAAAGTTCTATCCTGGCCATTAGTGAGCAATGGACAAAGATGTAGTCAATCCTTGACCAAGAGTGGCTGGCATGTGAATAATGCGTAAAGCTACTGTCATCAGGATTCTGAATGCGCCAAACATCTACCAATCTCGTGCTTTGAAGCAATGGACTCAACACTTTATCGTGCGAACTGACACCACCGAGTGTTCCCGATTATTCTTTTTCTATCCTCACTACAAACCACAACCGTATTGAAGTCCCCTCCCACTATTTTGTTCGCGCAAGGGTCAGCCAAGATCCGACTCTCCAGATCTCTGAAAAAGACTGCATTTCCTTCATTAGGACCGTATACATTATGGATGCTATATTGAAGCCCCTGAACCATAACAGAGACATGTACCCATCTTCCCTTATCGTCATGGGCAACATTGAGAAGTTGGTAAGACATATGCTTATTAAAAAGAATAAGAACCCCTGCCTTTCTATTATATGAGGGAGCACCCACTACCTGGCCAACCCAAAGTTTATTCATACGAACGAAGTCCGCTGTCCCTAGGTGCGTCTCCTGCAAGAGGGCGATGTCTGGTTTGAGCTTTTTCAAGTGGCGTAACACCATCCATCTCTTATGGGGAGATCTCAACCCCTTAACGTTCCAGGTTAACACTCTCATACTGTAAACTCCTCAATATAAGCAACAGGAACCCGTGACAGCAGACTTCATTCACCCCAGAATAAGGGCCGAGAGAGAATTGCATATAGTCAACCAGTAAACGCATATCCCTCCCCCCCACCCAAACCTCCCCCCATCCAAAAACAACATTCAAACCCATGCACACACCTACTCTCAACTATATGGACTACCTTTTTTCTGGGTTGCAACCCACCTCCTCCCCCCAATACAATGAACGAGCAGTCCAGAGAACCAAATTCGCAGTATAGTGCAAAAGAAATGAAATAAAGGCATTAGCCCAAAACCTTCCTGTCCCGACAGAGAAATCCCTAGGAAATCCCCCTGCCCCGGTCATCGGGATCCTCCTCACTGGACAGGTGGTTAAAACAACAGGACAAGGTTACATATATATAATGAACAGGTAATATGAAGGACATGCATACATCACGAGATCTAGGCACGCTAGATTAAAAGCATATATGTCCCCGATTCATAGATTCATAGATGGGGCCCGTTAAGAGGCCAGACGGCACGGCCGCCAGTTCGCTCACTCACGACCCCTTTCTAGGTAAACGTCTGTCCCTCGGCACCTGGTCCCAACCGGAGATATTGGTAGAGTCTCCCATTGAATTTGATCTCCACTCCGGGCTGCGACTCCAGGGGCGTCTGCTTTCTGAGGCACTCGGTGAATCTTCTTTACCTCCTCGGTTTCCACCAGAATCTAGATCCATGAGGAAGTCCTCCGCCGCCTTGGGGTCATGGTAAGTTGTCACCGTCCCATCTTTGTGAATGACCCGGAGACTGGCAGGGTATTGAAGCTGGAACTTCATTCGCCTCTTGAAAAGTGCTGAACAAACTCGAATTAATTCCCGCCGTTTCTTGGCGACTGACGCCGAATAATCAGCAAATAGTAGAATGGTATGACCCCTCAGCTGTAAAGGGGTTTTCCTGGTGCGGTAAGCTCTAAGTATGGACTACTTGTCCGTAAAGTCCAGATAGCGCATAATGACCTGACGAGGCCTCGCAGCTAGGCCTGGGTGAAGATCAGACTGGTGTGACGGCACATCTCGAGGGGGCCCCACTCGATGAGCTCGCTCCACTTTATGTAGGCCCGACAGCCCCAATGCCTCCGGGAGCTCCACCTCACAAATGGCTTTCAGCGCCTGCGGCCTAATATGTTCATGCAGGCCTATCAACCTCAGATTGTTCCGCCTGGAGCGGTTTTCCAAGTCCTCCACACGATCTTTTAGTATGATATTATGAGTGTGCAACTCTTGCATGCGTCGGTTCATCTTGGCCGAAACCTCCTCCATCATAGCCACTCGCTGTTCCAACTCATCAAACCGTGTATCATGTTGAGCGATCACCTCATGAATCTGCTGCAATGACGATGATAGCGTCTTAGATAGGGTCTCCCTAAAATCTGGGGCTAGATGCTTGGCCACTTCAATGGCTAATGTTTTGTAATCAATGCCTTGCGGACCCACCAGGTCTCCCATCTGTGGGGAAGAATCCAGTTTCACTTCCCTGGCTTGAACCGGCGATGCCGGGCGGGAATCCGCCATTTTGCTGAGCATGGAGTCTGCGGCTGTCGTTTTGCGACTTGTGATATTTCTTCTCCCGCTTCGCAAGAGGTATCGGTCCATGGACCGGTATAGACAGGAGTATAAGGGGTATGTCCTGACAGTAACACCCCCTTATTTGTGAGTTTTTGTGGGAGAGGGGCACGAGTAGAGGGGAGCTAGGCGCGGAGCTAACTCACCCCGTGGCTTGCATCCCAGCGCCGGAACCGGAAGTCGTCTTATACTTCATTTTATATTTTAGTGTAGTTTGTAAAGTGGAGTTTTCATCTAACAGAGCCTCTCCTAGCTGGCCACTGAAAGCTATGTGATTTTTTTCCTTTTTGCAATTTAGAGTTTTTCCTGACCGTCCTAACCTTCTGCTCATCTGTGTGAACCTGTCAAAAAAAAACTCTGATGTGCTTATCATTTTAAAGTGCTGTGGATCCGCTACTTGTAGAACCAGTCACGTCTCTTCAGAAAATCTTGACCTTTTCTGACATCATGTCCATCTTCATACTCCTGAAGTTTTCTGTCCCTGGAATGGATGCACACATCATTTCTGGGACTAGTATAGGGGTGGCGCAGTGGACAGATCTGTAATCCTGTGAACAGAATCTCCTCTCTCATCTGCTGGTGCATGTGCTGATGTAGTGGGTGTACTCCCTGTATACATCAATAGATGAGGGAAGATTCCTTCCCCAGGATTACAGCCCTGTCCACTGCACTGGTCCCAGGAATGGTGTGCCCGTCTATTCCAGGGACAGGAAACCTCATAAAATGCCAGTACCTTCAGTACTAGTTGTCCTAACTAGCATCCCATGATATTTTTTGGATTAATGATGTAACTGTGAAATCCCCTGTTTAAGTTTACCGCCTGCTATGGAAAAGAACTGTTCAGTTTCATCAAGACTGTAACCTTGGCTCCTGGCCGTTAATTTACAACAGTGCTGGCATGCAACATTCTCCAACTCTTGCCACAAATCCTGCGCATGTCATGATCAGTGTGACTGATGTGACTAGGGCTCACCAGTAAAATTTATTTTGGGGGCCCACTGTACAGATATATTCAAATATTACTTGCTCACACAGCAGCAAGATGCTACCAGATGACTGAATATGGGGGTCCCTGCAGCAACTTTGAAAAGGTAGGCCCTGGGCAAAAGAGGATACTGCCTGGCTTTCCTCTATACCCAGAAGACATCTCATTGACACAATCAGCACATCATCAGTGGCTGGCGCTGCACCCACTGGAGTCCCGACTAGCGCTCTATGTCGTCTCACTGCTGGGCTGGCCAATCAGCATTAGCAGTATCATTAGCTAGCTCCCAGCATAGAAAATTTAGTGTCCTGTGCCACGGAAGTCAGGATTTCAGTTCTCGGCAAGCATCTTGCAAGTGACAGTGTAAAGAATGATGAGAGTGACCTCTGTGGAAACTATGACTTTAGGTGACTGTGCTGTGCTTTGGGTGTGAAGTGAACCCCTCATTTTCAGTGCTGAACCCCCAGTTCTGATGCAGACTTTTACTCTTTCAGTTCTGCAGATGAACCTGAATTTTCACCCTCTCAGTTGCCGCCATGCCTGGCTCTGTGCACTCTAGTACAGTAGATGTCTCTGTGTCAGCTTCATGCACTGATGTAGAGACACATTGCTTGTCCTGCTTTACACTGCAGCTTAGCTCTGTAAGGGCATTACTATGAGACATTATTGCGCCAGGCTACTGGCACATGCACAGTTCCAAACAGAAGCCAGGACAATGAAGTATAGTACACTGAATGCACTATATGGGATTTCATCTGTAGCAGGCAGAGGACTGGCAGTCAAACAAAGACAAGATGGGGTAAAAGATATGTCTGACCTTTAAAAAATGTAGTGGAATCTGGAAATCTGTTTAAAACAAAGAAAAAAAACCCACTTACCTTTTGAAAGCCACGCTGTACCAGTCCTAAGGCTCCTGTGCCCTCTACTGCTAGTTCCTGTAGGACCAAAAGTGATGCCCCCCCCTTCCTTCCTCCGTTATCATGTTGACTGCTGAAGCCAAAGTGGCAAGTGACCAATGGGCAGTTCCAGGAGTGGAAAGTCTCAGTGCTGGAATGGAGTGGCCTTCAAAAGGTGAGTGTTTTTTTTCTTTTCGTTTTAAACGAATTCAAACGATTCTGAGCGCTTATTATGTTTTTTGGTGGGTCAGACAATCCATCTAACTGTGTCATAAATATTTTGCAAAGGGGGCAAATTGTGGTGACAAGTTCCTTCTAACCAGAGGCGTACTGTACCTTCTATTCAGACAAGGCAGACCACTCAACTGCTACAAGACCTACGGGGAATGCAGGGTCAGCCCTGAAATCCTCCTGCTGTTCCTTAGGCAAAGGGATTTTTACAGTTTCCATTGCTGCCGATGGTAACTGTATACATTTCTATGAACTGAGCTCTCCCTAGTGGTGTATATAGAATGATAAATACCCCTCATGGTGTTCAGAATGAGTACCATATTTCTGAAGCACCTGTTCCACTTACAGCATATTTTACATTTTTTGATCAGTACTGATATATGCTGTGATTGACATATAAGCAACCATTGGAATGAAAACAATAAATATTCAATAGGGATAATTTTCCACATTGATCAAATCTTTATGCCTATGGCCACAAACAATCCAAACCTCCCACTCTCATCTCCCTTTTTCTCACATTCAATAATCTGACTCCTTTCCCATTACCCCCTTGTACATTATTCATCAGAACTGATACCTTTACTAAACAGTTACCACCACACTACCTTAACCCTAATGGATATCTGTGCATACACAAACACACAGACTGGTAACCGGCTCATACAGCTTTCAGTATACAGTACTTCATTTTTTAAATTGTTCTTCTCCATCTTTTTTCCTCATAGATTGTGAGCAGGGCCCTCATGCCTCTTGAATAAATTGTTGCTTTGTTACTACGGTTTGTAGTATCTGACTTTGTACAGAGATTCTGCTTTAACATCTAATTTCAGTAGAGGGCGCCAGATGCTTGGACAGGAGGATGATCAGGCAAGAAGATACAGCCACGAAAGTAAGTCGGCAGGGAATACTCCTCCAGTGTGTGCATGTGTGTAGCTCACCCATAGCCTGAGTACCAGAGAAGCCAAGAAGATAAGTTACAGTTTTGTGGTTTCGGTGGAGAGTATCAGTAGCAGTATCAGAACCAGAGGAATACCAGAGCAGCTGGTGGCAAGTGAGCTTAAAGGAACACAAGAGTATACAGCACTAGAGAACACAGGCAAGTCCCATCCGAGGAACTGTAAAGAATCCTTTCCTGTATCCATACCTAAATTGACTTTCCTCCACATGTAATGAAAGTACCCTGGTCCTTTGTAGTCCCTAGAGTGAATAAAACCTGTGCCAGTTCTTTGTATTGACCACACATGTATTTATGCATGTAAATATGATTACATCTAGATCACATTTTTTCCAGAATGAACAATCGGACAGAAGATTGCGGCTCTTGGTCAATTCTGAAGTGCCACAGCAGACTGCCAATCCAGGTCCACATGTAATGAAAATCATACTACACTCGTCAATCACAGGTTAAGGCTATCCAAAAAGGTACCGTATCTCCCTGGAAAAAAGAACCATCTCGCTACTGCAACTTTTTGGAAGTAGCTCTCTATGTGTCAAAGCCCAACTCAGGTCATGACAAGGAAAAATAGCTGAGCCAAATAATCATCTGTAGATAGCTGTTTTGGGTGCTGCCCCTCATCAATGTTTGTCTCTCCTAGCTGGCAGCTGTGAACTAAGTGATTTTTCCTGTTGCAATTTTCCTCCATTAAAATGATTTTTCTCGATCTTCCTACCCTCTTGCTCATCTGTGTGAAACTGTAAAAAATAATTACCATTGCACCTGGAAACAGATGAATATTTGGCTTGGTTATTTTCTGTTGTCATGACCCAAGGCTTGTTAAACAGTCGGTGATATGGTTCTCTTTCCCTTGGAGATACCTCTTTGCATATTTTGCATGGAGCACTGCCCCTAGTCTTCATTCCATGGAGCATTGACAATAAGTCTCCATACAGGAGAGCCAGCACCCTGTGAGGGGACACTAAGGGGACAACCCTGTTCTAAGGGAGACACTAAAGGGGCAGAACTTTTTTGAAGAAAGCACTAGGGGGTCATTCTTACTGTGAGGGGGATACTTAGGGGGCATAACTACTGTGTGGGGGCACTAAGGGGGTATAACTACAGTGAGGGGGCATACCTAATATGAGAGAGCACTAAGGGGGTATAACTACTGTGTAGGGATACTAGGGGAAATACTACTGTTTGGGCTCTAAAGGGGAATTCTGCTGCGTTGGGACACATAGGGGGAATTCTTACTGTGAAGAAGCAATGGGGGGA
Organism: Rhinella marina; assembly: GCA_900303285.1. NCBI lineage: Eukaryota > Metazoa > Chordata > Amphibia > Anura > Bufonidae > Rhinella > Rhinella marina. The sequence continues at coordinate 301,996 of ONZH01017175.1, forward strand.
ACTACACTACTTAGTCCCAAAAGTGAGATTCCTAGGGTGGTTCAGGCCAGTGGCATAGCGTGGGGGGAAAACCAGGGGTGCCGTCCCCTCCGTTATGCCTCATAGGCTTTACGCCACTAGGCCTGAAGCCTATTAGGCAGTGGAGCGACACAGGAGATTGCAATTGCCTCACTGTGACCCCCGGTACACTGAAGCGTTCGTGACTGCCTGTGCCAGGAACCCACAAGCTGTGATGAAGAGAGAGGTACGTTTTTTTTTTTTCTTTATGTATGTACCCTACCTCATTGCAGCGGTACTGGGGCAGTATGGAGATGGGGGAGGAGCAGAGACCAAGAACATTAGGGGGCCATTATGTTAATAAAGTTGGGGTCATTATATTAATAAAGTGGGGGTCATTATATTAATAAAGAGGGGGTCATTTTATATTTATAAAGAGAGGGCATTATATTAAAGATGGAGCCATTTTATATTAATAAAGAGGGGGCATTATATTAATAAGAAGGCGTCATTTTATATTAATAAAGAAGGGGCATTATATCAATAAAGAGGGGGCATTATATTAATAAAGAGAATGTCATTTTATATGAATAAAGAGGGGAGGATTATATTAATAATGAGTGGCATTATATTAATAAAGTGGGGGCATTATATTAATAAAGTGGGGGGCATTATATTAATAAAGAGGGGGCATTTTATTAATAAAGAAGGGGCATTATATTAATAAAGAGGGAGTCATTTTATATTAATAAAGAGGGGTGAATTATATTAATAAAGGGGGGGGGCATTATAGTAATAATAAAGAGGGAGCCATTATACTAATAAAAAAGAGGGGAACATTATACTAATATTAATGAGGAGGCCCTTATACTAATAATAAAGAGGGGTTCATTATACTAACAATAAAGAGGGGGTCATTATACTGATAATAAAGAGGAGGCCATCATACTAATAATAAAGAGGGGGTCATTATACTAATAATAAAGAGGAGGCCAATATACTAATAATAAAGAGGGGGTCATTATACTAATAATAAAAAGGGGGCCATTATACTAATAATAAAGAGGGGGTCATTATTCTAATAATAAAAAGGGGGACATTATACTAATAATAAAGAGGGGGCCATTATACTAATAATAAAGAGGGGGCCATTATATTAATAACAAAGAGGGGGGCATTATGTTAATAATAATATTAATACAGAGGAGGCCATTAATATTATTGTTATTATTATTATTATTAATACTACACAGGGGGCCATAATGATAATAATACAGAGGGGGTCATTAATAATAATCATGATAACAATATAGAGGGGACATTATAATATACAGGGGGAATAATATTATGGGGGCTATCTGTCTGGCTCTAGCACAGTATTGGGGGTAGCAGCAGGATGACATTGTTGAGACACCAGGAAGGGGAGGATTATAGTAAAGTGGGGAATCTAAATTTTTTTCTGTGAACCTCTGCACAGACGAGACGCGGCTGAAAGAAGGTGTCATGGCGGTCTTATCTCCAAATGAAGACGTTGAGGCAAGAGTCTACATCACAGGAGACGTCACTGGATGTAAGAGGTATGTGCTTCTGTATTCTACTGTATTCTACTGTATGTTTTACTTTAGGGTTGGGGGGAGGAGATAGAGAATTTGGCCCACATTGCTGCAGCCCGGCCCCCGACTTCAGGTCACACTGTGTGTGTTCTGAATTCTGGGTCCTCACACCCTAACACTGTGTTATCTGTGGTGTTACATAGGACTGCAGGTGACATCTACTACATTATCTGTACTCAGATTTATCACTGTGTTAACTGTGGTGTTACATAGGACTGCAGGTGACATCTACTACATTATCTGTACTCAGAGAGTTATCACTGTTATCTGTGGTGTTACATAGGACTGCAGGTGACATCTACTACATTATCTGTACTCAGAGAGTTATTACTGTGCTATCTGTGATGTTACGTGGGACTGCAGGTGACATCTACTACATTATCTGTTAAAATGGGCGTGCTCATAGGCGGGGGGGCGCAATTTTTCGCTTGCCCCGGGTGCTGGCAACCCACGCTACGCCACTGGTTCAGGCAGAGGTTTTTGGGCATGGGTTTCTGCGTGGAATTAGTGCAGAAAACCAATCTCAATCTGAGCTGAAACCACCTCCAATTGTTTTCAATGGAAGGCCACCACAGGTCATGTAGCTGAAAGATTTTGCTGAGTGGTTTTACTGCACGGACCCCTTGCAAAGCCACAGCGGGATCTTGCTTGTGATTTAGCTACATTCAATGCTCCATCTACAGCAGGCTCACATGAAAACCCACTGCAGTTTCCACTGTGGGACACGTGGAGGAATTTGTCATGGGGGACACTCCTACTGTGAGTGTGTATATATATATATATATATATATATATATATATATATATATATAAATCCAGGCAGCACTCCAGTAAATGGCCATTTATTGTACCAGATTAGTAACATTTCCGCTCTGTGTGAGCTTTTTCGTTAAGCATAACATGAGTGTGATAAACCACCAAGTTATATACAGACCAAAGTGATCGTACATGATTAGAGATAATTAAGTGTCCATTATTAAAATTAATACAGTGCATATAAGTTCACCATTCATATTCCATTGCCATACTTATATTTCATTTACAGCATGATTACAGTGTTTAATTAATAATGTGAAATACTAATAAGGAAATAATTACTGCTCAGGTGTTGAATAATTATCTATACAGAAGATTAACATACTTAATACAGTCTCCCTTCGGTGTTGTGGCGTCCTGCCATCCATACTGCGCCTGTCTGGTATCCAAACCTCACTGTAAAAGTGAGTTGAGTCCAGAGAGCCTCTCCAAACTCTCCACAGTGCGAAACACATAGCAAGTCCCACTGGCAGAGAGAGGGTATCGCACACATGTGCGCTGAGGTGAGATGCGGTCGTGGCCATCTTGGACAGAAGATATTGAAATATAGAAAATACCAAGAAGCTCCTCAACAGATTGTAGAAGTAGAATTAATAATCATAAATCTAGTATATGTAAGAAACAAGTAGACCTACCAATCCAAGATATTTTGCGGATCAGATGCAGACCCATTCATTTAGATGGACCCGCAAGTAATGTGGACTGCACACTTTGTACTGTCCACATCCGTATGGTCATTCCATGCCCCTGCAAAAAAAGATATAAGAATACACATTGTTATAATGGGTCCAGCCAAAAGTATGGGATGCACAAGGACTGCATTCCAAAACTGCATGCAGAAACCTGACCGTGTAGCCATAACCATACGATTGTGTGAATGTCAGTGTTTGGTCATTGATTTTAATCAGTAATTGTGAGCCAAATCCTCAAAAACTCAGAACAGGAGCAGATTTTTCCCTTATACCTTATCTCTGTGGCGGCTCCAATCCTGGTTTTGGCTCACAATCACTGATAGAAATCACTGATCAAATACAGACTGTGAAAGCTGCCTTAGCCTACTTTCACACGAAAATACAACATGTTGTATTTTCGTTCCGGCCGCCTCTCAGCAGGGCTTACAGAGACTGGCCCCACATGTGCACCTGCGGCAGCACGAATCCATCGGGCTGTTCACCCACCGGAACAGCCTGCTGGAGCTCCACACCGCAAGTTTGAAAGGGGCCTTAGGCTATTTTCACACTTGCGGCACGGGGCTCCGGCAGGCTGTTCCGGTGGGTGAACAGCCCGCCGGATCCGTGCTGCCGCAGGTGCATGTGTGGGGCCGGAACTACGCTCCGGCCCGATTCACTGTAATGGGGGCGGGCCACGGATCCGGCCGCAGCACGGCAACCCCTGCCGAGAGGCGGCCGGAACGAAAATACAACATGTTGAGGACATTAAAAAAAAACAGATAAACTGTTTTTCATGCCCATTTGGCATCATGTGTGTATCCATTTTTTGTCCGTCTATACTTTTTTTTTAACATTGTTTATTTTAAACCCAAATCCCTGCAAGTGCCCTCAGTATATATTATGCCCCACCACAGTATTGCCAACTAATTTGACATCATGAAGCTAGGAGTGTCAGGACTTGATGCCTCCAGTGCGGAGCAAGAGCAAGTGTTCCCGTGTGTGCTTGTGGAAAGATTTTTTTAAAAATAATTTTTAACAGCCGTTAGACTGGTGCAGCATCTAAATGGTCATTAAAAATGGGCACATTGATTTCAATGGGGTCTGGCTGGTTGTCAAAATTTTTTTGACAAGTCTATTTACTGGATTGAATGTATGGCACTTTGCTTGGTGAAAAGGTAGCAGCGCTCACAGGAATGCCGGTACTCAAACAATTGTGGGGATCCCGGGTGTCGGACCCCCACTGATCAGATACTGATGACCTATTCTGAGGATAGGTCATCAGTAGTAAAACCCTGGAAAACCCCTTTAAAGTGAGTCTTTCACTTGTTTTTCATCTATATAACTAACAGCAGTGCCCCACAGAAGATTGCATACACATCCCAGACATACCTGTGTGCACTGTGTGTCTGTATTCCATGTCCAGGAAAAGCACTTTTATTCTGCTGGAAAACAGCTCCCAAGTGCCCAGCTGAAAGTGAAACTAAAAACGGCTTTCTCTCCCGACTCAATTTCTAACAGCTATATCTTCTATATCAGCTGTGACAGGTGTAAGACTCCCTTTAAATTGTAATAGACTGCAATGGTTCTGCAAATGACCATTTGTTTGTCATGTGGGTGAGGCCTTAAACAAAAATTGTGAGGTTTGTTTTGTAAGTATGACCATTCAGCCTATGACGAAGCTGAGAATAAAAGCTAATTTTTATGTTGACAAAAGTGCAAATTATCGTTTGTGGTTTTACTGCTGGGTATAGTTCACAATGTGAAATGATTGTAAATGACTGTCCATATAAAGGATTGTTTGGTGACGTCACCGGCTCTGATGGGCAGGCTTTAGAGCTGCCCTAGCTGTTTTACTGACTAGGGCAGCACTAAAGCCCGCCCATCGGACCCGATGACGTCACCAGGTTCACTACTGGGCGGAAGCCTCCGCCTAGCAGTCCTTATGGAGAGCCCGGTACGTCATTGGAACTCCATACAATGCATTTGTCCTGTGCAATTCATAATAGGGGGCTGCCTGGGTGAAATTCTGGGTATGTCCCGGTTCACCTCTGAAACCAGACAATCCCTTTAAGGGGATGGCTACATGGCAGGGTTGTGATGAACCCCTCGTGCAGCAAGAACCATGTGGGCATGGATATGGGCCTCCAGCTCTGAAATAGTTCAACTGAGATCCCTAGCTTGTGCCTAATGGTGCCTTCACACATGGCAGATGTACATCAGTTTCATTCATTTGTACAATGCCTTGCAAAAGTATTCGGCCCCCTGGAACTTTTCAACCTTTTGCCACATTTCAGGCTTCAAACAAAAAGATATAACATTTTTAATTTTTGGTAAAGAATCAACAACAAGTGGGTCACAATTGTGAAGTGGAACGAAATTTATTGGATCATTTAAACTTTTTTGTAATAATAAAACTGAAAAGTGGGGCGTGCAAAATTATTTGCCCCCCTTGCATTAAAGGGGTTGTCCAAGTTATGAAAAAAAAATATAGCACTGTACATCTGATGGGCAGCAATAAATAATTAAGTTCAGCAAGTTTTAGGCAAAAAAAATCTATATTTCCTCATTTCCCTGGTTCTCTTCTGGCCTTTGTTTACATGCAATAACAACAATCTCAGCCCCTCCCCCCTTCTCTGCAAAGGCAGTGAATACAAGTGCTGAGTGACATGTCTGCCTGCTAGAATACTCAGCAGCATGTTGTATGTGTAGAACTACAAGTCCCAGCTGTACAGTGACACTGCTGATACACACAGGAAATTCTCCCTACCTGTTCTTGTACAATACAATTCTTCTATAGCTCCTTGCCCAGCATTTGTCTCCTCTCACTGCTGCAGCTACTATTTGTTGTAAAACCTTGAGCCCTCAGTGTGTTCTGGCTGAAGGGGTTAATGTTTTATCTGAAGGAATCCAGGGAGAGAGCAGATAGCAGCCCGGCAAAGAAAGGGGGCGTGGCCAGTGATGTCTCGTTATCTCAACTCTGAGGCTTGTGCACGAAACATCACAGACCAGGGAGATAAGCTGACATCACAGGACATGTGACCCTCAGTCAACTATGAGAAACCAGCAGCTTTAGAAACACAAAGTATATGGGAAAGTTGTTATACCTGACAAGTTAGAAACATATAAAGAACAAAAAAATAACTCGGACAACCCCTTTAATACTTTGTTGCGCCAACTTTTGCTGCGATTACAGCTGCAAGTCGCTTGGGGTATGTCTCTATCAGTTTTGCACATCTAGAGACTGAAATTCTTGCCCATTCTTCCTTGCAAAACAGCTCGAGCTCTTTGAGGTTGGATGGAGAGCGTTTGTGAACAGCAGTTTTCAGCTCTTTCCACATATTCTCAATTGGATTCAGGTCTGGACTTTGACTTGGCCATTCTAAGACCAGGATACGTTTATTTTTGAACCATTCCATTGTAGATTTTGATTTATGTTTGGGATCATTGTCTTGTTGGAAGATAAATCTCCGTCCTAGTCTCAGGTCTTTTGCAGACTCCAACAGGTTTTCATCCAGAATGGTCCTGTATTTGGCTCCATCCATCTTCCCATCAATTTTAACCATCTTCCCTGTCCCTGCTGATGAAAAGCAGGCCCAAACCATGATGCTGCCACCACCATGTTTGACAGTGGGGATGGTGTGTTCAGGGTGATGAGCTGTGTTGCTTTTATGCCAAACATATCGTTTTGCATTGTTTCCAAAAAGTTGGATTTTGGTTTCATCTGACCAGAGCACCTTCTTCCACATGTTTGGTGTGTCTCCCAGGTGGCTTGTGGCAAACTGTAAACAAGACTTTTTATGGATATCTTTGAGAAATGGCTTTCTTCTTGCCACTCTTCCATAAAAGCCAGATTTGTGAAGTGTTCGACTGATTGTTGTCCTATGGACAGACTCTCCCACCTCAGCTGTAGATCTCTGCAGTTCATCCAGAGTGATCATGGGCCTCTAGGCTGCATCTCTGATCAGTCTTCTCCTTGTTTGAGATGAAAGTTTAGAGGGATGGCCGGGTCTTGGTAGATTTGCAGTGGTCTGATACTCCTTCCATTTCAATATGATCGCTTGCACAGTGGTGCTTGGGATGTTTAAAGCTTAGGAAATCTTTTGGTATCCAAATCCGGCATTAAACTTCTCCACAACAGTATCACGGACCTGCCTGGTGTGTTCCTTGGTCTTCATGATGCAGAACCCTGAGACTATCACAGAGCAGGTGCATTTGTACGGAGACTTGATTACACACAGGTGGATTCTATTTATCTTCATCAGTCATTTAGGACAACATTGGATCATTCAGAGATCCTCAATGAACTTCTGGAGTGAGTTTTCTGAACTGAAGTAAATGGGCCGAATAATTTTGCACGCCCCACTTTTCAGTTTTATTATTACAAAAAAAATGTAAATGATCCAATAAATTTCGTTCCACTTCACAATTGTGACCCACTTGTTGATTCTTCACCATAAATTGAAAATGTTATATCTTTTCGTTTGAAGCCTGAAATGTGGCAAAAGGTTGAAAAGTTCCAGGGGGCCGAATACTTTCGCATGTATGTGGTTGTTTTGTCAGCAAGCTCATGGATTTCTGCAAACCTCATTCATATGAATGGATGGGATTTTCAGCAGTACTCTTGAGCCAAGAAATTCATGATATCAGTCCCTTATACGAAATCTAATGCTCAGTAGCTGCTATTAAGATGACAGTGGGCCCTCTTGTCTATTGGGTCACTGTGCAACTGCACAGGTTGCACATTTGGTATGTCCTCCCTGCTCTGGACTTTTACGAACTAAGAAATGCTCTTTAAATATTGCTCAGTGCCTCGGTGTGCTCACAGAAAACGTTAGCCCCTTATCAGATCAGCTACTCTACACAATTGCTCAAAGAAAACTACACACAAGGGCACCACATTATCAGGTGCTACAGGAAGCCTTAAGTGCACTCTACACTTTCAGCCTCTTTGTAAGCACATATCGTTTGATAAGTTTTGGATATGATTTTTTGTCTCTCGGTGCATATTTAAAAAGCACATTCTGTAATCTGCTGACACAAGATGACGTTTCAGCCCTAATCAGAGGTTTTTGTCAAGGTTTGTACTCAGTGTGTATTTGTGTATACGGATGCCCCTATGCAATAACATTATACAGTATGGGATCCTTGACATCCAAATGCTAATTTGATAACAGAAGAGTGCCAGCCATAGATGACCTCAGTCATAGTTCCAAAAAATCACTGATGTACCAATCCAATTGTGAGACATGTATGACATCTAATAGACAGTAGGGAACAATATTCATTTTTTAACCCAACAAAGATGAGGTATGGAAATCTCTTAACACGCAGTAATTTGCTATTTTGTGCTTCTTGTGGTTTAAATAGGCTCTGTCACCCAGATCACCCCTGTTAAATTAGGGGTTATCTTGCAGTTTAAAATGATACCTTCCTCAAAACTGTCGGCGCCACGGTTTTTTATAAAATGATACTTTTAGTCCTTTGCTGGCAGGCAATTTTGACCATCAGGAGGTGGGCTTTTTCAGTATGAGCACCATTATGTGACGCCGACCAACATCTAAACAACCCCCCCTACCCAAGTCGAAATCTACTGCTGTCAATCAAGAAGAGGGGGTGTGTTTAGGTGTTGATAGGCGTTGTATAGCAGTGCTCTTACTGAAAAAGCCACCTCCTGGTGCCTGCCAGCAAAGGAATAAAAAGTATGATTTTATCAACAACTATGGCACCGATAATGAGGAGAAGGTATTATTGTAGACTGCAGGATCACCCCTACCAGGCTATGCCTGGTTTAATAGGGTTGATCCGGGTGACAGAGCCTCTTTAATGACCCTAACTTTTTATATATATATATACAGTAAGACCAAAAGTTTGGACACACCTTCTCATTCAAAGAGTTTTCTGTATTTTCATGACTATGAAAATTGTAGATTCAAACTGAAGGCATCAAAACTATGAATTAACACATATTGAATTATATATTTAACAAAAAAGTGTGAAACAACTGTAAATATGTCTTATATTCTAGGTTCTTCAAAGTAGCCACATTTTGCTTTGATTACTGCTTTGCACACTCTTGGCATTCTCTTGATGAGCTTTAAGAGGTAGTCACCTGAAATGGTATTCCAACAGTCTTGAAGGAGTTCCTAGGGATGCTTAGCACTTGTTGGCCCTTTTGCCTTTACTCTGCGGTCCAGCTCACCCCAAACCATCTCGATTGGGTTCATGTCTGGTGACTGTGGAGGCTAGGTCATCTGGCGTAGCACCCCATAACTCTCCTTCTTGGTGAAATAGCCCTTACACAGCCTGGAGGTGTGTTTGGGGTGATTGTTCTGTTGATAAATAAATGATGGTCCAACTAAACGCAAACCAGATGGAATAGCATGCCGCTGCAAGATGCTGTGGTAGCCATGCTGGTTCAGTATGCCTTCAATTTTGAATAAATCCCCAACAGTGTCACCAACAAAGCACCCCCACACCATCACACCTCCTCCTCCATGCTTCACGGTGGGAACCAGGCATGTAGAGTCCATCCGTTCACCTTTTCTGCATCGCACAAAGACACGGTGGTTGGAATCAAAGATCTCAAATTTGGACTCATCAGACCAAAGCACAGATTTCCACTGGTCTAATGTCCATTCCTTGTGTTCTTTAGCCCAAACAAGTCTCTTCTGCTTGTTGCCTGTCCTTAGCAGTGGTTTCCACCATGAAGGCCTGCTGCACACAGTCTCCTCTTAACAGTTGTTGTAGAGATGTGTCTGCTGCTAGAACTCTGTGTGGCATTGACCTGGTCTCTAATCTGAGCTGCTGTTAACCTGCGATTTCTGAGGCTGGTGACTCGGATGAACTTATCCTCCGCAGCAGAGGTGACTCTTGGTCTGACCTTTCCTGGGGCGGTCCTCATGTGAGCCAGTTTCTTTGTAGAGCTTGATGGTTTTTGCGACTGCACTTGGGGACACTTTCAAAGTTTTCCCAATTTTTCGGACTGACTGACTTTCATTTCTTAAAGTAACGATGGCCACTCGTTTTTCTTTATTTAGCTGTTTTTTTCTTGCCATAATACAAATCCTAACAGTCTATTCAGTAGGACTATCAGCTGTGTATCCACCTGACTTCTGCCCAACACAACTCATGGTCCCAACCCCATTTATAAGGCAAGAAATCCCACTTATTAACCCTTAGACGACTCTGGGGCGATGCGGACACATGGCGCCCGCTCGCACGTGTGGCGGGGGTCATGGCCGGCAAGTCTCTGCTGTTTCTAACAGCAGAGACTTGCGGCTACTTACCGCCATTGGCGGCGTCTTGCTGGGCCTTTAGATGCCGTGATCACACGTGATCACGGCATCAGGATGCGTCTGAATTCTTATTCTGGCCACTAGATGGCAGGCCAGTATAAGAAATGAGCAATTCTTGGATTTATCTCCATCTAGTAAATCCCTGATTGCTCATAAAGAAAAAAAAAACCCCACAATATATTAGCTCATATTTGAACTTTAAAATAATCACAAAAATTTTTTTAAAAAAATGTTAAAAAATATATATATAAAAAAAAGTTCAAATCACCGCCCTTTCCGTATAATTAAAAAATAAATACCTAAATGACCGAAAATGCCCGTACTTTTAAAATATAAAAAAGATTCCAATACGGCGAATTGTGTGGCGAAAAAAAGTGTCCAAATGGCAATTTGCTGTTTTTTGTCACTTTTTTTTTCTAAAAAAAATTAAATAAAAAGTGATCAAAAAGTCATACACACCCCAGAATGGTATCAATAAAAACTTCAGATCGCCCCTCAAAAAATGAGGCCCCATACAGCTCCGTACACATAAATATCAAAAAGTTATAGGGGTCAAGATATGACAACAACAAAAAAAAGGCCAACTTTATAATTATTTTATCACTTATCAAAACGCAGGAAAAACTATACATATTAGGTATCGCTGGATTCGTACTGACCAGTAGAATGAAAGTAACTGGTCAGTTTTAATGAACATTGAATGTTGTAAATAAGAAACCCGTAGAACTGTAGCGGAATAGCGTTTTTTTTGCAATTTCACCCGATTTGGAATTTTTTTCCTGCTTCCCACTACACCATATGCAATATTAAATGGTGGCGTTGGAAAGTACAACTTGTCCTGCAAAAAACAAGCCCTCATACAGCTATGTGAACAGAAAAATAAAACAGTTATGGCTGTTTGAAGGCAGGGAGCGCAAAACGAAAACGCATAACCGAAAAAACCTCCGGTACTGAAAGGGTTAAACCTGAGAGGGCACACCTATGAAGTGAAAACCATTTCAGGTGACTACTTCTTGAAGCTCATCAAGAGAATGCCAAGAGTGTGCAAAGCAGTAATCAAAGCAAAAGGTGGCTACTTTGAAGAACCTAGAATATAAGACATATTTTCAGTTGTTTCACACTTTTTTGTTAAGTATATAATTCCACATGTGTTAATTCATAGTTTTGATGCCTTCAGTGTGAATCTACAATTTTCATAGTCATGAAAATACAGAAAACTCTTTGAATGAGAAGGTGTGTCCAAACTTTTGGTCTGTACTGTATATATCGGGGTGTGTAGGAATACATTTTTCATTTTTTGTTTTACTTGGGGTAAGCTTTACAAAAAATGAAAACGAAAGTTATTTATTCTTTAAATTTGCCAACTGTCACCAAAATAAATTATAAAAATAGGTTTCTTAATTTGTGACAGCTGTTTTGATAAAAATATAGTCTTGTGAACGGGGCGGCTATGGCTATAGTTTCGGTTGGCATAGACTTTTTTCTATTTTTTTGTATATATTATGTATGTATCTATATTTTGAGATATATATATATATATACCGTATATATATATTTATATACTGACAAAAATGTAGGGATATTTGGCTTGTGGGTGAAATTTCAGGATGAACCTAAAATGCATTCTAACCTTTACAGTTGAACTTAGCGTGACCTTCTCTAAACTTTCTGAATGCACATGTCCAACTGTTCAGTGTTCCAGTGCTCCTTATCAGGGCACCCCCTGCTTCAGAGAGAAATGCATCTAGTTATGCATCTGAATAGAAGAACAATTAGGCTGAACAAGACATTAGGGAAGCCCAAAAAAGACCTGTTCCTTATGATTGTATAATGGCTGTGCATCTTTGTACAAACTTTTTTTGAAAATTCAGGTACACTTTGAGTTCATGCGGGTTTTGGTGTGTTTTTTTGTGAATATTTTGATGCAGATTTAATTGTGGATTATAATCTCCCGTTGAAATCTATGGAGAAACTGGGTTTCACAAAATCCACAACACATCATATTTTCTGCAGCGGGACACAGATGAGTGTATTTTTAGAGTAGACCATTTCATACATGGGAAATTATTTACGATACACATTTTCCCACAAGTGCATTCCGCCATGTGAGAAGGCAAGCGTACCAGCCGATTCTGTTTAGTAATGTCACAGTCACTCACCTGACAGAAATAGAATTGTGAAGTCACAGCAGCTTACAGTAGGTTCACATGTCCGGCAGGTAAATCCAAATGCAGCTGTATCAGTCCGTCCACAGTTGTGTAAATGCTACGATCAGTCCATCCACAGTCTAGTGTAAATGCTACGATCAGTCCATTCACAGTCTAGTGTAAATGCTACGATCAGTCCATTCACAGTCTAGTGTAAATGCTACGATCAGTCCATTCACAGTCTAGTGTAAATGCTACGCTGTCCTTCCACAGTCTAGTGTAAATGCTACGATCAGTCCGCCCACAGTCTAGTGTAAATGCTACGATCAGTCCATTCACAGTCTAGTGTAAATGCTACGCTCAGTCCTTCCACAGTCTAGTGTAAATGCTAACGATCAGTCCGCCCACAGTCTAGTGCAAATGCTACGGTTAGTCTGTCCACAGTCTAGTGTAAATGCTACGATCAGTCCGCCCACAGTTTAGTGTAAATGCTACGATCAGTCCGCCCACAGTCTAGTGTAAATGCTACGCTCAGTCCTTCCACAGTCTAGTGTAAATGCTACGATCAGTCCGCCCACAGTCTAGTGTAAATGCTACGATCAGTCCGCCCACAGTCTAGTGTAAATGCTACGATCAGTCCATTCACAGTCTAGTGTAAATGCTACGATCAGTCCGCCCACAGTCTAGTGTAAATGCTACGATCAGTCCGCCCACAGTCTAGTGTAAATGCTACGATCAGTCCATTCACAGTCTAGTGTAAATGCTACGCTCAGTCCTTCCACAGTCTAGTGTAAATGCTACGATCAGTCCGCCCACAGTCTAGTGCAAATGCTACGGTTAGTCTGTCCACAGTCTAGTGTAAATGCTACGATCAGTCCGCCCACAGTCTAGTGTAAATGCTACGCTCAGTCCTTCCACAGTCTAGTGTAAATGCTACGATCAGTCCGCCCACAGTCTAGTGTAAATGCTACGATCAGTCCGCCCACAGTCTAGTGTAAATGCTACGATCAGTCCATTCACAGTCTAGTGTAAATGCTACGATCAGTCCGCCCACAGTCTAGTGTAAATGCTACGATCAGTCCGCCCACAGTCTAGTGTAAATGCTACGATCAGTCCGCCCACAGTCTAGTGTAAATGCTACGATCAGTCCGCCCACAGTCTAGTGTAAATGCTACGATCAGTCCATTCACAGTCTAGTGTAAATACTGCAATCAGTCCATTCACAGTTGTGTAAATGCTACGCTCAGTCCTTCCAGTCTAGTGTAAATGCTACGATCAGTCCATTCACAGTCTAGTGTAAATGCTACGATCAGTCCGCCCACAGTCTAGTGTAAATGCTACGATCAGTCCGCCCACAGTCTAGTGTAAATGCTACAGTTAGTCTGTCCACAGTCTAGTGTAAATGCTACAGTTAGTCTGTCCACAGTCTAGTGTAAATGCTACAGTTAGTCTGTCCACAGTCTAGTGTACGATCAGTTTGTCCACAGTTGTGTAACTACTACAATCAGTCCATCCACACTCTACTGCAAATGCTACGATACTGCAAATGCTATGATCTGTCCATCCATAGTCTACTGCAAATGCTATGATCAGTCCATCCACAGTCTAGTGTAAATGCTATGATCAGTCCGTCCACAGTCTAGTGTAAATGCTACAATCGGTCCATCCACAGTTGTGTAAATGCTACAATCAGTCCATCCACAGTCTGGTGCAAATGCTACGATCAGTCTGTCCACAGTTGTGTAAATGCTACGATCAGTCCATCCACAGTCTAGTGTAAATGCCACTATCAGTCGCTCTACAGTCTAGTTTAAAGACCTCCTCCAGCATTCCTGGACTTGCAGAGGGAAGCATACTTACCTGCTCCCTACCACTGAGTCCCAGCTTCTTCGTATCCTCCACCACAGCTCCTTCGCTTCCAGTTTCTGCATGTCAATATCCTGTTTGCCGTGAGTCACATGGCCACTGCAGCTATTGACTGGTTGCAGCAGTGATGTTTCCCCCATGTGTCACGTCACTGGTCACATGTCACTTACGGGACACGTTACTACTGAGGCCAGTCATTGGCTGCAGTGTCCCAGTGACCCCCATCAAACAAGATGCTGACAAGTGGAAACCAGAGCAAGGAAGACGTGGTGGGCGACTGAACGAGCTGGAACCCGGTGACGGGGACCAGGTAAGTATGCTTCCCTCTGCAGGTTCAGCCACGTGTGTGTGGGGGAGGGTCTGGCAGAGTGGTCCCCTGGAAGTGAACAATCCTTTTAATGTATATCTGCATGGGGCAAGCGCATGGACACAATCTGCCAAAAAAGGAGTAAAATCTGCAGGTTTGTGGTATTTTGTCATTGATTTCACCCTATGGTAAAGCCTCTGGTGAAAATCGGCATTTTTCCACTGCGTTCAGCTGAAAATGGATAAGTAAGCACAGACCTTGGTGACAATACACTGCAAATTATTATATTTCAGCCCGAAGTCCTCAAACTTTACTAAAATAATGTGATATGATGGCCTGTTCACATCTCGTTTTTCCTGCACTTTAGGTGGATGCATTTAGACATATAGTAAAAAAAAGTACACAAACATATGCAATTTTGTGGTTATCTGTCATTTTTTATCATATATGTTTGCCAGATGTGCATACATTTCAATACATTTGTGACGTGTCCATTTTAGCTAAACGTGTACATTTCTCTCATTCCCTGCAATGTAAATGTGGTGTGCCATGTTATTCTGTCCTGCAAAAAGCACCTAAATGGTGACAAATGGAGTCAGAACAATGAACTTTTGAACCATGTCAGCCCAAGTACTGTCTATTGGTACGCCAAGCCATACGAGTTTCTCCTTACAAACGTATCCACTTCATGTACAGAAAAAACAAAATGTGAAAAGCAACTTTTTTTTTCAGAAAATGTAAAATATGTAGAAAACAAAAGCAATTCCCACAAACAATGGTGTAGCAGCAGCTCCCCCTGGCAAGCACTTATGGCCATGCTGTGAGGAGATAATAGGCGCATCCTCCTCCTCAGCAGGGTGCCGCCAGGTGGAACAACCACAGCTGGAAGCGCTGAGAAAAAGGGGCGGTGCCGACCGACAGTGCGGTGGGAGGGGCAACTGGTAATAACGCAGTGTGTGCGCCCGGCCTTAGTTTACAGTGACTGTACAGGGCTGTGAGGGACGCTGGTCACTGGGGCAACGACTGCACCACAACCTGCGGTCACCAGTGCGGGGTGACGCGGAGATTGGGCTGGTGACGTCACGGGGCGGTTCGCGGTGCGCCAGTAGTGGCAGCAGGGGGCGTTGTTGTGTGTGCCTGAGCTCTCCTGTCCTCTCCCCCCGGTAGCTCCGCCTCCTTCCCCCGGCTCTCATCACACTGACGATGTCCCGGGGCTCTCGGAGGTGGCGTTAGATGGCAGCGGCTGGGGGTGACAGGCGAGAGCTGTGAGCGCGTAGCTGGGACACTGGGCGTCATGTCGGCCTCGCAGGATGAAAGCTCGGTGCGGGTCGCTCTCCGGTACGTGTGTGCTAGGGGGTTGGGTGCGTGGAGCGGAGTTGTCGCCTGACCTGTGACCTCTCGTGCGGGGCTGGGCGCTCGTCCCTGCTGCACCTGCACCGGGAAGCCCGGAGCTCACGCTGTCGCAGGTTGTGGTCTCCTCCTGTGTGATGAGGAGCCACCTGAGCAGGCCTGGCGAGTCTCCATGCTGGGGGGTGGGGGCGCTGCTCCTCATTGCCCCATTCATTGGGCTGCACCTGTCGGGGCCCACACTAAGTAAACAGTGGCCCCTAGTCAGGATGACCTCTGCGCCTGTCACCTGTCCTGTGGCTGGCCCATGTGCAGGTCAGGAGGCCATTCATGCGTGTCCTGGAACATTGGCCCGGATCCTCAGCAGTGCTCAGGCTGTGTCATCTGTGCATAACCAGGACTGGTACTGGCATTGTACTGGCGCCGTGCTGAATGTCACATGTAGCCATATATCCTCCTGTCAGGTAGAATGAGGTGCAGTCAGGTGACTACAAGGAGGGACATTATCTAACTCTGCCCGATTTAATTACACTCCCTAATCCCACCCAGTGCTCTTTGTGCCCCAGATTAATACCAACTTAGTGCCCCCTTCTCAGTAGTTATGCCCTGCTAGTGTCCTCACACTGTAGAATACCCTTTTTAGTGCATCCACTCATAGAACGCCCCTTTAGTGCCCATGCACACAGTAGAATGCCCCTGAAGTTGGGAGGTATGAGCCTTTACTACTTGGTGTGGTGGTCCTAAATTTAAAGCTGGACTTACATGATATGAGTGGTTGGGATTGAATACAAGGACCGCACGGGCTGGTTGTCTGGTCCCTTGCTTTGCTGGAGATAAGTAGCATCAGTATAACTGGCAGCTGCTTATCTTCTCTGTGAAGAAATGGCATGCCCATTATGGTGGGGTGCTAGAACACTGCCGTCAGCCAAACCTGCTTCTCCAACGGCGTTCTCGTGTTTATAGACAGGTTAGGGCCCAAGTGTGGTTCCAAGATCACTCGCTGCCTGCAAGATGCAAACATCACTATGTATGAGCTTGTCCATAGTCATCCTGGACTGTTCTGTACTGCGGTGCCTTAGGGCAGGCAGTGTTGTGGTGAATACCATAGGCAGGTGATATAGCACGTGGTGCTCTCAGAGACTAGTTTCATAGACTCAGGACAGCCGTCTCTAAGGGTATGTTCACACGCAGCAGAATATCTCCAACTGTCTCCTTCATCCATGTGTAGATTTCTAGTTGAGGGCAATTTTGTAACTAACCCAAAACACGAATATACCCCAGTACTGCAGCCTGAAGATGAAAATATGTGACTAACAAGCTGCGCCCCTCACCTCCCTGATATATTGTACACATTGGGGAGATTTATCAAAACTGGTGCAAAGGAAACCTGACTTGGATGCCCCAATCGGATTGATCCTTTCATTTTCCAAAGCAGCTGTGAGAATGAAAGGTGGAATCTGATTGGTTGCTATGGGTAACTAAGCCAGTTCTACTTTACACCAGTTTTGATAAATCTCCCCCATTATATGATTTGGTTCCCGTTCCCCAGGGGTAGGTTGACACCTGATGCAGCTGAGAACAGCCTGCCAGAGTTCACCGGATACTGCTGTTCACTGCCAGACTCCATTGATCATAATGGGATCTGGCCGCTTTTGGCATAAGTTCCGGTTAATGGCTGGACATAATTTTGTTGTCCGGCCAAATGCCAGCGTTTGGCCGGATCTGATTGTCAGGATTTAGCAGTACTAAGCGTATGTTCCAATCTGGGTGTAAATTATAGGCGCTGAGGGTGACGGTGCGTGGACTTCATGACATCCGCTGGAGATTGTAAATGGCCTTTTTCCTACAGCATACCATTACGCCCTGCCATCTATACGTGCCACACGTCTGCCCTCTGGTGCCTGTACTCTTGTCACCTAACCTGTGGCTGGGCACGGTGGGTTACGGCCTGAAGGGACGTGGCTCTGGGGATAATGTTAGTAGCTCCCTCGTATTAGTGCGTAGTATCAGCCCTATCGGTCAGATCCCTATTATATAATTAAAGGGGTTTTCTGAGACTTAAAGGGGTTCTCCGGGAATTAAGAAAATGAAAATATGTAAATATTACTTTATTATAAATATATTCCCTAATACCTTTCATTAGTTATAATGGCTTGTTTTATCTGGGGAGGAAACATTAGAAGAATTAAAATGGCCACTGTCCTATTAGTGCACACAGGACCTGTCCTAATCACACAGGAGGACAAGTTACTTCACAACACTGAGGTAAAGAGCTGCCTCATCCTCCTCTCTGCTCTACTTGTCAGGGATTATGATCCTGAATGCAGATAAGATCTTCAGCTGAATCTCTGAAGGAATGGAGATCATGAAGAGACATGAAGTAGAGGACAGGACAGGATTTGTGTATACTAACAGGATGGCGGCCATTTTGTTTCTCCTAATGATTGCTCCCTAGACAAAACGAGCCGTTATAACTAATGAAAGGTACTTGAGAATATATTTATAATAAAGTAATATTTAAGTATTTTCAGTTTCTTAATTCCCGGAGATCCCCTTTAAATACTAATGACTTATTCTCTAGATAGGTCAACCATATCTGAACGACACCTGGGACCCCCGTGATCAGCTGTTTGAGAAGGCACCGGCGCATAGTAGAATGATGTCATCGGTATCCCGAGCAGCTTGCTGAGCCAGAGCCAGCAGTGGATCCAACAGGAAGGAGAAGCCTTTCCTTTAAATTTCTCATTCCCTTTGAATTCTCTTCTGGCTTTGGCTGCAGCTTTCATGGTGGTTCACACGTGCAGAGCAGTGGAGTAGACGGGTGCTTCTCTCCTGTGTGTCCCTGGAGCGCTCCACGTGTGTCTCTAGCCCCTACTCCAGCGGTGGCATGGCTGGGTGCATTTGCTCTTGCAGACTACATTTGATGTATTAGTCGGTGACTTCCCTGTAGTATTAGCAGTGATAGGCGCTGGGGCTCGGCACTGCGCTTCCTGATCTGTTTCCTGTGGTTTATAAACCAGTTCACTGTAGGGTTACTCAAGAAGTCTGCGTCCTGCAGAAATAGCACACACGTAGCTGAAGAGCTGTATGCGCTCTTTTCTATATTCTGCGGCTCCACCTCGCGCACAGCAGCATGTGTACCCCTTGCCTGTATCACAGCCTGTAAACAGCGGGTCTGCAACGTACGAGAACCGGCCATGTGCGCACCGTATCACGGATGCAGACCCAGTCACTTGAACGGGTTCGCAATCCGCAAGATACGGAAACTAGAAATAGAACTATCTACGTTTTTGCAGTGCAGACTGACAGTCCAGACCCATTCAAGCGACTGGCAGCATGCAGCCGGTGCCCGTGCATTGCAGAACGCTATTTCCCCTTAGTGAAAGCCTCCTACTTCTAGGGAAGGAAAAGTGAATAGTTGCAGTTCCCACTAGTACAAGGCTGATGCCAGGCCTTGTACCGCCAACCTTGTGTCTCATTTTACTGCTGACATCTATTTGCAGACTTGCTAAAGGATAACCTTTGTGTTTCGGAGCCCAGGTCGCGGTGGTGGGTACGCTCTACAGGTTAAATTATTCATGCCGGCTCCGGGAACGAGCCTTTGCTATCTTATGGAAAATGCCTTGTCACTGCAGATGGCTGTGAAATATTGATGAGCAGGATTTAGTGAAGCAGGGCCTGGTGTTCTCTGGTACGTAGCGTTATATTCAGCAGATCTCAGGGTCAGTTTCCTGTCGGCAGTGTACAGACCAGCTGAACTGAATGCAAGCTCTTCAGTTTTTGATATTTGCTATGTTGTGAAACTATAACCTGTTTCCTCTTAGTCATGTTTTAGTAACTAATTGCATTCCCCTTGTAATAACAACCCTGAAGCATCTTTTCTTATAACTGTATGTAATGCCATTCCTCTGTTATTCCTGCTAGAAGTTTGAATAAAGGTACAAGTGAGTGTTGCCAGTTCAGGGGGTGTCCCTGCATAGTCTGACCCTGGCAGCACTCACTGGACAGTGTCAGATTGTGTAGGGACACCCCCCCACCTTTTAATCATAAACTTCTAGCAGGAATAACAGAGGAATGGCATAATATAGAGTCTTAAAAATAGATGCTCCAGATTTTTAATATTGTGGAATACAATTATTTACCAAAACAGACATGTTACAAGTGGTAAAAAGTCCTCACGTCAGTATGGTGTTTTATATATTCCATTCACTTTTTTTTACTGTTTACATTTTTCTGTGTCTCTAATAGGACTAAATAATGGAAGGCACTATGCTTATGTGAACTTAAAGGGGTTGTCCGAGACCCTGAAAAAAATGTCAGCCATAGTATGTGAATAAAAAATAAACCCGTCACCTGGTCTGTTCGTCCTGGTTCCTACAGTGCGGTCGGTCCCCAGGGGTGGGATGTGCCTATGTCCTGCATATCACTGGACCGCTGCTGGCCGATCAGTGGTTTCAGCAGTCACGTGTATGACATGTTCACAAAACGTGTGATAGTAAATGCTTTTTTTAAAAAAAAAAACAAAAAACTGACCTCTCCCAATTTGAGCAGGCATACAGAAACATGCATTATAGACTAAGGCTCCATTGACAAGACCGTATGTATTCCGTGTCCGTATAAAAATGGAACGGAAGACATACGGAAAGTCTTCCGTAGTGTTCCGTAATTTTGCGGACCCATTGACTTTAATGGGGCTACGGATGTGTTTTGCGGCCAAGTATAGGACATGTTTCCTTTTTTTTGCGGGAGAACTTCCGTAATATACAGATTTTTTTTTCTCCTATGGAAAAATGAATGGGTCCGTATGGTTCCGCATCTTTTCCGCAAAAATGCGGATAAGATACGGAAATGAACATACGGTCGTGTGAATGGGGCCTTAAGGTCACTTTCCATGGGCCAATTTTGCCCATGGAAATCAGTGGCTCCTTTACATTGCCAGATAATCACCAATGAGCATTTCCCAGAGGCTCCTTGCCTCACACAGCTGATGCACTGGGGAAGTATGGCGGTGTACAGTGCTGGCAGGAAAACCGGGTATTGCGAAAGCGATCACCGCTGTAGCTAAATAGCAGTGCAAGGCTATGCATGCTTGTCTTGAAGAAAGGAGAACTACAGGATGTAGCAATGGGCAAGAAGCTAGAAACAGATAGCAAGGCACATTGGTCATGTTTTATTCATTTGAACCCCTGCTCTTTCTATGATTAGGAGTAGAGTTGAACAAAGCGAGCTTTGTATGCTTAATCCGAAGCTCGCTTCGTTCAAAACTTCTGAATAATACCGTACTGAGATTCGTCTCTGTACGGTATTAGAATGTATGGGCTATGTTATTCACAAAGTCACGCAAGACTTCGGTAATTGATTATTACAGTGAAAAAACTTGGAACCGAAGCCAAGTTTGGTTCCAAGGTTTTTCACTGTAATAATCAATTAACAAAGTTATTCAACAGACTGTGATTGTATTTATTTTACCACTTGGGGAAATAGTTATTCCAAAGATTGTGGGAATACAGGTACTGGAAAATGGTAGTACCGATTTAACAGTAAGGGCTTATTCACACTTCAGTGACACGCAGACAGCACACCTATTGACTTTAATGCATCTGGATGGCATCAGCGTTCTGATGGTTTTCACTGACCTTTGGTCGGAGATGCACTTGAAGTCCCCTATTCAACCTAGCAGTGTATGTAGAATGCGGATGACACAGGGAGGCCAAAATGGAACCGTCATGGACATTGTGAGGTGAAACAGACTGGGCTGAACAGACATAAGGTATAAGGGAAAGATCTGCACCTGTTCTGTGTTTAGAGCCGAACCTGATTTTGGCTCGAGATCCCTGATGAAAATCACTGACTGAACACTGACTCTGTGAATGAGGGCTCATGTTTCTGGCCGTAGCCTGTTTTGAAATCTGAAAATTGCGGATCTGCAAAACACGGATACTGGCCATGTGCATTCTTTATTTTTTTTTTTTTGTGGATCTGTGTTTTGCGGACCGCACAATACATACGGTCGTGTGCATGAGCCCTTAAAGGGTTTCTGTCATCACATTTTACCATATTAAACCAGATGACATTTGCAATGTGCAAATGTCACCTGAGGTCTAATATGGTACAAATATACCTCTATGTGTCCCCGTTTTTATAAAAATTCATCTTTACTAATATGCAAATTAGCCTTACTAGGTACAGGGGGCGGTAACCCTGCACCTAGTGGCGCCGTTTCCCCACCTCTACTCACGCCTCCTCGGTTGTGATTGACATGGTCAGGCAGCTTGCTCTTCCTGCTGCCGGCCCTCTCCGTGCTCTAAATCCCGGGCCTGCGTCGTGCACGCTTATTTCGGCGCAGGCACAGTGAGTGCCGATGGCTGTCGGGCTCCCGGCTTCCTCACTGCGCCTGCGCCGATGACGTCGCACTACACTCGGAAGAGAAGGCGGCGCAGGTGCAGTGAGGAAGCCGGGAGCCCGACAGCCAGCGGCACTCACTGCGCCTGCTCCGAAATAAGCGCACACGGCGCAGGCCCGGGATTTAGAGCACGGACAGGGCCAGCAGCAGGAAGAGCAAGCTGCCTGGCCATGTCAATCACAACCTAGGAGGCGTGAATAGAGGTGGGGAAACGGCGCCACTAGGTGCAGGGTTACCGTCCCCTGCACCTAGTAAGGCTAATTTGCATATTAGTAAAGATGAATTTTTATAAAAACGGGGACACATAGAGGTATATTTGTACCATATTAGACCTCAGGTGACATTTGCACATTGCAAATGTCATCTGGTTTAATATGGTAAAATGTGATGACAGAAACCCTTTAAACCTTCTACACACGTTATGCTTCCCTTTTTTTTTTTTTTTTTAATCGAAGCTGAATCAGACAGTGTAATGTGTGATCCTGGGCTTACTCTGAGAGACCCAGTCCTCTACCCACAGATAAAGACCTGCACGGATTGGAACCAGAAGACACTGCAGAGGAAGGTGTTGATGAGAACTTCAGAGCCAGGAGACACGTGTGGCACTCGTTATGAATTTTTAATAAATGTCTAATTCGGGCGACACCCAAGTATTCATGCATGTTGCTTTTTATGGATGTGCCTCCAGGAAAATCAGCTTTGATGGAAGCTGTCACCCCATGCTTTTCATTTCCTGATCGAATAGGATTTTGTGGTTTCTTAAAAGGAGTCTTTGGCACTGGATATTTTATTTTGATTTATTGCTCAGGGCCAACATGTTTCCACTTAATGATAGAGGTGTACATCTGGCACTTTTGGGCACTGCCTAGAATGCACTGCGTGATAAACGTGTTTCTAAGCCGCATCAATACTTTTCTAATTACAGATTCTCAATCATCCATGTATCTTGGGTTATAAGTGCATTCTGATGGGAGTGATCATGGGACCCCCTGAACAATGATCACAAAGGTCTTAGTGACGAGTGTGGTTAATGCATACAATGTAGACAGTGTGCAAGTAAACATTGAAGTGAATACAGCTCTCACACTAGCTTTAAACAGCTGGTCAGTGGCGATGTGACAAGTCAGACCCCCACCAATCTGAAATTGATGAATTGTCTTTAGGATAGGTCATCAATTTTATGAAACCAGTATACCCCTTTAAATCATTACATTGAACCAGTCACCAGTATGAGGCCTCATGCACATGACCGTGCTTGAGGCCTCCTACTAGTATCTATGAAATGTACTTCTGACTGTCTTTCACTTTCTGAGGTTATTTTACAAGTTGGGGCGCAGATTCCTGTCCGATGAGGGCCAGTTTACATGGCAGCGTTTTGAAATGAACACTGCACCAAAATTCCAGCAGAAGCTGGGTGGTGTCTGTCTTCTGTTGTTTTCAGTGGGAGGTAGTGGTGGAGTTCAAGGCCCAGTGGTCTAAGGTTGTCCACTTGCGGTTTACGTTCATTCAGTGGCGCTAAGCTGTGAGTAAATCTGCTTTATTCAAAGTGAACAACTGTGGCGGATGTTGACAGTGTCAAGATCTACCACTGCATGTACCCTAAGGCCCCTTGCACACTCGCGTATGCCCTCCGAGACATGCGGTCCATGAGCAGGCCATATGTCCCAGAGCGGCATTGATCGTGCACACGGGAGCGCACAGCATCATTGATTACAATGATTCTGTGCACGCCGGGCCGCCCGCGGGGCTATTGTCCTGCACTCATATGATTTTATGAGTGCGGGACAATAGCCCCACGGGTGGCCCGACGTACCCAAAATCATTGTAATCTATGATGCTGTGCGCTCCCGTGTGCACGATCAATGCCGCTTCGGACCCGCTCACGGACCGTATGTCTCGGAGGGCATACAGTCGTGTGAAAGGATCCTAAGGCTTGTATTAGATGAGCAAATGTCTTGCAGATAACGATTATAGAGCGAAGATTTTGGTACTCATTAGTGACCAAAAATGTACCTATTACATAGATCGATGTTCTTTTGTACTTTCGCTCATTAATCATTAGTTACAAAATACCACGCCTCTATGTGATTTGTAATCGAGTAGCCGACTCCGTATTATATGAATGGATCTGAGACCGAGGAATGATAATTTTTTAGCAGGAAGAAAGATCTCGATCGGTGAGAAACAAGCGATTCCTCGCTGGTCGTTTACCCTCTTATACTTACTACATCTCGCGAGGCTCGTTCAATTTAGTTTGCATTAAGGACATTCGGTACGATATTCACTCCGTCTAGTATAGGCTTAAGACTGGTAAAAAGTTCCTGACTGGCTTACTTAGAAAGGCTTTGTTGAGATGGTCACAAGGGGTAAGGAGACCGGCTTGTGATTAGCATGCTAAATGACCAGACTGGATAATCTTTTCTACAGTCTTTCTCATGCGTAAAGTGAGAACTAGAATGGATGTCTTCAGGGCTGGGGTACCTGTAGCCGCCCCCTACTGACCTATAGAGATGAAAGTACAGTATGTATCTGAGACACTAGTGTTGTGTCTCATATATACTAAGACACGATGCAGATGATCTTTCACATTTGATGTGTATACCTAGTTCTTCATCGCTAGCTGCTCCTCCATACATGACTATTAGCTTACTAGTCTCAGATGAATATTTCCTGTATATATATTGATGCAGACGTAATGTAATGTGAATATTTTCTTTTCCTACGTGCTGTACTTCATGAATAAACCCCTGTGAGTATGTTATAAAAGAAGCTCTTGAGGAGATATTTATGTAGCGTGCAATTGTGGCTTGCTCCCTTTTGGTCTTTGATTCCTGGAAACCACATCACATAAGACATACACCCACTGTGCCATACTTGTGGGTCCTCTCTACCAGTCTTCCTTATGGCTTTGTTGTGATGCTTAGTTGAAATGTAGCCTTGAATGGAATGAGACTTAATTTTTTTGTAATCAATATTTATGTGCAGTCACATTGTAACACCCGTGCATCAACGTGCTATGACAGGCTCCTTGTCATTCCTTCATATGTTCTCAATGCAATGTTCATCTCCATCAAAACCTGACGTTGGGCGTGTTCTAGTATTTCTTGCCACTCAACTGCGGGAAGCTCTTCAGATCCTAGTCATGTGCATGCATGTTGGAGTAGTAGGAGGGCTGCTTTGTGTGAACTTGTTAAACACCTGTTCCACCAAAGTAATAAGAGACCAAGTAGTTTGACATCTGTACATAGTTACTTTCCACTTAGGATGGAATATGTGCTTTCAGATATACAAGTACTGAGGAGTAATGAGCTTGACATTTCCTTGTTTTGTAGAACATGCTCCATGAGTGGAGACAACTGGGACTAGAAATCTTGAGGTTAATGGGAATCTGTCACCAGCGACCTCCCTGTCTAACTCTGTTTAACTGAAAATCAGTTCCATTTGGCATCCCTCTCTCCCAGGGGTCGGCAATGACAGACTTCTCATCAAACAGGGGGTTTTCAAGCTTAGGGCTCGTTCACGGATCGCGGACCCATTCACTTGAATGAGTCCGCAATCATGGAGACGCCGTGTGGTGATTCCGTGGTATTTCTGTCCATGCCTCCGCACCGCAAAAAAATAGAACTTGTTCTATTTTTTTGCGGCGCAGACAGTCTGATGTGGATCCCATTGAAGTGAATGGGTCCGTGATCCGCATGCGGAAGCACCACAGTAGATGCCCATGCACTGGCACGGCCAGACAACGGCCGTGTGAACGAGCCCTTAAACAGTGCTTTATTTGTCACACAGCACATCACACTTCCAAGTTTGGCCTCACTCAGCACCATGAAGTCAGAGCTTCACCTCACAATGTGTTACATCAACACAAAACAACAAACGCTTGCCCGGCTAGGCACTCGCTATACAGAAGTCTCCTTAACTCACCTCTAGGTCAGTGTTCACACTGTGGCATTCTGCTTTGGTCAGACAGCCTCCTAGCTGTGACCAGTGCAACCCACCAGTCCTCCTGGTTGAAACAGCGAAATACCTTGGGGGGGGGGATAAGGTCTAGAAGTCTTCCTGACTCTGACCATGCGACACCTCTCTTCTTCAGGCGTCGCTGGCTCCCCCCAAACTCAGGCTTCCTCAGCCTTGTGGTCCTGAAGCCCTCATGGCTGGGACCACACAAGCCCTCTGCAGGTCTGTTTCCTGGGGCCTAAATCGCTCTCCCACTCTAAGGATTGCTTTATCCCCAAGTGATTATCGCACCTAGCCTCACCTCAGACCAGGTGATCGTGGGGAAAACACTGCAAAATATGATATGCATCTCCTCTAATAGGTTTCCTGCACCATTCTAGGAGACTCATATCTTCCCTCTTCATATATGAGGTTGTGTTTGCTGCCCCATTCTGCAACAAAATCTGCAATGTGTGAAGGCACCCTTATTGTCTCTACTCTGCATGGAGGTCAGGGCCCATTTACACTGGGCTGGGTTATTTCTGATTTGTTAGTGTCTCAATGATTGAAAAGATGATTGGCCAGCATTGGAGAAGATGAGCGACATTCAGCGTGTTGTAGATTGTGCATTGTTACTGCTGGTGGCACTGGTAAATCCATTGCCAGCACGGTCTTTGTGGTAGCCATTGACTAGACAGCCATGATGCCACCTCCTGAATGAGAGGAAGTGTGTCCCCATGATCGCTGTCATGGAAATGGCAGATTTGAAATAATTTGACCTCTTGTTGCTGGAGCTCAATCCATACAAACATCTGAGATCATTATTGACAGCCTTGTGTGACATCTTTCTAGTCTTGTAGGGACAGTTTGCTAAGATTCCTTTGTTGCTTAATTATTACAGCAACTTCTGAAGTAAGTTCCTACACCATTTTCTCGCAAAGGAAATGTCTTTTTAACACTTATACATGTGCTCAGTGAGGCCACTTCTGACAGGTTGTTCCTCATTGAATGCCAGGAATCAGCAGGACAAAAAATAGTTGCATGCAAAATTTTTTTTCAGGCTGAATCTCGTCATATTTCCCCTGGTAGTGGCCACATCTCTGCTGGACCCCATTATAGTTAAAGAACTCCCTCAAAAATTTTTATTCTCTGACCTGTTAGAAAGGTGCATGATATAATCTGTAGTGATTGTCATTTTCTTATCAGTGACTGTTTCTTTAGTAAAAACCTCTCTTCTTATTGTAGCTGGGTCATGTGACCAACTCCCTGACCTCCAAATGACCCAGGACAGAAAGCCAGTAACTGCTCTATTCATTCCTATGGGAGCCTCACGTTCAGTCTCATAGGAATACATAGAGAATTAGACTTCCTGTCCACACATAAGTCTATGTGTGAGTTGGTGGGTCTGATTGCTGGTCACATGACACAGATATGAAACTTCAGGATGATAGAAGTCAAAAATTCAGACACTGGTAAGAAAATGACATTCACTACAGATTATATCATGTACATTTCTAGCAGGACATGGAATAAAATTTTTGTCGGGAGTTCTTCTTCAATGGGGCCGGCGGGCATTTTGAAAACTCAGATCTCAGCTGGAACAGCCTGCCGGAATGCTAGGCCACAAATGTGAAACTACCAATATTGCCTTTTCCATTCTTTGTCACGTGCATTTAATAAGTGTTTTATTATTTTATGGCCAGAGCTATGTCACACTAGTATTGCACGTCACAATCATGTATCACCAACATATACTGCAGAACATTACAAGTCAGAGGGTACATTTTAAAATCCACAGTATGTCAATTAGAGTTGAGCAAAGCAAAGTTCGGATGCTTAGTCCAAAGTCACGTTGTTCGAAACTTTGGAATAATGCTGTACGGAGATTCGACTCCATACAATATTAGAATGTATGGGCTCCGATGAGCCGAACTAAGTTATTCACAAAGTCTTCGGAACCGAAGTACCTTGTAATTGAGTTTTAAAGTGGTTTTGAGCTTTAAAAATCAATTACTGAACTTATTCAATGAAGTCATGCACAACTTTGCAAATAACTTATTTCGGCTCATCGGCGCTCTTACATTCTAATAGAGTGGTCCCTCAAGATACAATATTAATTGGTTCCAGGACGACCATTGTATGTTGAAACCATTGTAAGTTGAGTAATCGGTTGCAAAGCCCCAAAATGTCATCCAAGATAAGAGAAAATGAAGATTTAAGAAAAATAAGCAGATAACTAAGACAGATAAAACAAGTCCTTACATATAACAGTCAGGAATAGCTGATAACTAGCAACTAATTCAACTATTTTACCAGAGAAGTGACCTTGATTGGTTGGATCGGAGTCTGAGACATTGTATGATGAAAATATCCTGAGGCCATTGTATCTTGAGGGATCACTGTACTGTACGGAGACAAATCTACAGTATTATTCCGAAGTTTTGAACGAAGCGACTTCGGATTAAGCACCCAAATCTCGCATCACTCAATTCTGTCAATGGTTAGTGTTATTCCACACCTCATGCAGAGGGGTTTCCCCATAGACTTTGATGGGCTTGTTTTCATAAACATAAAATCCGCACCAAAATCTGCAATAAAAACTGCTCAAAAATACACCAAAGCCACGATAAATAGTGGTAATTTATGTCCGGTTTTGATGTGGATTTTCTGCATGCAAATCTGCAACGTGAGCAGGTAGCCTTGTGTTGGTGGGACGGGAGGTTTGGATTATGGATGAGGTTAGTCTCTTGGCAGAAAGCAGGGTGATTGATAGAGATAAGGGAGGAGATATAGGGTGGTGCAGCACTGTGGAGAGATTTGTGGGTGCGGGTGAAAAGTTTAAAATGTATTCTATAGTGGACGGCCAACCTGCTGAGTGACAGGCACAGGGTGGAGGCCCAGTAGATAGTCATCAACATGATCTATAGGTAGTTTTGCATACTGTACTTGGGTGCTGTATTTTTATATCCCTGTTTAGCCTATTTGTAAATGTGTACACTTACAGTAAAATTCTGACAATCTAGGACCGAGGTGCTGAATTTTCTGAAATTCCAGATTATTGGACTGTCAGATGAAACTATCAGTCTGTCTGTCTCAAGATTGCTTAAAAATACCCCTGAATCCATAATTGGACGCGATGCTTTCTATAAGAACAAATTGATAATTTGCTTCTGCACTTTGACTCTTGTAGGTAGTATTGATTGTCCTATCAACATCTTCATTTACAAATGTTCCATAGCTGTGTTGTGTATTTTATGAGTATGACTGAGCTTACTCTGAATCTTGTTCTCCAGTTGCCTATATCAAGGACTTTGGCTACAGGGGCAAGCTGTGTTTATTCATGCTCATCCATCGAGGAATGCATTGGTCTCCAACCTTTAACTGCTCAGCTCTTGTGAACCTGTGACTCCCAGTTGTAGCTTTTGTGGCAACTGGTGGACCACAGAGTGCAGGCCAGTGGAGTAGTGGGTATGAATCATTTTCTAACATTCAGTGATAAGGGAATTGAACATAAGATGCAACTTATCATTTGTAGTTCTACAACTTTGTTATCTTATGTTTTCTACTTCTTCCCTGAGATATTTCCATATAATGTGTGGCTGTAACAGACTCTTATAGATGTAGAGACTTAGGGGGAGATTTACCAAACCGGTGTAAAGTAGAACTGGCTTAGCTGCCCATAGCAACCAATCAGTTTCTACTTTTTCACAGCTCCTTTGGAAAATGAAAGGTGGAATCTGATTGGTTGCTATGGGCAACTAAGCCAGTTCTACTTTACACCAGTGTGATAAATCCACCCCTTGGTCACCAATAAGAGATCAGTGGAGGCCCTAAGCCTGTTATCCCCAGTGATTTGACAGCCAACCAGAGGATTGGTCACCAATATCCTAAACTTGGAATACACATCACAAACATCATTTACACGATCAGATTTGAGCAACATACAGGATATTGGAGTAATGTAATGAAGGGTGTGGTGGCAGAAGGCTTGTTGATGGTGTGAGTGATTGTTTATATGAACATTGATTTATTGTTGATTTTTATATCATTGTGGTTTGTAAACTTGAATCTGAATTTACATTGACATGCTAAACATGTTTGTCTGTAATTTGTGTTAGGTTGCATCTTTGAAAACTTAATTCACTTCAGTGGGGCCACAAAAGAAGTGGACAGCACGATGTGTGCTATCCACATCCGAACTTCCGTGGCCCCGCAAAAAATATAGAACATGTCCTATTCTTGTCCGTAAAATGCGGCATGCACACAGCTGGTATCAGTGTTTTGTGGATCCACATAATACATTTGGTAATATGAATGTACCCTAAAGAGACCCTGCCACCAGTTTAAGGCCCCATTCACATGACCAGAGGTCGCGCTACGTTTTTTTCCGAAGAGTAAAAATACTCCTCTGACCATTTTTGAGGAGTATTTTTACCCGAGGAGGAGTACGAAATCTGCGGTAATTAAAATACATAATACGCAGGCCTGCACTTGCTCACATCTGTGTTTGAGGCTGCATTTGGAGCCTCTGTTACAGATTCTGTTGAAAGACCAGACAAAAAAGCCTTGTATGCAGGAGTTTTCTGTCTGGTAAAAAGACAGATCGCAAATGGAAACTGAACGGATCCCATTGTAAGCTGTGGAGTCTGTTCAGCTTCCCTGTGGGGTGACAGAAGGAGGGGGAGGCAAGGGGCGACAGGGGAGCAGGTCACTAGAGGGGCGACAGGGGGAGCAGGAACTAGGGGGACAGGGGGCAGGTCACTAGAGGGGCGACAGGGGGAGCAGGATCACTAGTGGGGCGACAGGGGGAGCAGGATCACTAGTGGGGCGACAGGGGAGCAGGGCCACTAGTGGGGCGACAGGGGGAGCAGGGCCACTAGTGGGGCGACAGGGGGAGCAGGGCCACTAGTGGGGCGACAGGGGGAGCAGGGCCACTAGAGGGGCGACAGGGGGAGCAGGGCCACTAGAGGGCGACAGGGGGAGCAGGGCCACTAGAGGGGCGACAGGGGGAGCAGGGCCACTAGAGGGGCGACAGGGGGAGCAGGGCCACTAGAGGGCGACAGGGGGAGCAGGGCCACTAGAGGGGCGACAGGGGAGCAGGGCCACTAGAGGGGCGACAGGGGGAGCAGGGCCACTAGAGGGGCGACAGGGGGAGCAGGGCCACTAGAGGGGCGACAGGGGGCAGGGCCACTAGAGGGGCGAAGGGGGAGCAGGGTCACTAGTGGGGCGACGGGGAGCAGGGTCACTAGTGGGGCGACAGGGGGAGCAGGGTCACTAGTGGGGCGACAGGGGGTGGGGGAGCAGAGAACTGGGAGACTGGACAGAACCATAGTTGGGGGAGGGGGAAAAAAATCACTCACCTGAAGACTGACAGCTTTTCACTGCCACAACTCTCCATCCCTCTCTCCCCGGGGGGGGCCACAGGCTGGAGGCAAGCTCTTCTCCCAGGCACCTTAGGCATCAGTCCGCGGCCCTTTACCTCTCCAGGGCCCTGTTTTGTTTCCCAGGGTCCATCTCTACGCGCCCGCTCTCCTTCCAGCCTCGGGAGCAGGCCCCTCCTCCTTCCAGCTCCCGCCGGCTTCCTTTGCCTCACTCGACTTGTATTGCTCTGGCGAACCAATAACAAAGCTCCTTGCTGTAAGGAGCTTTGTTATTGGTTATTTCAGGCACAGGCTGCATTGCTGTGCTGCCTGTGCCGTTCACAGCGCTGATGAAAAACTGGGAAAAGTCTAAGGCGTAGTGGTACGCCTTAGACTTTTTTCAGGGAGTAAAATCGCCTGAAAACGCGTCTATGACGCATTTTTATGCGTTAATGCGACCTCTGCACATGACCGTGTCTGTTTTACATTTAGTTAATTGGGTCCATAATCTGCAAGATCCAGCCAAAGATGGGACATGTCCTATGTTTTGCAGCACAGCTGCCTGGACCCAGAAGCCCTTGGTAGCACACAGATGCAGGCTGCACACAACCAGTGTTCGTTTTTTGTGGTCCATAGACCAGACATAGTTGTTTGAATGGGGCCTGATGGTGTTTTTGCTGAGGTCAACATAAACTGGTTACAAAGATCCTAAGTAAAATGCTGGATCACGTTCTTGAACTGACCCAGTCATTTTGATAAAATATGCACAGAGAAGCTCTAGCATCAGCCAGGTGCTTGTGTCCACTCAGTGCATTGCAAGTGCTTCCCCTGCCACTGATTGACATCTCTTTCTATGGCAGTCACCACCAGGGGATGGGGAGAACCAGGATTTTATGAATACGAGGACTCCTGAGTTTGTGCGGTGTATTGATTGGACTCCAGCCCTTGGCTCATGTTGGAGATGCCCAATAATGGTTTTAGCAACATTGCTGGGTCAGGTCAAGTACAGTGGTGCTTCAAAGCTTGTGAACCCCTAAGAATTATTTTGCATACATTTGACCTAAAACTACAACAGATTTTCACCCAAATCCTAAAAGTAGACAAAGATAAAATTTTAGACTTTATTTATTTATTTATTGAAGAACCCCCCTTGTGCATGAATAACTGCAACTAAATATTTCTAGTAATTGTTGATTAGTCCTGTACATCTGCTTGGAGGAATTTTAGCCCATTCCTCTGTACAAATCAGCCTCAAATCTGCTATGTTGGTGGTTTCCTCCCATGAACTGCTTTCTTCAGGTCCTTCCATAATATTTCTCTTGGATTGAGGTCAGGACTGTGACTTGGCCACTCCAAAACTTTAATTTTACTTTTCTTTAACCATTCTTTGGTTGAACGACTTGTGTGTTTAAAGGGAACCTGTCATCAGCTTTATGCTGACCTCACTGAGGACAGTATAAAATAGTGGCAGAAATGCAGATTTCAGCGCTGTGTAACTCATGAGCTAAAAGTAAGTGGTTGCTGAGAACCAGCATCATAATCATTGCAGCACAGGCCTGGAAAAGAGTCAAATTTACCTGAGAAGAGTCATGGTTATCCATAATCTCCTGCTCTCCTCGCCCACCTGCAGATGATTAGCAGTTCTCTCCTAGAGAAAATCATCAGTCATCAGCAGGTGGGCAGGGAGAGCAGGAATTCAGGAATAACCATGACTCTTCTCAGGTGGTCGTGACTCTTTTCCAGGCCCAGTCTGATATTGGTTCCCGGCAACCACTTACTTTTAACTTATAAATGACAGACCCCTGAAATCTGCTCAGCTGTCTCTACTTTATTCTGCCGTTAGTATGGGTAGCATAAAGTTGATGACAGGTTCCCTTTAAGGTCATTGTCTTGCTCTGTGACCCATGTTCTCTTAAGATTCAGCTCACAGACAGATATCTTGAGATCTTCCTTTAGAATTTGCTGGTGTAATTCAGGATTAATTGTTCGATTAATGATGGCAAGCCATCCTGGCTTAGATGCAGCAAAATAGGCCCAAGCCATGATACTACCACCATTGTGTTTCACAGATCTGAAGACGTTTTTATGCTGGAAGGCAGTGTTTTCCTTTCTGCAAACATATAGCTTCTCATTTAAACCAAAAAGTTCTACTTTGGCCTCATCCGTCCACAAAACATCTTCTGGCTTGTCCAAGTGATCTTTAGCAAACCTCAGACAGGCAGCAATGTTATTTTTGGAGAGCAGCGGCTTTCTCCTTGCAATTCCGCCATGCACACCATCAGTGTCCGCCTGATGATGGACTCATGAACATTGACATTAGCTTATGTGAGGAAGGTATTTAGTTAAGTAGAGGTTACATTGGGTTCGTTTGTGACCTTGCAGACCCTTACCCACCTTGCTCATATTGTGATCTTTGTTGGTCGACAACTCCTAGGCCTGGTCTAATCCTGGTCTTGGATTTCCTCCATTTGTATAAACTCTGTCTGACTATGGATTGATGGAATCCAAACTCCTTTTTGTAACCTTTTCCAACTCTCCTTCCGAGGTCCTCAGAAATCTCCATAGTTCTTGCCATGATATATTTCCACAAACCTCTGTTCTAAAGATCAGACTTTGATAGATCCCTGTACTTTATATACAACAGGCCACCCACTCACAGCTGATTGTCATCTCGTTAATTAAAAAAAAACTGACTTTAATTTCCCCTTTAAATTATCTGCTAATCCTAAAGGTTCACATACTTTCTTCGCTCACAGATATGTGATCTTGGATCATTTTCCTTAATCAATAAATGACCAGGTCTAATAATTTTGACTCATTTGTTTGATTTGGTTATCTTTACCTATCTTTAGAATTTGTGGAAAATCTGATGTAGTTTTAAGTCATATTTATGCAGAAATATAGAAAATTCTGAAGGGTTCACAAGCTTTAAAGCACTACTCTAAGTGACTAAGTGTTTTAGGCCTCATGTACATGAACGTTGTTTGGGTCTGCATCGGCTTGGACGCGGACCCATTCATGCAGAAGATGTGGCCCCGGAAAAAAAGTAGAATGTGTCCTATTCTTGTCCGTATCACGGACACAGATAGGACTGGTCTATTTGAGGGCCAGACCTTCCGTTCCACAATACGGCTGTGTGGATGAACCCTTACTCAGGGTCTTTGCCTCCAGTTCATGCTGCCCTCGGGTAGGATAGCATAAAACTGGTGACACATTCCCTTCACAGAGAGATTTCTCTATGAAGCGCAATAATCGCTCTCTTTTGGGAGGACCAACCATTACAGGTGTTCAATTGGGCAACTGATTCAGGGCTACAAGTGTTGAGCTGGTAACACTGTAAGAAACCTCATACATCGCATATCACAGAGGTAAGCAGCATTCAAGCTTAACACTGTTGCGAGTTGTCATTTATTATAGGAGGTAAGGGGTTGTTCTGTACATATACTTCAATCCATGGCCTTTTTGGACATATTAAATGTGTAAATGTCAACTGTTAAATGAGATGTCATCAGAAAATTACCTATTGTTTAGATCAAGTTTTTATGTAAAGCATATTATTTTAAAGAATATTTGGTATAATACTGTAGATGTCCATGACTCTATCTATATTTAAAATAAAACAAAAATCCTGCAGTTTTTGCAACCTAATAATATGCGCCACTTCTTGTTCTATATGGATCACTTTTCAGCAGTCCTCTCATTATCATCACAGAGAGTATTATGACAGTCATCACCTATACATAGATAACACAGGATCCACTATTCACAGGAAGTGATTTTTTAAAGCTTATCTACGCCTTCCTTGTACAGTGACCTCCATTCAGGTCACACAGCATGCCTAGAGATCTCTGCCATAGACGTCAGAGTCCCCTCCTGTCCTTTATGTCTGTGACAAGTGATAGCTACTGTAAGGCATACTTCTAAACGCTGTACGGAACAGCTCAGGCAAGATGGCCGCCCCCATAGTCATGTTAAGAAAATAGAATAATAAAAATTTGCACTCAGAAAATAAAACAGATTAAAGAAAAATCATAGGCGTTGCCATCTGGTTTTAACTGGCAGAAAAGAATTATAGGCGATACATTCCCTTTAAGCTTACCGCTATTTATTACATTCAGTGACCCTGAGTAAAATATTAAGGGCCCGTTCACACGACCATGTGAACGGGTCTGCACCTATTCCGCAAAATTGTCACTTGAATGATCGCGGGCAGCCGCGGCTCCGCAAAGAAAAATAAAACATGTCCCATTCTTGTCCGCAATCGTGGACAAGAATAGGCATTTAGAACGGGGTGCCGGGCTGCGTGTTCTGCAATTTGCGGAACACACACTGGTCGGCATCTGTGGCATTGTGGATCCGCATTACCACGGCCGTCTGAATGGCCCCTAAAACTAAAATTATACACTTGTTCTCCGGCAGGGAGCAGCCTGGTAGAGATGTGGATACTTCTGGCAATGCCAGAATGCAGAGAGGTGCGGCAGGATGTTCCCTGCCAGATCTCAAAATGCTAGTGCGAAACAGGCCTAAGTGCCCATTCACACAACCATATTTTTGGTCTGCATCCGATCCCCATATGTTTCAATGGTGCCGCAAAAGATGCAGAAGGGAAAAAAGCAGGATGCACTTGGCCGGTGTCCGCATTTTGCGGATCTAAAGTTTGCACATCTATTGCTCCGCTCTACAGCCCCGCAAAAATTATAGATCATGTCCTATTCTTGTCCGTTTTGTGGACAACAATAGGCATTTCTATAATGGGCCGCCCGTTCCGTTCTGCAAACTGTGGAACGCACACAGGCGGCATCCGTATTTTGTGGATGCGCAATTTGCAGACTGCAAAACACGGCATGTTCGTGTGCACGAGCCCTTAGTATGAGTAGAGCAGTCATGTTTGTGCGAAAAGCTGCATATCAGCTAGAGTCTACTGTGATTTATAAAAAAAAGTATATATTTCTGTATTACACACCTACTTGTGATAATGGTTTCCTATATACAGTGTGTCGTTAATAACTTGGTTGAATAAGTGGGATTATCTCCCTGCTTCTTCTAGCCTACAGATGTTTCAGCATAGTTTGCTCTACGTTGATCTTTGACAAGATATATGCTGTAATAGCCGAAGAATGCATGTGATTAATCTGTTCACACCACCCTAGAGCTATTATCAACCTATTGCCGTGCTCCAAGTTTACCTGTAATTATAGAGCACTGACTGACAAACCAGCTCATCTTGTTTAGTGAAGGACAAATTCTCAAACATTTTCGGAAACAATTCTGTGCTCTTTACTGATTTCTAGAAAACCACTTGCAAGTCTATTCCGTGTAGAAAATAAGTCCCAGTCCTCACTCCTCACACAGGCTTGTCAGGATTGGGGACTAGGATAGATTGACACTTGGAATAGTTTATAAATTTTACATTACAAAAATCTGTAAAATGTTGACATTTTTGTTTTGTCACAAATTTTATGGTTTTTAAAAACCTTTATTTCGGAAGTGTTTGGTGGGTTGTGTGAGCTAGTTATAGGGCAGTGCTGACATGAAGAATCCGCAAGTTCAGATGTTTTTCTCCAGACTTGACTGTGTCTAGTCATGAAAGGGCAGAGACTGTAGTATAGCTCTGCTACTGTTAAAGGAGTTATCCCATGATTAATGTAAAAAATGAGTACAAATCTAGAACCTCACATGGTCCCAGAGATCACCACATTCATTGCTGTAATTGCTCTGCTGGATTGTGTTCAGGATGGCAGGTCAGGGGGTGTGTGTGGCATTATTGCTGCAGCTCTCACCCTATCACCACTCAGGAGGCAGTAGTTGGATGGAATGGAGTATGTGTGTCCACTTCACTGAGGTGGACAAAGAAATAGGAAAACAACAAGGTGGCTCTTTACAAATACATCTTATTGAATAACTCAGTTGTATAAAAATCACAAAAGTATTCAGTTGCTGGTTTGAAAACTGCAGAATATTTTTCATAGGACAACCCCTTTAAGTCCTTTTCTCAGTTCTAGATCAGAGCTAAAGCAAAACTGTTAGGGGGGTTAAAATTCGACCCTATGTGTTTCATCCTGTTACCCCCGAAAACATTGGGGAAATGAAATACAAACTCCAGGACCTCAGTAGTCTACTTCTCCCGGTGGTTCAGTAGAATCCTATGGTGATCCCACTTTGGATACAGGTTGTCCAAGTGTTGCAGCCGTAACACGGTCGCTAAAATGTGTCCATATTATGCATGCGGGAAACTTTTTTTACAACCCTTGCATCCGTAGCTTAGTTTTGAAGTTTCTCTGCTCCTCAGTTCATAAAGCTTTACTGCTGAACCTGAACATAACCTTTTCTTCCCTCATTCAGCATGAATGGGCGGAGCATCAGAGCATTTATGCTCGGATGCTCCCCTTGCCCAGCGCTGTGTTGTGCAAGGCACAGGCTTTTTCTCTGTATGGGAATGGTAGGCTGAGACTTCTGCCTAGCAGTGAGCCTGGTGACGTCACTGGTACTAATGGGTGGTCTTTAGTGTCTATAGACTGCCCATTAGCGCCAAGGACATCATCGGGATCACTGCTAGGTGGATGCCTCCGCCTAGAAGAGTAAAGAAGAAGGGGGATCATCGGCGCAAGAAATTCTCTGATGCTCCACTCATACAGGCTGAATGGACGAAGAATGGGTTATGCCTGGACCATAACAACCCCTTTAACGTATATTCTGTAATTGTTATGCAGCTTACTACTCTGTAATGTATTAAAGCTGGAAAAATTCAAAATGCAATTATATAACAAATTGAGCAAACACTGCAGAAGTAATGAAGCTTTTCTGTTTTGCCAATAGTTCTATTAAGGCGGATCATTTTCACCATCAGTATGTCTCGGCTAGCAGAGTTGATGTTATTCATGGCACCCAGTCAGGCCCTCCTTGTTTGTAGTTGGGTGAGCATCAAGTGCAACAAAAAAGGCAACATTAGATTTTCAGAGGTGCTTATGTGCTTTATGCTTATATGTGCTGCTTTGTTACAACTCGTCTGTAGTGAATATTCCATAGTGAAATAAATCAGATTGCTTAACCCCCCCTTCCATCCCATGAGATTTCTGTTTTTAGTAACAAATACGGTATATACAGCTTGCACTAAGTATTTTAATATGCCGTCCAGATAAATCTTTAAACAGGTTAGCCCACAGACATTTATCACTTATCCACATGACAGATGATAAATATGATAATAAATATTCATTGACAAAAATACCACACCCAGATAGAGATGTCAGATTGCCATAAAATGCATGCAATTATGTGTCAGGCAGATCTGTAAATCATTATACGTGTGGTCTGATTAGACACTAGGTCTTGTCACGAGGGCGTAAAAGTGCTTCCCCTGCTGCCCTATAAAAATCCTCTTAGAGGCTACTTTTGGGTAGTGTACCTCTTTGTGAGAGATGGTTGACCGCTAGACATGCCTCTACGACATATTGCCTAGTTGGCAGACTTTGATAAGACGGTTGTTTTGATGAATTGGCCTCCATCCAGGTCGTTCATATTTAGTTAGGAGGTGTTGGGAGCTGTGGATTAGTGAGAGCCTGCACACACAGTGAACAGGCTCCAAATATCCCAAATAGACCAGCAGGGGAAAGGATCATTTGATCCCTCCCACAGTGTAATGAGCCTGCTCAGCTCCTGGTCCAAACATTGTACATTATAGGTCGCATGAGAGTTTCATTTTGGGTGTTTAAGGGGTTAATACAGCATAACCAGATCCTGAAAGGCGGTCACATTTTCAGTTATCCTTGATTATTGAATGACATAAAAGGAGACATAAAACCTACTTGAAACAGCAGAGAACATACGGGTAGATAACCGGAGATTGTTTTTACGCCAGTTTTGGTTCCATTACAAGCGGCAGCACATCCCATTTTTACACGGTGTATATGCTGCCAACAAACAATAACTCTTATGTTTTCTCACAGGATGCATTCAACGACAAATAATTTTTTTGTAATTTGATAACTGGAATTTTTATCCTGGACAGTTACAGGGAATGGCTGTCCGGGCGATATTAATGACGCATTTACATGCGCCAAAGGAGCAGACAATTATCAGGAATGATGCATTCCTTTCCGAAACCTGCCTGCTCGTCAGTGGAGGTAAAGAGCTGCATCTACATGACGAGCAATGGCTACTGGCCAGATTCTTTATATCTGAGCAGCAGAGTACCCAGAAGCAGGAAATGATGATGCAATGTGCTGCACGAAAGATCATTTCACCCATTTAATGAGCATTTTGCTGATTCATTGGATGATCGACAGCACATTTACACTGGCCTATCGGGAACAAGTGTGCATAGTAACATTTCTTCCCAAAAATTGGGCCCTGTACACCCACCATACCCTCTGTCAAAGACCTATAAGGGCTCATGCACACTTAAGTAGCGGCCGTAACACGGCCATTTTTTTAGCACCAATGAAAGTCTATGGGGCTATTCACATGGCCGTTTTAACGGCCAGTGAATAGCGTCCGTCCAAAAATAGGACATGTCCTATTTTTTGTCCGTTTCCATGGCCAGACGACCCCATTGAAATCAGTGGGACCGTTTTTAACCTATATGGCCATTTTAGGGGTTAAAAAAAAAACTCACCTCATCCACTTGCTCGCCCTGCGGCAGTCTCTTCTCTCTTCATTGAGCAGGCCCTGCCGATGGACCTGCGATATGCGTGGTGATGTAACCACGTGGGAGCGCGCACTGACGTCATCTCGCACATCGCAGGTCCTTCGGCAGGTCCTGTTCACTGAAGAGAGAAGAGACTGCTGCAGCGCGAGCAGTTGGATAAGGTGAGGGTTTTTTTTTAAATCATCAAAAAGCAGCTGTGGGGGCATTTATTTAAAGGGTTTCTGTCACCAGTTTTGGGCATATCAAACAGGATGACATTTGCAATCTGTTAATCATTTTTTTTTTGGTGCCCCCATTTTTGTAAAAAACACACTTTTAAGTTATGCAAATTAGGCTTACTTGGTGCAAGGGGCGGTAACCCTGCACCTAGTAGAGCCGTTTCCCCACCTCTAGTTACGCCTCCGGGCTCATGATGGACAGGGCCAGGCAGCTCGCACTGTGACGTCATCGGCGCAGGCGCAGTGAGGTAGCCAGTACTCTTGAAGGCCACACGGCGCAGGCGCGGGATTTGCAGCACGGACAGGGCCCGCAGCAGATAGAGCGAGCTGCCTGGCCCTGTTCATTACGAGCACGGAGGCGTAACTAGAGGTGGGGAATCAGCTCTACTAGGTGCAGGGTTACCGCCCCTTGCACCTAGTAAGCCTAATTTGCATAACTTAAAAGTGTGTTTTTTACAAAAACGGGGGCACCAAAAGAAAAATGATTAACAGATTGGGCATCAGGTGACATTTGCACATTGCAAATGTCATCCTGATTGATATGCCCAAAACCGGTGACAGAAACCCTTTAAACCATGGGGGAAATTATTTAAAGAAGAACTCCCGCAAAAACTTTTATTCAATGTCCTGCTAGAAATGTACATGATGTAATCTGTAGTGAATGTCATTTTCTTACCAGTAGCTGAATTTTTGAGTTATATCATCCTGAAGTTTCTTATCTTGTGACTAGGAATTAGACCCACCAACTCACACATAGACTTATGTGTGGACAGGAAGTCTAATTTTCTAGGCATTCGTATTGGAGCCTCACTTTCAGTCTCATAGGAATGAATAGAGAAGTGACTGGCTTGCTGTCCTGGGTCAGTTGGAGGTCAGGGAGTTGGTCACATGACCCAGATGCAATAAGAAGAGTGGAAACTCTCAATTTCAGCCTCTGATAGGAAAATGACATTCACTACAGATTATATCATGCACCTTTCTAACAGGTCAGAGAATAAAAATTTTTGCAGGAGTTCTTCTTTAAGATGGGGGCCTACACAGGACGTTATTAAACCTGGGGAAATTAAAACAAAATAAATACTACACTATGGGGGACATTATTTAAGATGGGCCTACATGGGGGACATTATTAAAGCTGGGAACGTTAAAAAAATTCCCACACTATGAGGGACATAATTTTTTATAGTGCCCCAACTAAAATAATTTACACTGTGGTGGACATTATTTTAGTTAGGGGCACTATGGAGGACATTATGGGGGTCATGATTATAGTTGGGGGCAAGAAATAACTGCCAATCCAATTCATCCATTTTTCAAGTCCGTTTTTAACGAACATGAAAAACGGACACATGGCCAGAAAATGGATGCACACACTGATGCAAAATGGCCATGAAAAACTGACAGTGTGTCTGTTTTGACCGGACGTTTTTTTTCACTGTCGTGTGCATGTAGCTTAAGATTACAGATTTTATTGCTTTGTGCCAGACTGCTAGAATTTTTTTACTCGGTAGTCAGAGAAACTTTTTTTTTTTACCCAAATAATGTAAAAAATGAAAATCAGCCATTGATAATTACAATGACAATCCTCTTTAACAAAGCTAAACAGCCTGTACTTCAACATGGATCAGAGTATCTTCCTCATTCTTGCTCTGCTAGATTTATATCGCTCACCGCTCGGGAGTGTCTTTCTGCTTGCACGTGTAACGGGGCCGGTGTCAATGCTCTGCCTAATCAGCAAGGCTCAGGAGGTAGTTAAAGTTGAAGACTGGAGCAAGTGCGGCCTGATTGAGTGAATAGGTCAAGAATAAGAAAATGAAGTGGGGCTATACAGATACATTTTATCGCATACTCGGTAGCTATACAAAAATTAAGTGACATGCAATTAAAAAGTGGTCGAAGATCCTAGGTCTGGTTTGAGAATGTAAGAATATTTTTCGTGGAAACCCTTAATGTAGTTTTATAGTTATTTTTTATTTTCACTTTTG
The DNA here is from genome assembly GCA_900303285.1 of Rhinella marina. NCBI lineage: Eukaryota > Metazoa > Chordata > Amphibia > Anura > Bufonidae > Rhinella > Rhinella marina. The sequence continues at coordinate 344,604 of ONZH01017175.1, forward strand.
TTACGCTACCCAGACAGATATTGTTACTTCACAACAGTCACACCTTCTTTATGGTGACATCTATAGTGCTGCAACTGCAAGGACTCTGTCTTCTTGTTGTGTGTGGTGTGTGTCATATATATATATATATTATATATTAAATAGCGTATAATACCAAGCTCCTTAGCACGGCACTATGAATGATGATGGAGGTGCACCCCCCCCCCCCCCCTTTAGAAAAACCCCCGACAACGGACAAAATACAGAAAACACAAAGGTGTCCCACATTATGGGTAAATAAAGGACTTCTTTTTTGTTTACTTTTTTGTTATATCCCGGGCAGATGTATAAATGATTGCAGGTGTTGTCTGATGAGACATTGGGTCTTGCCACACGAAAGTGTAAAAATGCTTCCCCTGCTGCTCTTTAAAATGCTCTTAGAGGCTAGTATATCTCTTGATAAGAGATAATTGTCTACTAAACGTGCCTCTGATGCACTTGAAGACCTTTTGCCTAGTTGACAGACTTTGTGAGGGAGTGCATCATTTGACTGAGAGAAGCAGGATGGTCATTTTGATAAATTGCCCGCCATTTAGACAGTTCTTGACCTAGCTGTTAGGAGGTGTTGTTAGCAGTGGTTACCTGAGAGTATGCAAATATGGTGGACAGGTTCTGGAAGGCCAAGGCAGACCAGAGTGGTAACATAGTAACATAGTTTATAAGGCCGAAAAAAGACATCTGTCCATCCAGTTCAGCCTGAATATAGAGATGAAATGAATTTAAGGCTTTGAGAAGATGAGATGGACTTTGAATTTTGATTTAGAGAAATATAATAGATGGTCAACTGATCTTACACCCGACAAGATTGCACAGTTCTTGCTTTATTTTTGTCCTTTTTCTCTTCATTGTTGAAGCAAAATTTTTTATTCTCTGACCTGTTAGAAAGGTGCATGATATAATCTGTAGTGATTGTCATTTTCTTATAAGAGGCTGAAATTGAGAGTTTCCACTCTTCTTATTGCATCTGGGTCATGTGACCAACTCCCTGACCTCCAACTGACCCAGGACAGCAAGTCAGTCACTTCTCTATTCATTCCTATGAGACTGAAAGTGAGGCTCCCACAGGAATGCCTAGAAAATTAGACTTCCTGTCCACACATAAGGTGCTGTGTGAGTTGGTGGGTCTAATTCTTAGTCACATGACACAGATAAGAAACTTCAGGATGATATAACTCAAAAATTCAGCTACTGGTAAGAAAATGACATTCACTAAAGATTACATCATGTACATTTCTAGCAGGATACGGAATACATTTTTTTTGCAGGAGTTCTTCTTTAATGGTCCGCTTGGATGTTAACCTGATTAACCACTTCACGTCCGCCCATAGTATATAAACGTCCGTGAAGTGGTTGTCTATTTCTGAATGGACGTTTCTGAACGTCCATTCAGAAATAGCAGCTGCACGCTAATCGTGCAGCTGCACAGTGGGGTACCTGCTGTCAGTGACAGCAGGGTACACCAAAGAGAAGGCTATTGCGCTTCCTGTTCCGACCCGGTGGTCACGTGATCGCTGGAGCCAGGAGCGTGCAGGAGCTGCCAGGTCTCTCATAAACCCGATCAGCCCTGCACTGAGGCTGTACAGCAGCCCCAGTTACAGGAGAAATCAAGTGTAAAAAATAAATAAATAAGTGAAGTTAAATGTCCCCCTGAGGTCTTGTATGACCTTATGGGGGACACAAAGTGTAAAATAAAAAATAAAAAAATAATAAAAAAATAGAGTATTATATATATATATAAAAAAAATCACATATAAAAAAAAATAATTTCCCCCCAAATATGTCATTAAAAAAATGTTACAAATAAAAATAAATAAATAAAATAGACATATTTGGTATCACCGCGTCCGAAACAACCGGCTCTATAAAAATATCACATGATCTACCCCATCAAGTGAACTGCGTAAAAAAAAATCGAATAAAAATTATGCCAAAACAGCTTTTTTTTGTCGCCTCACCTACCAAAAAACATAATATCAAACAATCAAAAAGTCGTATGCATCCCAAAATAATATCAAGAAAAACGTCACCTCATCCCGAAAAAAATGAGCCCCCACACAAGATCATAGCCAGAAAAATGAAAAAAAAATGGCTCTTAAAAAATTGCAACACAAAAACATGATTTTTTTTTCTAAAAATGCTCTTATTGTGTAAAACGCAAAAAAAATAAATAGACATATTTGGTATTGTTGCGTCCGTAACAACTGGCTCTACAAAAATATCACATGATCTACCCCATCAAGTGAACGGTGTAAAAAAATATATAGAAAAATGCCCTAAACTGCTTTTTTTTTTTTTTTTTTTTTTTTTAAAAAACCTAATTTTTTATAACCTCCCAAAAATTAGATTAAAAAGTGATCAGAAAGCCGGATGTACCCCAAAATGGTGCCAATAAAAAGCACAGCTTATCCCGCAAAAAATAAGACCTCACGCTCCTAAAAACCATAACAAAAAATTCCATGTTAGAAAATGCAGATGCTGCTCCTCCCCTTCTGAGCCCTGGCGTATCCCCAAATAACAGTTTACGACCACATGTGGGGTGTTTCTGCAAACTGCAGAATCGGAGTAATAAATATTGAGTTTTGTTTGTTGTTAACCCTTGATGTGTTACAGGAAAAAAATTATTAAAATGGAAAATCTGCAAAAAAAGTGAAATTTTGAATTTTCACATCTATTTTGCTTTAATTCCTGTGGAATACTTAAAGGGTTAACAACATTTCTAAAACCAGTTTTGAATAGTTTGAGGGGTGTAGTTTCTAAAATGGGGTAATTTATGGGTGTTTTTTATTATGTAAGCCTCACAAACTGACTTCAGAACTGAACTGGTCCTTAAAACTGTTGATTTTGCAAAAATTGCGTCTAAAATTCTAAACCTTCTACTGTCCTAAAAAAATAAAATGACACTACCAAAATGATGCCAACATAAAGTAGACATATGGGGAATGTAAATTAAAGAGGCTCTGTCACTAGTTTTCAACATATACCATTAGATATATAGGCACATAGGGCTCATCACCCTTTCCCCACACATACCTTTATTTCCCAGAAGGAAGGAGCCATTAGCCAGGAAAAAGCACTTTTAAAAATATGCTAATGAGGCATCGGAGCATCGGGAGGCGTGCTGTCCTCTTCTGAGCACCGCATCTGCGACGCCTATCTTGCTCCTAACACCGCCCTACATGTAAGTAATCCGCCCCCTGCCTCATGATGGACACTCTCCGATCTAGCGCTAAAATCCCGCACCTGCGTACTGTCCCGTTTTACGGCGCGTGTGCTTTTTCTCTATCATTACATTCACACAGTTTTATTAGACCCCAAAAACTCCTTCTTGGTGCTTTATTTTATTATTTTTTTTTGGCAGATTGTACATATACGATATGTGTGTATATCTAGTTATCTAGATATCTGTTATCAAGTCATGTGCATGAGGCCTTAATCATTGAATACAGGTGTTTCTTTCAGTCCATTGCTAAAAATGTACTAAATCCAGCAAACATTTGGTAAAGAATGGTTCATTGTAAAGAGCTCAAGGAATCCCAGAGTGGTTCTTTAATAAGATGCCACCTCTCCAAGTACGTTTTTTTTTTTTATTTATCTCTTCCTTCCTAGATATTCTACAATCAACTGTGAGTGGTATTATTGAAAAGTGGAAGCACAGTAACTCAGCCATGAGGGGTCAACCTACATATAGTTACAGAAGGGGGTCTCCAAATGCTGATGTGCAAAATATATGATGTTGCCATCCTTCTAAAGACTCAATTTCAAAGTTCCAAACACCAAATATCCTTCATGGCAGGGGTTTCCATGGCCGAGCAGCTATATACGAACCTTACATTGCCAAGCGGAATCCCAAGCATAAGATGGCGTGGTATAAATCACAGCGCCACTGGACCTAGCCTAAGACATTTTGGACAATTGTACATTTCCAACTTTGTGGGAACAGTTTGGGGAAGGCTCTCTACTGTTTCAGCACAACTCTGCCTCAGTACACAAAAGAAGGTCCATAAATACATGGTGGTTGGGCGAGCTTGCTGTGAAAGAACATGACTGGTCTGCACAGAGCCCTGGCTTCAACCCAGTCGAACACCTTTGGGATGAACTGGAATGGAGATTGAGAGCCAGGCTCCAGTGACTGGCCTCACAAATGCTCTTCTAGATGAATGGGCAGAAATTCCCTCAGACACACTCCAACCTTCTTACCTCAATAGCTGTCAGCCAAACAATTGTTTGACTGTCAGCTATCTCTTCTGATTCCTCCATGCACGGATTGGCCAAGCATATCAATGGAGAGAGAGAGAGGAGAAAGCTGTTCCCAGACACCTCTGGTGGTGGCATCTTCTGGGAGAAAAATCAAGTGTTGAAATTTAGAGCACCTGATTCTTCTCTTCTTCGACATTTACTGTTGAGGGAGATTTAGGATCTCACCAGTAGTGTAAGACTGCCAAAAGTGGAGGGTTTGGCAGACAATAGTATATTGTGTGCAGGTCCTTTAATCCTCAGTTCTACCATAAGGACTCTGCAGAACTTCACATATAAAATCACCCAATTATATACGTAAATGAGAGAGAGGGGAAAAAAACTGGAAGTGGTTTACCACAATAAATAAGTTTACAACTTTTATATTTTTATTACATTTTGAAATGCCTTGTTGTTTAGTTGAGGAAGTTTAAAGTTGGGTTGCCAGGCATTTCATTTCACTTTTCTACAGGCAAACTAAAAAAAGACAGCGTATGTATAGATATGCAGATTTTTCTGGCAGCATGACACACAATATGTTAAGCATTAGAAAAAAAATTTAATCACTGTTGAAAAACCATTGAAAGACCATTTTGTCCATACAGCACCATCCTCCACTTGACAATTCAGCCCCTTTGTGCACAGCTGGGCACTGGATCACAGCTCTGCCAGCCTGATACTACACAGCACTTAAGGACTCTATTGTATCATATATTTTCTACTAAGTCCTCTGAGACAAAGCCTTAATGGGACAATTATCTAGTCTGGATGCTGAGAGAATACAATCATGTTAAATGAAACAAACAAGATGCAAGTCCCATCATGATATGGTATCTAATCCTAATGAAGATACAGCAAAATAACAAATATGTCAAAACATGCTTGGATTTAGGTTTTAAAGGCTTACACCTTTGGGGGCAATTTTTTTATTATTGTATTGTACTTATTTTGAGCTAAAAATCATTTTTTCAATTGATCTCTATTAAAGATATGGAATCCTTTTGTGTGTACAGAGCTGGGATGCTTCACTAGCTACCTGTGGATTTTCTGTCTTTTCCGTCGTCTGGTGAGCAGATGGACTCCTTATCGCAGACCTTATAAACACTCATTATAGCTCCGTTCTTATCTGACTGATAAGAATGTGGCTAAAATAAGTGTTTATGACCTCTTAGTAGTTTAGAGATAAAGTTTATTAGATGACTGGCACAAAGTGAAAGTACCAGTCACCCTGTTAGAAAAAAAGTTAACCCTTGGTGACAGAATGGCTCAATATTTTTACTAAAGGCCAATTGAAAATATGAACTTTAGCCGAAAATTAGTAAAAGGCAATCTTAAGCAAAATTGCCTCCGAAGGTGCACACAGCCTTTTAACAATGGTGAAAAGTATAATGAATTTATGCTATTTTTTTTTCTACCGTTCACCACTAGCATTGGAAAAAGTAGAATGAGTTTGATTAATGGCTTTGAGTGTATTGAAGAGTCATCACAAACCAGTGACTTTGATAAGTCAATCACAACCTTTTAGCCTTCTCTTCATGTGTTGACTTCTTTCTGACCCAGCTGTTGACTGAGTGTGTCCCCATAAAGAAAGTGGTTCAGATTGGAGCAAGTGAAATGTAGTCTTACACAGCAGATGAATGGCCATTGATGAAGTGCATGGATTGCTTCGAACGGCCAAGTATCTCCCACTATGGTTCCCACAGAGGATTCCGTCTTAGGCATATGAACAGGAACCCCCTCAAGGGTATGTCCAAAAGTGATGGAATATTTCCATTAGTGTGCTTAGCTGTTTCTGTAAATCCCCAAGAGTGGTATGGCACATGCTGCCTGCCAATCCATATTAAAGGGAGTCTTTCACCTAATCTGAGCGTTATAGACTGCTCAGATTAGGCTGTAGCCTACCTTCCATATATCTCAACCACACCTTTATTATACTTGTCCCTCACTTGTATGGCCGAAAACTTTTATTACTTATGCAAATTAGTTTCTTCAAGTGCCTGGAAACGCCGTTGCTTGAGCTGGAGCCCAGGCCCCCGAGCGATTTGCACTCAAACCCCTCCTATTACATCCCCGCCCTCCTTTATTATAATTACCTCCTCCTCCTGGTTACAAATATATCGCGTGCGCTGCTCATTCGGAGCCCTGGATGAGCAGCGCACACAATGTATTTGTAACCAGGAGGAGGAGGTAATTATAATAAAGGAGGGCGGGCCTGAGATGTAATAGGGGGGGTTTGAGTGCAAATCGCCCGGGGGCCTGGGCTCCAGCTGAAACAACGGCGCTTCCGGGCACTTGAAGAAACTAATCTGCATAAGTAATAAAAGTATTTTTTCGGCCATACAAACGAGGGACAAGTATACTAAAGGTAAGGTTGAGATACATGGAAGGTAGTCTACAGTCTAATCTGAGCAGTCTATAACGCTCAGATTAGGTGAAAGACTCCCTTTAACATTTCACCATGGACAACAGTAGTGAGGAGAAATGGGTGACTAGTGTAGTGATTGATGGAGGCCACGGCCACTTTCCTGTGGTAATAAATGTTATTTCTAGTATATAGAGATGAGCGAACGTGCTCGTAACGAGCACTGTACCGCTCGGCTCCCTGCTCTCGCATGCGAGCGCAGGGGAGCCAAGCGGTACAGTGCTCGTTACGAGCACGTTCGCTCATCTCTAGTAGTATACCTTAAATCTCCTGTCAGATTGAACATGCAATCTGATCTACCAGCAGAATGTGGTAGAGCAGGAGCGGCTTAGAAAACTGACATGTTGGAAAATACTCAGTATAGCTTGTCATTTATTCATTAAAATCTCCGCTCATTCTGCCCTTCGTAGTCATGTGGGTGATCCTAATGAGCATGCAGGGAACAGTCAACCATTTAGAAGGAACTTTTGGACTCCTGACCTCAAACTGTTCAACTTCTCTGTAGCATGCTACACATAGGACTGCATGTAAACCGTGAGACTTCCCTTTAAATATTGGCAATTTTCACAAGAAAAATAGTGCTATAACAATCTTTAGCCTGAAGTTTTGAATAGTGGTTTTCCAAGAATAAAAATAACCATAGAACTTTTTAAAAAAAAACTTTGTTACATACATGTATGCATTAGATATTTAATCTCCTGTGCTTTACTTAGTCCACTGAAGTGAAGGCTATAGCCTTTCAAACACAATAGCTAATACTCTTGGAAGTTTAATATTTGTTTTGTGCAGGCTGACCTTTGTTACGAGGGTTCTCCACGTTGTCATTGAGGCAGAAGTTCCTTTTATACTATTTTGCCAAGGTCATAGGTTGTGAACTAAAAATAAAAATGTGCAAAACTTTAAAAAGGGATGTGCCTGCAGGATATTAAAGAAGAACTCACGCAAAAATTTTATTCCATGTCCTGCTAGAAATGTACATGATGTAATCTGTAGTGAATGCCATTTTCTTACCAGTAGCTGAATTTTTGAGTTATATTATCCTGAAGTTTCTTATCTGTGTCATGTGACTAGGAATTAGACCCACCAACTCACACATAGACTTATGTGTGGACAGGAAGTCTAATTCTCTATGTATTCCTATGAGACTGAAAGTGAGGCTCCCATAGGAATGAATAGAGCAGTTACTGGCTTGCTGTCCTGGGTCAGTTGGAGGTCAGGGAGTTGGTCACATGACCCAGCTACAATAAGAAGAGAGTGGAAACTCTCAATTTCAGCCTCTGATAAGAAAATGACATTCACTACAGATTATATCATGCACCTTTGTAACAGGTCAGAGAATAAAAAATTTTGACAAGACCATTGTCTAGTATGTGCTGTCTAGAGGATTTTGATGACCTCCGTTCAATATCGGGTCATGGAATATGTTAAAGGACTTCTCTGGGGTGTTTAATATTAATGCCCGATCCTCAGGATAGGTGCTAGATCATAGGCAATACTGATGTATGTTGGTTACGAAATCTTTGACTGTAAAGACAATGTTGATGTGAATATACAGAGGTTCCCAAGGCATTCCCAAACCTCTTTCACTGGTCCACACAGCTTTTAAAGGGATACCTACATTAGAAATTGGTATTTTTTTTAACTCCATATTCATAGACAACAAATTTTAAATAATTTTTGGCTTTTACATTTTGGCAGCACTGTGCTACTAAAAATTTAATACAAAATATTGTTTTCTTGTAACAGTCAGCAAAGAGGGATAAAACGCCTATGATATGGTTCCCGGTGTTTTTTTTTACTGCATGTGCGAGCTACAGATGTTATCTTTTAGTTAAATAGTAAATTAGTAGAATTAATTTGAGTATGAAGCTCTATTGCTCTCTTGATAGGCCTACATAAAGATGACCACAGAAGAGCATTGTACTTATTAGTGTAATGTGTGATGCTCTGAGTCACTCATTCACCTTCCCTCTCAGTGAATGGTTTGAGTAAGGCCCCTTTCACACTTGCGGTGCAGGGCTCCAGCAGGCTGTTCCGGTGGGTGAACAGCCCACCGGATCCGTGCTGCCGCGGGTGCAGGTGTGGGGCCGGAACTGCGCTTATACAATATGTTGTATTTTCATTCCGGCCGCCTCTCAGCAGGGGTTAATGTGCTGCGGCCGGATCCGCGGCCCCACCCCATTACAGTGAATGGGGCCGGAGCGCAGTTCTGGCCCCACACGTGCACCTGCGGCAGCACGGATCCGGCGGGCTGTTTACCCACCGGAACAGCCTGCCGGAGCCCTGCACCACTAGTGTGAAAGTAGGCTAAGAAAGTCAAGCAAGGCTGTTTGCTGTGCTAAAAGTCCAAACAAAGGAGGAAGTTTAAATAGCCAGGGCAGAAAGTAAAATATATAGAGTGACTCCAAAAAATAATTTTTAGAAAAACGTTTTTGTAAAAAAAATAAAAATACAATATTCATATATAGGCTGTTAATTTGTACTAAAAGATTCTGATGGTAGTGATCCTCTAAAGGACATGGAAATGTGGACGATGGTCTTAGAGGGTCATTTACTATCTAGTAATATGCCTATGATATAGGCTTATATTTAGACTGGGGCCAGATGTGCCGAAGTAATGTAGAGGCCGGTGTCTCTTCATGACTTCGGAGGATCCACAGCCAGCTATAGGGCTTATTAAGACCGGTGTCTAAAACTCTGGTCTTAATAAATGACCCCCTTAGTGACTAATCAGACCGCACCGGTAATCATTTACCATCTGCCTGAAATATTACCGCATGCTGCGTTTTGCAGCAATCCTGCATTTCTATCTGGTTGCTGTAAAAGGAGGGTAATCGGGGCTGTGGACTATTACTGTGTCTTTGGCTCGCCCAAATAATGCCAGGGAATAAAAGGGACAACCCCTCACCTGAGTAGAGCAGTCTTATCATGAGACTATGTCATACACATTTATTGGCATACCTGTACTTTTTGGGTATAAATGGCCATCATTTAGTCACACTTTTACATTTTACTATTTTAATTTGACAGAATTATTCACTAGCCTTCCTAAACGTGGTATACCCCATGGATACAAGCAGAAAACAACGGATGTACTGCTAGGAGGGCTGACAGTGTACAACCTGCCTCAGGGCGGCTGAAATCTGAAACAGCCCCATTCTTCGCCAGCACAATTGCATTACTGCAAATGTAACATATAGCCATGATCCGTCTGCGGGAGGACTGATGTGGATGAAAGGCAGCCAACACGACTGACTCACAGGACTTTATTTAATAAGGAAGATAATCTTATTAGTCTTTTCTGTCCTTTGCAGACAAGAAACTTAAGCATTTTCTATTCTTCTATGTTGTATGGACAGTCTGGAAGCGGCTGTGCACCGAGTTCCCTTACTTCCGATCTCCACCTTTGATCGTTTGTAGACTAAACAATCCTATGACAGCGCTCTGCAAGAGAGCATATACTTGATATCCAGATAGAATCAATGATTAATAGTGTTCTGACATTTTTATTTTCATTTTTTTAAAGGCAGAGAATTAGTGAAATTTTAAGACTGTGAAGGTTCTCATTCATCCAGGTCATGGTATATCAGTAGTAATAAGTCAGAGCAACTGACTGTGTGTTTTCCATTTAAAGAGTTGTCCCACGAAAAATATTCTACAGTTTTCAAACCAGCACCTGGATCTGAGTACTTTTGTAATTGCATGTAATTAAAAATTTATTACAGCCACAGAGTTATTCACTGAAATCCATCTGTATAGCGCCACCTGCTGTGTGTTCTTTTTCTTATTTCTTTGTCCTGCTCACTCAGATGGCTGCACATGCTCAGTTTCATCCTTCAACTGCCTCCTGAGCTGTGATAGGGAGAACATGGACACGCCCCCTTAGCTGCAGCAGATAAGACACTCCCCTTGAGCTGTCAGCTTGATATAAATCTAGCAGAGCAATGACTGGTGAGATCTCTGGGTCCATGTGAGGTACAGGGCTGGTTCTAGATTTGTTTGTTAGAAAGAGACTGTCATGTACTATATGATGCCTGATTTTCATTTTTTACATTATTCATGGGCTAACACCTGTAGTCATCTGACCGGCTATCATTAGGATTCTAATTGAGAAAGCCAGTCGGATGACTAGCGAAATGTCTTCGAGGGAAAATACAACAAGTCGAGTCGCTCTGTCGTCCGTTAAGGCCGTGTTGGAGGCAGGATAAAATAGCGCAGTGTTTTTCTGGTAAAATGCTGGGTTTTCTAACAGAGACCTGACAAATCCCATTGTGGTCAATAAGGTGCAGTCGGTCACAGTCATCTGATGGCTCCGGATCTTCTGTTATTTTTGTTCTGAAGAGGAACATTGGAACATGAAGTGCTGGTGTGAGCCCAGCGAGAGTTGAGTGAATCGATTTTGTATAAATCGATTCTTTCATCAAGACAGACTTCCTGAGCATTGAGGCACTGGCTCAAGATTCTCCCCCGCTCCTCCTTGATTGACAGAACCGGATATCAGGAAGTGTAGCGGTGCATTCACAGTAGGCATGCAGCAGGGCCCTCTGGGCTGGCACCTCTATTTAAAGTAATGGCGCAGGCACAGGATTGATGGGGGCAGGCAAGATGTTTAGTCCTGTCAATCAAGGTGAAGGGGGTAGCCTGCTGAGTATCGGGGTCAGCTCCTTGCAGCTCAAGAAGTCTATTTTCATAAACTAATCAATTCACTCAAGTGCAAACCGAACCAAATTTTCTGATAGATCCTAAGGCCTCCTGTAATTTCTGTGCCTTTTGGCCCATAATGCTGTGTGCATTAAAGGGTTTCTGTCACCACAATTTATCATATTAAACAGAATGACATTTCCAATGCGCAAATGTCATTTGATGCGTAATATGTAAATTATTTTATTGTCCCTTGCCCCGTTTTTGAGTAAAATTAACTTTTATAATATGTAACCCTGCTCCTAGAGGCGCCGGTTTGCCCACCTTCAATAACGCCTTCTTTTTCTTGATTGACAGGGCCAGGCAGCTCGCTCCATCTGCTGCTGGCCCTGTCCGATCCAAATCCCGCGCCGTGCGTCCTTCATTCGGCGCAGGCGCAATGAGTGTAGCACGGCGCAGGCGCAAGATTTGGATCGGACAGGGCCGGCAGCAGATCGAGCTGCCTGGCCCTGTCAATCAAGAAAAAGAAGGCGTTATTGAAGGTGGGCAAACCGGCGCCTCTAGGAGCAGGGTTACATATTATAAAAGTTAATTTTACTCAAAAACGGGGCAAGGGACAATAAAATAATTTATATATTAAGCATCAAATGACATTTGCGCATTGGAAATGTCATTCTGTTTAATATGATAAATTGTGGTGACAGAAACCCTTTAAAGAAATTGCTTAAAGTGCTTAGTTTCCCGTGTGGTTCCTTTTTCATGGGTCATTTTACATCAGTGGTTCTAAAAGGGAACTTTTTTTTTTTTATTACGCTTACATTTACTACTGTATTTTGATTTTCTGGCAATCATGACCCATGTGGGGGGGATTTTAATCACCTTTAAACTCTGATTCTTAGGGCTTGTGTACAGCTCTCTAATGTGAATTAATGTTGGAACAGATCTATCCATATTACCAAATTACTCCCGTTGCTAATGAGATGTATTTGAAAAACTGCTTAAAGGTATTGTCCCATGAAAAATATTTAGCAGTTTTTAAACCAATACCTGGATCTGTATTTGGATCTTGATTTTGTATTTTCAAGTAATAAAAAATTTGGTATAGTTATTCTATAAACTATACACGTATAACGCCACCTGCTGTTTTTTTCCCTCCCATTTTTCTGTCCACACATTCTCAGTGCCACCCGAGCTGTAATAAGCAGAGAGCTGCAGCAGAAAGGGGACCCCCCTGAGCTGTCAGCTTGATATAAATCTAGCAGAGCAATGAATGTGGAGATCTCTGGATCCATGTGAGGAACAGGGCTGGTTCCAGGGGCGGATTGGCCATAGACTCTACGTGGAAACCTCCCGGTGGGCCGGTGCCCAGGGGGCCAGTCAAGCCCTCTTGAGGGCCAGGTACATAATGATCTGATGCTCAGTGGCCACATCAGCCTTCCTAAACTCAACTGTATTACTGTCTTCATGACGGTGATACAGTTGAATATTGTGGTGAGGGCAGCAGTATTTTGTGCTGCCCTGTGGTATTTCGTTCTGCTGGTGCAGTATTCTGTGCTGCACTATGGTACTACCGGCCCTGCCTACTTCTGTTGTCCCTGCCTACTTGTTTTGTCCTATCTTCTGTCAATTTGGACCTACCTACAACATGGGGCCACTTTCAGTTTTTTTTCCAGGTTTCAGTTTTTTTTTTTTAAGTTCTCAATCCACCCCTGGCTGGTTCTAGATTTGTTAGAAAGAGGTTGTCATGTACTATATGATGTCTGATTTTCATTTTCTACATCAATCATGGGATAACCCCTTTAATTTTTCTGCACTGGTTGAAGCGCCGTAGCGGTGCACAGACGGGACGTCAAGCTCTCTGTGCCGGAGACCGTTTTTTACTTTATTGTGAACACACTGGGCATCATTTATTTTTGGGCTAGGGATCAGATAACCTATTTTTATAAGTTTGCTTTTATAAGTGTGGTAAATGAAAACAGGCTTATAATAAGTTTGTGAAATGGAGCAATGTATGACGAATCAGGATTTCATATGTACCAGTGGTGTGAAAGAGACTCTTCATATGGAGAAAGCATTGCGTGGACACAGGCTGCTCTGTCTTGTACAGTGGCTGGGCTGTTCACTAATGCTTTCCTCCATGCTTGTCATGCCTGCCTGTAGAGGCATTATATAACACTTAACTCTGTAATATTTGCTTTAGGCTAACTAAACTGGAACACGCTGACTTACAAATCCTCTCTTATGATCTTTAGTGTGGGTCTGATGGAGTAATGCTCATGTCACCATAAAGTATCCTTAGAGGGACTAAAGATAAATAAAACCCGAAGGGGGATGTATTATAGCATTTCACTCCAGTTTTCTGTTGTAAAATAAAGAGTCACATTTTGCCACAAATCCTGTTTTGTGCAGGAATTTGTAACCCTCTTCTTAAGCTGCGCACAACATTTTCCTAAAGCAATGGCAGGAGGGGTTGGGGCATGTGTGGATTGCTACATTAAGGGCTCATGCAAACGGCTGTTTCCCCGCATTGCTCGCAAACAGCGGGTCCACAATACATGGGCACCGGGCGTGTGCACCCCGCATCACTTGAATGGGTCCACAATCCAGGAGATGCGGTGCGGAACAGAGGCACAGATCGGAAGCACTATGGAGTTCTTCCGTGGCTTTTCTGTCTGTGCCTCCGCACCCAGAAAAGTAGTGCATGCACTACTTTTTTGCGATGTGGATTGCGGACCACATTCAAGTGAATGGGTCCGTGATCCACATGTGGTGGCCCCACGGTCGGTGCCCGTGCATTGCAGACCACAACTCTTATATATTAGACCTGGAAACTACATCTGCATTCTTAGGCTACTTTGACACTTGCGTTTGCAGGATCCATTTGTGAGATCCGTCACAGGCTCTCACAAACGGTCCTGAACTGATCAGTTTTGTCCTAATGCATTCTGAATGGAAAATGATCCGTTCAGAATGCATCAGTTTTGCTTCAGTTTTCTTCAGTTCAGTCTCCATTCCGTTTTGGAGGCGGACACTAAAACGCTGCTTGCTGAGTTTTGGTGTCCGTATGAAGAAACTGATCCAAACGGATCCGTCATGACTCACAATGTAAGTCAATGGGGACGGATCCGTTTTGTCTGACTCAATAGAAAACGGATCCGTCCTCCATTAACTTTCAATGGAGTTCATGACGGATCCGTCTTGGCTATTTAAAAGATAATACAAATTGATCCGTTCAGAACGGATGCAGACGGTTGTATTATCATGACGGATCCGTTTGTGAGAGCCTGGATGGATCCGGCAAATACGCTGGTGTGAAAGTAGCCTTACGTAGATTTCATTTCCCGGCACACACACCTCCCGAGATGGGCCAAAATTAAGAGGCCTTAATAATTTTCTGTAATAATTTTACGCCAATGTATTTATTTTTTTTAATTAAATGGTTATCCGGCCACAATTCATGTAAAAAATGAAAATCATACATAATGTAGTTTGTGACAACCTCTAACAAAGCTAAAACCAGTCCTGTACCTCACACAAATCCAGAGATCTCTCCATTCATTGCTCCAGCTTAGGGGTGTGTCCTTTCTGCTGCAGCTGGTGGCAGTTGAAAGATAGAACTGAGTATTCACTTCCGTCTCAGTGCCCAGGGCAGGGAAATTAGAAGAAGAGCAAACTGCAGGTGGCATGAGTACTTGCATGCTCTGCCACATTGAAAACCATTCAAATGGGGGGTGTTTGCAAGTAGTCATGTGCAAATGACATTTCGTGTATGCGGGCAGATAATGTGGCAATAAATGTCTCTGATGCTGCAAAAAACTGTTCATACGCTGCATTTCAATTGCAGAAGTCGCTGCTGGTGTATTACCAGACCCTTAGAGAAGCCAGAGTCACAGTGTTCAGCTGATGAACAGCATAGACAGCAGTGGTATAGGGATAGTCCGTTTCACCCAAACTATCCGAAAGATGGAAAATAACTTTTAGGACTTGTGCACACGACCGTATATTTGGTCTGCATTGGATATGGACCCATTCATTTCAGTGGGGTTGCAAACTATGTGGGTAGCACTCTGCACGCTGTCTGCATCTGTATGTCTCTTCTACGGCCCTGCAAAAGAGATAGAACACGTCCTATTATTACCCGTTTTGCGAACAAGGATAGGACATTTCTACAGTCTGTACTGGATGCAGAACTTTCCAAAAATGCACAGCTTGTATGACAACCAGATTAATGGTGGCTGTGCAGACAATACAGCCGTCTTCTGCTAAGTCATGTGAAGAGATTTCTTTTCTGAAAATCCCTGTCATTAGACCCTCCTGCACTTGGTTAGTAGGAGCGGTCAGCAGTACACGAGACACATCATGACGGGGCGCTCCCCATGTCTCTGATTTACAGCTGTATGCTGTCTATCACTCACTCACTGTGAGACGGGTGTGGGGAGGTGGTGGCAGTGCTCTGCTCATGTTTGCTACACACTAAGCTATGTCCGGTGTTTTTGGCTAATAGGAGGGCGTCCCTGCCCTCTGCTATGCTGCGCTTACATAGGTCAATGTAGTCTGATGACAGATCTACTGTAATGATTTTCCCATCTTGTAAATAGCTGGCGTATTGCTAGAGATGCGTCCTCTGGGACTCCCACTGCTCCTGAGAGTGAAGGGAATGTGTTTTCCTGAAACACAGAGGATCCATAACCCCCACTGTGCAGGAAACATGGCCCCATACAGGTGTACTGCAGTTCCATGCAAAGCTAGGTGGCCATGAGCATCACTCAGGTGGACAAGCTTAGAAAGGGTCGCAGAGTTTAATTAGGGATGGTGTCTCTTCATTCTTGGGACTGGTGAGGGTCCTAAAGGTTGGATCCCCACTGATCATAAACGTGATGTCATATTCTAGCAGTATGAGATCACGTTATACAAGTACATACTGACTTTAAGAGTAAAACCACTTATAGGGGGAGATTGATTAAGACTGACGTTGTGTCACAGAGGTCTTAGGTTGGGTTCAGATCTGCATGAACGCCGGCACTGTAATCCGGTTGCTGTATCCGGCGTACATGCCGGATTTCAGCCAGACAAAAAAATGCTACACTCAATATGTTATGCCTGGCCAAAAGCTGCCATATATGCCGGAAAGCGGCCGGATTACTGCCAGATCCCATTACAGTGAACGGGTATCCGGCTATATCTGATACGGTGAACTCCGGCAGTCTGTTCATCCACCAGAACAGACTACCGGAGTTCACAGCGCAGATGTGATCCCAACCTTAATTTGTCTGCACTGCTGTGAGATGATCCACATGTGAACTAGAGTGGTAATGTGTGCCAACTTTCTGGAAAGTCTTTTGGAGAACATCAAGACTTCTCACTACTGGCTAACACGGTACCAAACCTTTTTCTTCTGACCAATTTTTTGGCTCACATATTGTTAAATGTGTCTGGCTGTGGTGGTCCCACCCATGAGTCGCCTACACCTCTCCCACTGTTTACAAAATTAGCAAGTGTGTAAGAAAGAACGGTAAAATTGGTGACTTTTCTACACCAGCAAACTATGGTAGAAACTAGTTAAACCACCCCATCTTTATGTGAAGATACACAGTAAAGAGTCTGGTCAGCAATAAGCTCGTCTACGGGTTTTTGGTAGTGGTCATGTGTAATGTTTTGACCATGACCTTGTGCTCGGCACATGTATACACAGATTACTATGAGTCTGCAGACACTCGTGCAGAGCCTGAGGCCATGGGAGATGGTATGTGCTTATATCATGTGAACACTAGTGCAGTACGATCACCATATGTCCATATCATTTATATGTCATGGGACATCCCCATATATTGGTATATATTTTTCGGGAAAAGGTTCAGTAAAACCTGTAATTTATACGTTTACATTCCTGCTCATTCTGGGCTTCCAGGAGGAGGTCCTATCAGTGATTGATAGCCTTCCCTCTGACTGTCTGTCACTGATAGGACCTCCTCCTGGACTTCAAAGCCAAGAATGAGCAGGAGTATAAATGAATAAATTACTGAATCTTTTTTTCATAAAACTATATATCAATCTCCTCAGCTCCTCCTGCTCTATAACATGGTGTCTTCAGCTCAGACACCATGTTCAATGTGACAGGTTCCCTTTAAAGCCTCCCCTCTGCAGTCCTCTTTATAAATGTGAAATTTATGGTTAGTTAGCCATTTCTGTTCTGTGTTATAAATCCATGTGATGAAAAGGCTTGTGGTCATCACTCGCCAGAGGAAATCTTATCTACACAAATATGTGTCAGTAACATGCATGTCAGGAAATGGTAGCCTACACCCGTTGGCTGACCTCCTGACTTTTACCCATTATCCATATCCGTGTCCTGGACAGTTCAGTAGTGGCTCCCATTCCTCACAGGGCTAGCTTTGCTGTGTGGTGGTTGTTTATTTCATGGTGAGGAAACACATGTGAGAACAGGTATGCTTTGGTTTCGTTTCCGTATGTATTAGGTATGTAGTTACTAGTTAGCCCTTTATTATACCCTACTATGACCCTATATTTAAAAACTTGAGAATCTACATTTCTCAGAAACTGTTTAGTGCAGGCATTATATATATAGCGTTTGTTACTCGCCTACTATTCAAATCTATTATGTCATACCTAGTTAGTAATTCCCGAAGTAACCAAGCTGGAAATACAATGTGCACTGGAGTTTACTGCATGCTACATTGCTATCAATTACATTAATTGAAGACCTCTATAAGGTCAGGGAAAACTCTGCTTTGATTTCTGGTATTTCCAGGATGAGTAATGGTACAGAAGCGCTGTATAAGATCATTGATTTCTTACTAAAAATAATGACATTTACTGAATATGGATGTCTGACAGATGTGATAAGGTGTGTTTTTATTTCTACTGTCATATTGTATTTACTGTCCTCTATGCAGCATGCATTGCACCTGCCAATTTTTCGGTACTAGTTGGAATCGAAGCTGAGTTCGGTTTCAAGTTTTAAAATGGTTTTCCACTTTAAAAATCAATTACGGAGGTTATTCAACGAAGTCACACGCGACTTTGTGGATAACTAACTTTGGCTCATCGAAGCCCATGCATCCTAATACTGTACGGAGACAAATCTACGTACAGTATTATTCTGAAGTTTTCAACAAAGCGACTTCGGATGATGCATCCGAAGCTCGCTTCGCTCAACGTTAGACGAAGACCGTGTACTACATGTGAATGCTGCAGTCAACTGCTTGCCTCAGCGGCCATGTGCTGTATACTGATTGGTAGAGATGAGCGAATCATCAAAAATTCACTTCGGCGAATAATCAATGAATTTATGACAAGATTCGTTCTTAACACAAATTTATTTGGTCGAATTTGCGTTAAAAAATAATTATAGTTTTGCGAACATTACTGCACAAATTACGAACATACAGTCTAAGCGTTGTTAAAAGTACGCTGCTGAACTGAATGCATAAGCATTAGCGTAAAAAGTGCATATGAACCTTAGCGCACTACTGACTCGCGATTGCGTCATATGCACGCGCGTGAGGCTAGGCCGCAGCGTACAGTACTCAGAGGCAGTCCATATGAGGTAGAAAAGTAAGGTGCTCACTGTTAGCTATCCGGCTAAGTGCATAATTTACTTAAAACACCATACAATAAGTGCATAATAGGACACATTGCAGTACCTGAAAAAGAATACACACAATGGGCTTGAACGTTGCTGAACCTGTAAAAACATTATTGCTATGCTAAAATACAGCAAAGACATAATTACGCACACATTTTAGTGCAATCAATTTCACATTTGCAAGCATAATGGGCTCAGATATACATTTGAGTCTCTCCTCATAGCTGCTTGGCATAAAACACTGGAACACAGTCCAAAATTCAATTGTAATCCATGTGAGGTAATTTTGTATTCCAAACAGGTAATGTGTAATCCACATGGATAATATAAAATAGCAAATAGAGAACCCTTTTTGCAAAGCGGGCTCCCAAATAACCTGAGAAGGGGGAAAAAGGAAAATAGGCGCGCTTAGGTGCAACTGGAAATTTTCTGCAGAATGGGGGGAGTCCTGACAAGCCATGTCCATCTGGGTGAGTGTCAAACGGGGGGCAATAAAAACAACATAAACTAAAAGCAAGTGCCAACTAGCTCTCACCCGTCAGGTGCAGTCCATGTTGTGGCTCCCATAGGGCCAGACCATGAGGTGTCCTTTAAATCAGCCAGACTGACAGCCAGTAGAAGGGTTCTTCAGATGAGGGATCTCCTCGCTGGAACTGCTGCTGAATGACATAAGAGGCCGCTCCTGCCTCCTGTAGGCCAAGCTGACTGCCGTGGTTAAGTTGTTCAGGCAAGGTTGCACCCAGGGAAGAACCGCCAGCTCCCCTGGCTGCTGTTGACTTCATTTTCCATGGTAGTTGGTACTGGATCACCGTGGACTGGAAAGTAAAGGAATGATGTCGTCAGCTGACCCAGGTGAAAGAACTGTGGTGGTGGTTATGGTGACAATCCAGGGATCAGAGGCTCTGGCTCTCCAGCCAAACTTCTGGTTGTGATGCAGGTAACAGGAGCTTAGATAATAAGGTAAACCCAGTAGCAAAGGGACCTTTCAGGGATGCCATGGGGGTATATTCCACCTGATACCCCACGTATAGGCTGTGACGGGGTTGGGGCAGGTCCGGCGTTTCACAGACCTGTGGTCCACAAAGTACTCCTTGCCGTCCTCATTGTCCGCAAGGAAGCCACAGCCTTGCTCCACTGAAAACCATAGGACGGTTCCCTTACGCCGCTCCAGTGTAGGGCCTCCCGGCTTCGGATGATCCATTACTTGGATGACCCAGTCCTCCACCGCATTCGTGTAGTCCCATAGGGTCTGGGCATGGGCCATTACTGATGCGGGCACAATGGGATTCTGCCGCATGGAAGGTGGTGTTGTTCTCCTACTGGGCGCTCCAGCCGCCTCTGCTGCACCAGCCGGCATGGCGATCATTGATTCAGGAGCAAGTGTGATTCTCTTGGCCAATTGTGAAACTCTGATGTCTGGAGCGGCCGGTGGTTCGGGGTACTAGCTACCAAACACCATCTCTCCCCACTTTGGTCGCAGTTGTTTCACCATGCTGTGGTATCTTGTTCACCGCTGGCTTGAACTGGAGAGGAGGTCGGAGTAATGAGGGAGGGGTCTTCACTCCCTGTACGTGCAAATAGTTAGCTCCCGGTGGGCTGGGCTGGTTTTTCCCGCTTCTGAGGGGGCCGTATCTTCACTTTCCCGCTCTTGATTGGGCGTATCTTCATTTTCTCGCTTCTGGGGGCCCGAGGGGGTGGGGCAAGAAGAATGCGTACGTAGCGTATGTAGCGTTGGCGTTCAAAATGTTAAGAACATTTAAGAATAATACGAAAACAGATTCGCTTAGGAGTAGGAAAAAAGGAGGATTTGTAACGAATCTATGAAGCGGCGAATAGATTCGCTCATCTCTACTGATTGGCCGCAGTGGTATCCTGGGTATACAGGGCATGTCATTGCTGTATTCAAAAAGATGATGTCTTGGCTGCAGTAGCGGGGAGAATTGAAGTGGCTCTTGATGAAATACAAGTGTATTTTTTTAATTTTTTCATAATATCTGCCTTGGGGGACATTTTTCAAACTATTCCTTCAAGCGATGTTTCTGTATGCGAAAGTGTCTCTTTGCTTGAATGATATATGTGTATAATGTGTGGAATTTGCTTTAAAAGGATTTTGAGTATAAAGTAAAGTAAGTGGTTAATGTGTGCGTATTGCGTCTAAATACTGACTAGTTTTATACTGTATACTGTACTTTTAACACTAACGCCAAATCGCCTGTTGCCAGCCATGCAGTTAGAGGTTGTCTGCCTCTTACTATTGATGACTTATCCTCAGGATATGTCATCAGCATCAGACCAGCAGGGATCCGACTCCTGGAACCCCTGCCAATCACCTCTTTGAAGAGAAGACAGCGCTGATACCAGAGCTGCCTTTTCTGCTCTTTTTAGCTGCAGTGGTGAGCAGGTGTAATTACAAGTATGGCGTCCCCAGTCACTTCTATTGGATGGCTCTGTGGTATTCACTTGGACAGAGCCGTCCAATTGGAGTGAATGGGAACAACATACTTGTAATTACACCTACTCACCTCTGCAATTGCTGTGGTGAGCAGAGAAGGCAGTACTCATATGAGGGCTGCGTTCTCTTCAAACAGCTGATCGGGGGGGGGGGGTTCCGGGAGTCAGAGACCCCTGCCAATCTCATATTGATGACCTATCCTGAGGATAGTTCATCAACGGTGAAAAGCAGACAGCCTCTTTAAAGGGACTCTGTTGTTATACTGCTTCGGTAACTTTTATCTCATCTGTATATTCACATTGGTTATCTGAAGCAAACCAGCTGTGCGATACCTAGAGAGGAATCTGGAGCATTCGGACCCCAGGACTAATCTTTTCTATGGATTGCATGGCAGGTTTGCAAGTGTATAGCAGGGGAACCCAAGTGAGTATTCAGATAGACGTTACTGTTACTGATGTGGATAAGAGTATGTATTATGGTTGGTCCCTATAAAGCTAGTCATGTTGACAAAGCATGGAGCGGTGGGTGCAGGGGGGAGGGGCACTCTCCATTCAAGTCAATGGCAGGCTTCACCATATCTGTAATTCCTGTTTTCTTCATTGATTCCATTCATTCTCTGCTTGGATGCAGCATCTGCCTTCTCTCAGGAGACCCACCTATGATATGTTTTTGGCTTATCCATATGCAATAATTGTCTAAAACGCCCTTTAGAAGGAAGATGGAGCTAGATAGTGCCTGAAATGTCAGTAATGCTGTTGGTTTAATCCGATGCTGGCTTATCTGACGTAATGGTAGAAAGTTATTTCTGTGTGTCTCGCATACGTGCCAGATATTCCTGAATAGGTTGTATTCATTGCCAGGAATTACGGTATACTGATTTTCTTAACAAACTGGTTTCAGAAAATGTTTCTTTTTTTTTTTTCCTTTCAGAATTCGTCCTCAGCTTGCCAAAGAAAAAATTGAAGGCTGTCATATTTGCACTTCCATGACACCTGGTGAACCACAAGTCTTCCTAGGAAAAGATAAGGCATTCACGTTTGACTATGTCTTCGACATTGATTCCAGACAAGATGAAATCTACTTGCAGTGTACAGAGAAACTTATCGAAGGATGCTTTGAAGGATATAACGCCACAATCTTTGCTTATGGCCAAGTAAGAACGCTAACACTGGGGTCCAAACTTAGATTTCTGATTTTAGAAATAACTTTAGAAAAACAACAAAATCCTGTAGGGCTGGGCCTAGGTAGTCAGAAAAGCGCTTACTATGGTAGTTACAGCAATGTTCAACCCTTCCTCTCTATAAACTGTATCGCACACTTGACCCTTCACTTTCCGCACTTCCTCAGTTGGCATAGCAGCCTCTGCCTAGTGGTCATAGCTGGACTTCTTTGTGACTACAGCAGGCCTTTTCCTAGCCCAGCTTCCCTCCCAGTAGTCCCATCATAGACCCCCACCTAGCTACCATTGACATGTACTTACTGTTTGCATGCCTGCAATGTACGCTCTTCTGGCTAGAAGTGGCATATGAACAGCCTCTTTCTGTCTGCCGTCAGTGGAATCTGAATAAGGGATTTATTTTTTTAAATAAGTAATTGCAAAGCCCTTTTTAAAGGGATAAATAAAATATATAGCCAGTTTAACCCGTTAAAAACACCTGCTGCTATTGTATTGGTGCCAGCTACCACACGGCACCTTGTGGTGTCCATGCCTCAAAGAGTCAGAGCTGTTCTGGCGGCAGTCTATAAACCATTGCCCATACAAAATAGAAAGCAAAGTATGTGTACCTAAACTTTACCTAAAATAATCACTTTATCTTTTGTGTTACGTTTTGTCTTTAGATGCGTTTTTCATATATAATTTGCCAAGCCTGTGACATGTAAGAATTGTAGACTGCCCCTGCAGTAGCTAGTATCTATATTGTTATGCTTTCTAATTTATTGCTGATGACACTGACTAACATCCGTTTTATTAAATATTAAGACAGGATCTGGTAAAACATACACTATGGGAACTGGGTTTGACGTAAATATAACTGAGGAAGAGCACGGAATCATCCCCCGAGCCGTAAGACATCTGTTCCGGCGAATTGATGAGCGGAAACAAGCTGCACTGGAACAGGGTCTCACGCCGCCAGATTTTAAAGTGAATGCTCAATTCTTGGAGGTTTGTTTCATACATGACTTTTTCTTATTAACATAAGTAATTACCGTACATTATAATAAGTTTATGTAGTTATTTCAGCATTTTATGGTCGGGCTGCCACTTAATTACCTTGCTGCCTCGGTGAATTAAAGTAATCCAAGTAATGAAAGAGTTGCAGCATCTTAGGGGAAAAAATTAGATTTATTGCACAGGGTTATTCAAAACCTTTGCTTTCTGCCCTTGTGTTTAGTGACCTGGTATTTCCTTCCAGTGCTGAACACACCGAAAAAAAAAAAAAACTGGATTATCAAATGTTGGCTGCTGTGGGTGTGCACATATGAATTACGTTACTTCATATTCTTGTTTTAGTATTTCCTGGGGGTGTCCTGCCTGCCGCAGCTCAGCGGGTGTCCTGCCTGCCGCAGCTCAGCGGGTGTCCTGCCTGCCGCAGCTCAGCGGGTGTCCGGCCTGCTGCCGCAGCTCAGCGGGTGTCCGGCTGCCTGCCGCAGCTCAGCGGGTGTCCTGCCTGCCTGCCGCAGCTCAGCGGGTGTCCTGCTGCCTGCCGCAGCTCAGCGGGTGTCCTGGCTTGCCCTGCCGCAGCTCAGCGGGTGTCCTGCCTGCCTGCCGCAAGCTCAGCGGGTGTCCTGCCTTGCTGCCGCAGCCTCAGCGGTGTCCTGCTTGCTGCCCAGCTCAGCGGGTCTGCCTGCGCAGCTCAAGCGGGTGTCAGCCGGTGTCCGCTGCCTGCCGCAGCTCAGCGGGTTTCCTGCCCCTGCCGCAGCTCAGCGGGTGTCCTGCCTGCCTGCCGCAGCTCAGCGGGTGTCCTGCCTGCTGCAGCTGTCTACCGATCACAACTCAGGAGACAGTTGAAGGAATGGAACTGAGCATGTGCATTCACTCTAGCGAGGTGGACAGAGAAATAAGAAAAAGAACAAACAGCAGGTGGCACTATACAGATACATTTTATTAAATAACTTAGCGGCTTCACAAAATATTTAATTACATACAATTACAGAAGTGTTCAGATCCAGGTGCAGAATATTTTTCATGGTAACTCCTTTAATACACACTTTTCTATTTTAGCTTTACAATGAAGAGATACTTGATTTGTTTGACACAACACGGGACATTGATGCCAGGAACAAAAAGTCTAACATAAAGATCCATGAAGATTCAAATGGAGAAATTTATACAGTTGGAGTAACGACACGTAATGTGGCCACGGAAGCAGAGGTGTGTGTGTTTCCTGGTGTTCCTGGAACTGGTTTTGTTTAATATGTTCTGCTTTACTCCTTTTTTCCATTTACACTGACAACAAGAAAAAGTATTAGTGTGTCAGTGATTTCCCATAGATGCGGTAATGCAGCCTAACATTCTCAATATAATACTAAAGGCAGCATTAAAACCAATAGCAGTAAAATCGTGCTTGCCGTTTAAAGGGATAGTCCACAATAAAAAAGGCTTTGCCTCTTTCCTGACACAGTACCATATCTCCCCATGGCCTGTTTCTGGTATTGAAACCCATCTCAGATAACTGAAGCTGATCTGCAGTACACAACACAGCTCATGAACAGCTTTGTTTTTGAAACCTGGATAATTTCTAACCTCTAAGTACTTAGGAATTTGTTTTATATAACAGCTTTTAAAACAAAGAAAAACCTCCTTTAAAGGGGTTTTCCGAGAGTTAAAGGGGTTCTCCAAGTTATATTTATTGATGGCCTATCCTCAGAATAGGTCATCAATATCAGATCGGCGGAGGTCCGACACCTCCGCTGATCAGCTGTTTGAAGAGGAGGCGCTTCTAAGTCTATAGGGAGCGATCCTTCCCATTGAAATGAATGGGGCGGTGAGGTGTAATTACACCTATTTACCACTACCCCCGTTATGGCTAGGATGTAAACAGTGAAGAGGAGGCAGCGCTGGCACGGCGCGCGCCTCCTCCTCAAACAGCTGATCGGCGGGGGTTCCGGGTGTCGGACTCCGCCGATCTGATATTGATGACCTATCCTGAGGATAGGTCATCAATAAATTTAACTTGGAGAACCCCTTTAACTACTGATGCACTGATGATATCCGATCGGTGGGGGTCTGACACCCGGCGCCCCCGCCGATCAGCTGTTTGAGAATGCACCGGCACTCCTGTGAGTCCCGAGGCCTTCTCTCAGCTTTTCCATGCCAGTGACGTCACGTTCATCGGTCACGTGACCTAGGAGCGGCTCAGCCTCATTCAGGTGAATAGGGCTGAGCGCGATACCAAGCACAGCCGCTGTCCAATATACGGCGCTGTGCTTGGTAAGCTGAGAGAAGGCCTCGGTGCTCACAGCAGCGCCGGTACCTTTTTTCAAACAGCTGATCGGTGGGGGTCCCAGATGTCGGACCCTCATCGATCAGATACTGATGACCAATCTTGAGGATAGATCATCATTAGTTAACTCCCGGAAAACCCCTTTAAGGGGAGCAGCGGTATAGTGCCGGTGCCACCTTATGGTGCTAGAAGTACAGCAGAACAGCTGTTCTATAGAGGTATAGTGGTGTCCGACCCCTGCCGATCAGATATTGATGGCCTGTCCTGAAGATAGACCATCAGTATTAAAATCCTGGAAAACCCCTTTTAGATGACTACCCAAAATTGCAGGCTTCTTGGGGGAACCTGAGCTTCTCAGAGAAGATGGCCAGTATGCATATTCTAAGCTTGTCACAGTGAATCTGATCAGGGTGAGCCGGTGGTCTTTTGGAGAGGCTTAGTTGCTTATGTCCTTGATGAAATAAATGTTTTTTCTGTAAGTAAAGTAGTCTGTATCCTTTTGTCGTCTTCTGTGGTTCTAGTCTCGCATGCTTCCAGTCTGCGCTGTAAATCAATTTCAGTCAAGTGATATATTGTGCAGCTACATGGCAGAGATCTCATCCGCTCACTGCAGCAATCAATAGGGAGTGGTTGCAGACCGGTTTTATCAGATGATGCTGTATTATATGGCCATGTGCAGCAGATTTATTTTCATTTAGCCTAGCCTTGAAGTTGGAATACTGCTACGTACACACCCATGCAAGACAAAATATACCGCAGTTCTAGTAATGTCAGTATACCGCAGGTGGCATATTCATATGCACCTTATGATCTAGTATACAAACGTCATGATCTTGAGCAGCTGACATTGTAAATTGTGGTCACGTTTATTTCCTTATAGGCTGACTTCACTTATGCGGCTTTATTCATTTTATTAACTGGTCATAAAGAAAGGACCTGCTTCTCTGCAGATTTTAATTTGCTGCGCCATGGTGAATGCTGTGGAGAAGGCATGAAAAATCAATCAAAATGGCGGATTATATAACATTTTATACCTCATAAAACAGTTTTCTTTTAGACAAGCCTTAAAGGGGTTGTGCCCATACAGCAACTTATGCTCGATCTACAGGATAGGGAATAAGTGCCTAATAGGTGGGATCCAGCTGCAGGTGCCCCCTCCCCCTATCCTGTGGGTGCTGGCAGTGGACTGCCAAAGATATGTATAGTCACCGGCCTCTACATAACTTCAGCATGTCCACCAACGATTCTAGATATAAGACAGCTTTCTTGCTGTCTTACATTTAGACCATTTTCTATGCCTAAACCAGGCATACAAAATGATGAATGAGATGTGCCATCAGGTCCACCCCCTTCCCTGCCCACGCCACGCCCTCTTTTTAAGACCTGGCATGAGCGGGGAAGAAGTCGCAGATTCTGCCGCAACATTTCACACGACAGAATCTGGTCCAGATATACGCCACTAAAGTGACCCCCATAGATCTTGTCCGTTTACGTCTTCGTAAATAAAAGTGAATTATCTCAGCGTTTTTTAAGGGTCCTTTACACTGCCTGAAGTTCGGGCAGAATATCTGCTGGTGTAAGGGTGCACCTAAATCGTTGTTTGCCGGCAGCAGATCTTGCTGTGTAAACAGGTGATAGAAACGGCAATCGCTCCTCCCTTTACTGTGGAGGGGATTGCTGCATGTAAATGCATTGCTCTCCTCCACTGACGAGCAGGCGATTGCCTGGAAGGAACTCTTCCTTCACGACAATCGCTTGCCACATCAGGCCGTGTGAAGAGGCTTTTAGAAACCAGATTGCTTGTATACATTGTTAGTAACACAATCTTTTTTCCTTCTAGATGATGCAGTGTTTGAAGTTGGGTGCCTTATCTAGAACTACTGCCAGTACGCAAATGAATGTGCAAAGTTCTCGTTCACACGCCATATTCACAGTCCACTTATGTCAAACCAGAGTTTGTTCAAAACTTGATGCGGTATGTATAATCTATCTGTTCCTGTAGCCAAAATCCATTCAGATTGGGGCAGATTTGCACCACATTCATCACAGGGAACCCATGTCCCATATTAGGCCATGCCCCATTCCTACAAAGCCGCACTCCCTTCCCAATAATTTCTGCCCTTTTTCGAGTAAGTAAAAAAATGGGGAAACCTTAGTTGTTCCAGTTTGCTCCACTTTTTGGCCAATTTTAGGCACAGAAACATTGGGAAATCTGGGCCGTTGTCTTTTTAAATAATTTAAGGACTTACGGAACCCGTTCAGTGCTGTTGCTGATGAAATTGTCATTTATGGCTGAGATTGTTTCACCCGTCGAGTGCACTGAAATAGCTGAACGAGCTCTGCTACGATGTTCCCCATAGTTGTGAATGGGATCTCTGGAAATGGCATGTTGATTCCATAGCTTCCAGTTAGAGAAGCAGTGCAGCACCTAAGCCTAAGTATTGTTAGAACTGCTGACCTGCACTTAACACATCGGTTACCCATGACCAGTGATACATTCATTATGTTACCCCCAAGACTACTTTTCTGTATTCATTAAAGGGGTATTCTCATCATAGACAATGGGGGCATATCACTAGGATATGCCCCCATTGTCTTATAGGTGCAGGTCCCACCGCTGGGACTCGCACCTTCATGGAGAACGGCCCCCCATACAAGTGAATGGGAGCGGACCACGCATGCTCGGCCACTACTCCCATTCACTTCTATGGACTCAACGGAAATAGCCGAGCCAGCACTCATAGAAAACGCATGCGGAGCAACCCTCCTTCACTTTTGGGGCTCCGTTCTCGATATAGGTGTGGGACCCACACCTATAAGACAGTGGGGGCATATCCTAGCGATATGCCCCCATTGTCCATCATGAGACAACTCCTTTAATTCCAATGTATCATTATTGATGACTCGTCTGGTTGTTGGTAAAGGAAGCTTAAGGTCCTTTTACACGGAAAGATAAATCGTATTAGCGATCATAGATGAACGATCGAATGATGCAATGTAAATACCGTTTACACTGAAAGAGAAGTCGTTCACAATCTTCGTACTTTCGGTCGTTTTATAATCGTTATTACGATCGTTCCTTGCTCCTTGCCATAAGCATTACCATTACCATCTGCCAACGACTAAACGATTTTCGTTTAAACTGGAAGATTTTCGAACGATGAACGATTAATTTATTGGCAGGACAAAAGATGCGATCAACGAGAAGCGAACGAAATCTCGTTCGTCGTTAAATCGTTACCCGTGTTTATACACATCAATAATCGTGCAAATCCGAACGTTTGAACGATTATTTGAACGATAATCGGCTCGTGTAAAAGGGCCTTTAGTCCTATGGAGCCATAAACAAATCATTCTTGCTTCTTGATTATCTTCTCTCAAAGCTTTTCCCCCCTTTTGTTTTACAGGAGAATGACTTGGATAATAGGATAACATCCGAGTCCACACAAATGAACGAGTTTGAAACCCTTACTGCCAAGTTCCATTTTGTTGATTTGGCTGGCTCAGAGCGACTTAAACGTACAGGAGCTACGGGAGACAGAGCTAAAGAAGGAATTTCTATCAACTGTGGTCTAGTAAGATTAAGGGCTTATTTCACAATAGACTACTGTATAACTAACGTCCCTGCCATTCAATCCACTAATCCCTAGTTTACAAAAAAAAGATACAGCTATGAAAGGTGATGTGAGCTTTATTACATTGGCAATAGTAGCTTTGGGACGTTACATAGAGAAGTGGACTTCTAGGGGTGTTTTTGTTTTGTTTTTAGGCAAAGAACGCTAAATAATGGTGGTACTACCCTCCATCATTATTTTATAGTATTCTTATGTTAATAAATTGAGTCATTTGCCTTATACATTGCATTTCCCACCTTGTTGTGAACTGTGAGCTATAGTCTCCCTTCATTTTCTTTTGGCTTAAAGGGGTTCTACACCCTTTTATTACTGCATCTGAACGGTGAGGGTCCAACTCCTGTAACCCCCACCGATCAGCTGTTTGAGAAGGCAGCAGCCCTCGCAGTAACTCGCCTCGGCCTTCTTGCTGTTTCCTGTAAGCTTCAGATGTTACCTGAAGGTGTATGAGAAATATAAAAAGGTGGCTTTATTTTGTGTCAAAATACAACATGTTGTAGCTCTTGGCATTTTTTTTTTTTTTGTTGCTGTTTTTCCATCTCCTCAAGGTGAAAAACATCAGGGAAAAAATGCCATGCAAACTTTGGTTCGGCAAAAATATGGCACAAAAAAATCACAACCACGTCCGCTTTGTGGTCTGCAGATTGCCTATCCCGATCGAGTACTTGCTGCCATTTTTTCTACACTCCTCTAGAAATGTCCTATCCTTGTCCGCAAAATGGACAAGAATAGGGCATGTTCTATCTTTTTTGCAGGGCCGCAGAATGGACGTACGGATGCGGACAACTGCATCTTTTGTGGCCCCGTTGAGATTAAATACGTTGTGGACCAAAATCCATTTGTGTTCATGAGCCTTAATTGTACATTGGTGTAGATTCTCTAATATGAGTGATATCTTATTTCACAGCTGGCCCTTGGAAATGTGATAAGTGCTTTAGGAGACAAAAGTAAAAAAGCCACACATGTGCCTTACAGAGACTCCAAGCTAACAAGGCTACTGCAGGACTCCCTTGGCGGTAACAGGTAAGAGATGATAGACATAGAGAGAGACAGACGTGTAGATAATATTTACAGGTATTTTCCAAAAGGTAGATGTTTTTGTTCAAATGACATGTTTCATTTTGTATTTTCTACGTTTTCTCTTGGGGCTGCAGCAAGTTTTCACTGAATCCACATTGGCAGTTTTATTGCTTTCTTACTTACATATAGAAAGAGACATAAATACTGTAGATCAAATAACTCCCATGGGTCTTTCCACACAAAAGCCTCTGACAAGTTGTACTTCTGGTGTTACAGTCACTGAGCAGTTATATATCTGCATAGCTTTGTAGAGGAGTGTTAGGAAATATCATGATATTATACTTTTGTGGATTTCATTTTTGTTATGCTGTATCAGTTTATGGAGCAGAAGTCCCTGTGCCTTCTCCATGTCTGTTTCCATTACTTCTCATAATGTATTGTAGAACAGAGCATCTGAGTCATCTTGGCACATTGTAATAGGAGATATCCCTGTTTCACTGTAACATTTTTTCCTTTATTTTTCGTAGCCAAACTGTAATGATCGCATGTATAAGCCCTTCAGATAGAGATTTTATGGAAACCCTGAACACCCTTAAATATGCCAATAGAGCGCGAAATATCAAGAACAAAGTCATGGTTAACCAGGACCGAACAAGTCAACAGATAAATGCACTGCGAAATGAAATAACACGACTTCAGATGGAGCTTATGGAGTATAAAACGGTAGGATGGGAGAATCCATGACATTCGTAAGGCTGGAAACTGAACAGACACCATTATAGTCAATGGTGTCTGTTTGGCTCCGTTACTTTCAGTTATGTGCCATTATTTTCACTGTTCTGCTGTTCTAATGGTGCAGAACAACAGAAATGACTAGTGTAAGTGTGAACGTGGCCATAATAGGTTATTAGATGTTATTTTCTACACTCCATTGGATACCTAAATAAAAGTATTGTCACGTACATGGAGCAAAGTAGTTTATTACTACACCGCCACATACATGTATATGATTGTAAGCTCATGGAGACACAGTCTGTGCCCCGAACTCTGCTGTGAGGCAGTGGCTGTCATTTACATAACTCTGATCTCAGCTCTTTAACGCCGTCAGTACCCTGATCGCTACTGAGGATGTTTGCTTTCAACAGTGATGGCTCCTCCTGGCATGTCATCTGCAGTGCCCTGTACACTCTTAGACAGGGGGTCTGGCAAAGGCATCCAGGTCCGTGCAGTGATACCACCTGATTCTTAAAGTCCAAAAAGGACTAATAAAAAGGAAGCCATAAATGAATAAATATCTGTAATAAATTAGTCAAATTCCACAAAATGAAGGAACATGGACCATATTTTTCAGACTATAACACTCATATGCCTATAGGACGTACCCAGATTTTAGACAACCCAAAATTGGGGCAAAAAATGTTTCATACTAGGCTATGCTGAACAAAAAAAAAGGAATTCTAGCACTGTTTACTTATTTTATAGAGCACGGACATTCTGTTAAATAACACGCTAATTTTTTTAGTTTGTTATGGATGTGGCAATACCAATTCTGTAATTTATTTTTATGTTTTTGACTACTGAAGGGAACGTCGAACATTAAGATGCAGAGACCTTTTAGCAAAAATTTTTTATTAATAAAAAGTGCATCTTATAGTCAGAAAAATACGGTACATGTGTTAAAAAAAAGTTTGTAACAAAACTAAGGTGAAATAGCTTTTTTGATGCATTATATCACTTTAAAAATATTTATCCGTTCAAGAGTTTGTCCAGCCGTTAATACTGATAACCTGTCGTCAGGATAGTTCATCAATATCTGATTGGCAGGGGTCCGACACCCCCGCCAATCGGCTGTGAGACGGGGAGGCAGCACTCCATGCGAGCTCTGCTTCCTCGCCATTACACTATGTCATTATGTCATTACACTTCCCATCAAACAGCTGATCGGCGGGGGTGCTGGGTGTCGGACTCCTGTCGATCAGATATTGATGACCTATCCTGACAATAGGTCCTCAATATTAATGACTGGACAACCCTTTTAAAACCTAATGCCTACCCCAATATAACAATATAGTCATAAAGCCAAAACTGTTCTGGCTGACAGAATGCAGGAAGGCAAAAAAAAAACGAAACGATTCTTGCGACCCTTAAAGGGGTTATACAACCCCAAAAATGCCCAGGCCGCAGCAGCTAACCGTCACGGGTTGGGGGATGGGGGTAGGGGACGGCTAGGGAGGCTCGTTCCTGTCGTGGCCTGCTATCGGATAGGTCATTAGTATCTGATCAGTGGGGCTCCAACACCCGGGATTATTGACTGTGCTTGGTATTGTGCTCATCCCCATTCACATCAGTGGGGCTGAGCTGCTTTTAGGCATATCGTCACTTGGCTTAGGGAAAGCGGCAAGAGGGCCATGGCGCCATGTAAGTGCCGCTGCCTTCTCAAACAGCTAAACGCGGGGATCCTGGGTGTCGAGCCCCCACTGATCAGATACTGATGACCTGTCCAGAGTATAGGTCATCAGTATTTACTGTAAGTCTTGGAAAACCCATTTAACTGTATTGTCCTCATATATGTTCAATAAGGTAATGGTGGGCATTTATCAACCTCTGTACAACAGAAATCTGCCATCAAAAAGTCACAGGATTTGGTGCACATCCTGCTGATGCAGAATTTTTAAACTTTTTCGGAGGTTTGCATAAAGCTTGTTACTTATCTAAAAAGTGCATGGAACCTAAGGGCAGTGCAAACTAGTGACAGGTCCCTTCGTCATTTTCGTTAATTGAAGAGCTGATTTGCTGAAGTCTTCTATTGAAGAGGTCCAGGGCCTGTCGATACTCTCCCCGCCCACCTACCACTGATTGCAGTAGGAAGAAAACTGTCAGTCAGTGGCGGGGGGGGGGGGATATCGGGAGCTCATGAATATGAGCATTGCATGCACTGGAGCTGTTACAACTTAGCAGTTAGGGCAGCATACAACTGGCGACAGGTTCCCTTTAATAAATGTCCACCAATATGTATATAAAATGTATGTACGTTGGTAGGTGATTTTTTTTTTTTTTTTATTTATTTATTTTTTTTGTTACTTTATAGGGTAAAAGAATAATCGATGAAGATGGAGTTGAGAGCATCAATGACATGTTCCACGAGAATGCAATGTTGCAGACAGAAAACAACAATCTGCGCATGAGAATTAAGGCTATGCAGGAGACCATTGATGCGCTAAGAACCAGAATCACGCAGCTCATGAGTGACCAGGCCAATCAGGTTCTTGCCAGAGCAGGTGCAGTATTCATTCATTCATTCATTCAAATAAGGTAGTTCTGATATCCTAGTGCTATTTTGTCTATAGACTTAGGGGGGAGATTTATCAAAAGGGTGTAAAGTAGAAATGGTTTCCACCTTTCATTTTCCAAAATGAAAGGAGGAATCTGATTGGTTGTGATGGGCAACTAAGCCACTTCTACTTTACACCAGTTTGATAATTCTCCCCCTTATTGTTTAAGAATACAAGAAACTACCATAAGGGCCAGTTAACACAAAGTTTGTTTTGTTTTTTTTGGAGCGTTTCTGCCACAATATCCGCTCCAAAAAAACGCTTCAGAACAACCTCCCATTCATTTCAATGGGAAGCAGCACTTGTAAACATGTGGAGAAGCAGGGGCAGAATCAGTGCTGAATTTCCCATTGAAATGAACAGGAATCTGAAAAGAAACAGCTCCATGTAAGTCCATGTGCTTTTTTTTTTCTCAGCGTTTTCAACACTTATTTTTTGCACATATCTGCTTCAAAAACCTCAAGCAGAAGATTAACCTTTTTAATGAAGTGAACACTAGTATTGCGCGAACTTGTGTTTTAAGTTCGGTGTCCAAAGTTCAGGTTATCGAAAAATCCCATTATGGATTCCGCTACCATGGACCATATGGTCCGTGATAGCAGAATCCTTAAAGGGGTATTCCCATCTTAGACAATGGGGGCATATCGTTAGGACCCGCGCCTATATTGAGAACGCAGCGGGGAGCGCTGCGCCTGGAGGACCCCGAGTTTCCCGGGGTCTGGCCACCACCAGGCGCAGCTCCCCGCTGCTCTCATAGAAATGAATGGGAGCGCACCGAGCATGCGCGACCACCGCTCCAATTCATTTGTATGTAGTCAACGGAAAATTTCGGCGGCCCCATAGAAATTAATGGAGGACGGTTGCGCATGCGCAGTGTGCCCTCCTTCACTTTGGGGGCTTGTTCTCGATATAGGAGATCCTAGTGATATGACCCCATTGTCCAAGATGGGAATAACCCTTTAACAAAATTCTTAGGTAACCCGAACCTTGTACGCAGAACTTGAAACACAAGTTCGCTTATCCCTAGTGAACACCCATTAGTTTTTAAAAAAAAAAAAAGGGTAAGAGTTATTTTGCACTGGAAAAAAACTAATTTTTTTTTAAGCATGGTTTTCAAAATCAGTCGTGTGTACTGGCCCTAATGGTGGTTTCACATTCAGCATTTTGTGGAGAAACACTGAAGTTTTGATGTAATTTTTTTTTTTTTAGCCAAATTTAAAAGTAGGTTCAATAGGAGTTAAAATATAAAGGAAAGACTTTAACTGAAATAACTGCATCAGATACCACAGTGAAATTTTTCCAAAAATTTCTGTGTAAAGCCTCCCTTAATTACGTGTGATCCATGTTCATAAATAGGGACTGTTCTCTTATATAAAGGGCAGTTCTTTTTTTTGTTCTGGCTGTTGGAACCTACATCTAATTGCTCATGGGAAAGACAGTCCCTTTTGTCTTCCATCAGTATTTTCTCTTGCGTCTCTTGTCACCACTCCCGCTAACACAGGGTCCTGGATTTTAACAATTTTTGGAGTCAGTAGTGTTTTTATCTAAAGTTGACATGCACTAGATATTGTTTTTTTTTCCTGGTTTTCTTCATAGGCTTCTCTTAAGAACTTCAGAAACGCAGGAAAATGCTTGTAATAAACGCCAGCAAACACGCATGTAAAAAACACAATTAAAAAGTCTGAGCAGGAGCCCTATTACACCTTAAGATAATTGTGAAGATCATCGCTAACAAGCATTCGTATGAACATTCGTTAGAGATCATCTGGCAGTGTAATACTGCCACCAATTACCTGATGAAGATGTAAACACTCGATCATCGGGAATTGGAATCCTTGTATGTCGGCGGCAGATCATGCTGTGTAATAACGATCTGCTGCCGGCAAACAGTGATTCAGTATGGGGAAGAGTGATGGCATAGCGATCACTCCTCCCTGTACAGAGGAGGAGATCGCTCCATGTAATAGCAGAGGTCTCCTCTGCTAGTGAGCAGGCGATTGCTCCCTTCCCGGCAGTCGTCTGCTTCATCTGCAGGTGTAATAGAAACCTTAGAAGTAATGCCACTAGTTCATGTCTTGTTATGACATGCCTATAGGTACGTTTTACAGAAAAATACAATTTGCCCCCATCAATTATTAGGTGTCACATATGAAACGTGGGCTGTAGACCTTGCAGGATTATAATGATGCCATTTGTTTTTGTTGTGAACCTGCTAATGTGTTGCCAACATGTCCCATCTAGGAACATGCCTGAGGGTTCTCTGTGGCTTCCCTAATTTTCCCATCACTTTTCCTCTCCAGCCCTCCTTATTGTTTTTTTGAACTTAGCCCTCCAGTGCTTTCTTTTACTTTAAATGCACACATCATGTCTTTTTAAACCGCGCCTGCAGTGTCTATCTTAGATTTCCCCATGGAAACGTCAGACACATGCAATTAACAGATGCCACCCATAGGCACTCATGCAAAAGTCTTTTTACTGGATACCTCAATATGGAATAGTGCAGTCTGCTGTGCTGTTCCATGCAAAAAATGGAAACCCTGGCAGATACAGTTTAATCTAGACCAGAATAACTCTGTTTTAGGCTGCATCAGTATAGTTGGGGCCTATAGGTCCTTTAAATGTTGCTGCGTAAGCTTTTCTAGGGCATACAGTGAACTTACCCAGCAGACGCAGTGTGACAAGATCCTAACTATAATGCAAAGAAGGTCACATTCCTGCATTTTATGTAGCAATGTTAGGGATTAGAAAGGAGATTCAGCAGAAAGTAATAACTCTGAGTGATGTAACAAATTATAATAATATAATTTTATTCAACTGCAACACTGTGATAAACAGCACAAAAGAGAGTCTGTGGAGCTGGACAAATGAATGCTTGTACTACATCGCTGTGAATGTGCACACTCAGCAGCCTGGAGCAGAGACGTGATTATTTAGTATAGGTGCCTGGTAGAGGAAATACAGTCATGTAGACCCTGATGGACCTTATTACACACTGCTGGCAATTCATTCATAACTAGTAGAGTAATGGCACAGCATAGTCATAGCGATAGATGCTCCACAACTGTTATTACATGGGGGATGCAAGTAGTTACTACAACAGACATGTCAGGAGAGGCGACAGGTCCTCTTTAATATGTAAAGCAGGTTTAGGGTGGGCGAGTGAAGTTAGGCCCGGCTATCTGCGTACTGTATATGAAGAATTGTCGTTTTGTGCTTCTAATTCTATTCCTTCCACTCTCCTCGTGTGTCCGCTTTAGTAAGTACTTGTATTTCTCTTGATATAACAATCCTGGAGCATCTTTATTTTTAGAACTCTAGGCTTGCTGTTCCTCTGTTATTCCTATGAATTAAGTGACTGATACCATTTGGGACGTTGTCCCTGCACATTGCTGACAATGCCATTCTGTGTAGGTACACAGCCCTTTGTGTGAAATATTCCAGAGGAATAACCGGAACAGCACAACCCAGCGTTATGAGCAAACGTGCTCGGGAGTCTTTGTGTCTTTGAGAATAAACAAATGTATTAAAGCTTACATGTCAGAAATGCTGTCGGGTCCTTTTAAACTTCAATCTTTTTTTTTTTAATCATTTTTTAAAATGTTTTAATAATATTTTAATTGCAGGTGACGGGAATGAAGAAATAAGCAACATGATACACAATTACATCAAAGAAATTGAAGACCTGCGGTAAAGCACTTTAGTGATATTATCCAATCAGTACCATAATTATCAGAGTCACTTAGAAATTCTTTTACTCTTTAGGAACAGTTGTGCCATATTACAGATGCACACCTGTATTACAGAGTTATCAGCCTCTAAATTCTTGGCTTAAGCTGCCATCTACTGGTGATGTTTAGAAATTACAATTCTAAAAAATGTTAATTAAAGTGTACCTTTAGTTTAAAAAAAACCTTTTGGTATGTCATAGTGACATATCAAAGGTTTTGATTGGTGGGAGTCCGAGTGCTGAGAGACCCCAGTTGATTACTAAAATGAGGTGCTAGACGTGCATAGGAAGAGTGCTGTCTCTCCCCAGTGCTGAAGTCAGGCCCAGTAGAAAGTCTATGAGCTGGTTCACTGTCCCTCTCTGAGTTCTGCTAACTCCTCATTTTAGATAGTGGTGGGGGGTCTTAGCACTTGAACCCCCACCAGTCAACACTTTTTGTGTTTCTCAATAAGTACAGGTACACTTTAAAGATAATGTATAAAATACTTGGTCTTACATACTACAATGTATAAGAAAAACATGCCTTAAACTTAATAGGGTTCACATTTTACAGATTTTCAGACTTATAAAGTATTTTTTTAAATGGGTCTTTCTAAGATTTTCTTTTAGAGCTGCTTTTATTCTGATAATATGTGCACGTGGGGACGGGGCAATTTCAAAATACAGCAGCAGAGAGTCAAGAGAAATAAAAAGCGATAACTTATTTCAGCTCCAGAAATACTGCACATAAGAGATACTGGCGCCAATTTATGTTGGCTGTTCCTTTTTTTTCTTCTGTGATCAGTGCGAAATTTTTAGAAAGCGAGGCTGTGAATGAAAATCTTCGGAAGAGCTTGTCAAGAGCTTCATCAAGAGCCTCTTATTTCTCTTCTCCATTCTCTGGCTCCTTGATTCCTGCTGAAAAGGAAACCACTGAAATAATCGATATGGCAAAAAAAGACTTACAAAAATTAAAGAAAATTGAAAAGAAGAAAAAGAAAAGGTAACGTCATCCTTTTTCCATCCTTTTTGTGTTTTTGGTTCCCCCAGTCACTCTTATGATTGCATTAGCTTTGCACTGTATGATAGCTGAGAATGCTGCATGATTTTACACTGCATGAATAGCTTGTGAAACGAATGTTCTTGTAGATATAAGATTATGATACAGTTTTAGACTTGGCTACAAACCGCTACGATGATGCTCCACAACAAGGTTAACGTATTCAGAAGATCAGCACTTATTAGTTGCTACGAGCAGTAAGTTTACATTCTCTGTTGTCATCACTGAGTTCCAGTGAACCGAATTCCTCATTCACACGACCGTATTTTCGTTCTGCTGTCCGCATCTGTTCAGCCATGACACAAATTACAGAACATCTGTTTTGCAGACAAAAATAGGCATTTTGACAATGGGGCCCGTGTAAAGTGAGGGATGCACACTGCCAGTATCCGAATTTTGCGGATCTGCAGTTTTTGCACCGCAAAACGGATACAGCTGTGTGAAACTTTTCCCTTTAAATGAGTCCTGTGGTTAAGCAAAGTAAGTGTAAACACTTATGAGCATTTGTGCAACCTTCACAGAGCATGCCCACAAGATTCTTCCACAGAAGGCAATGAGTCATCTCCAGACTACAGGTTCCTATGGTCCATGTAGCTTCATATCTATGAATGGGCTCAGACTAGATGGCTGTGCTCATAAAACTGTATTAGATAAAAAAAACAGATTAGAAAAAATATGTACCAGTATCTAGTTTGAATTAGGTGATACAAGCCCATGTGCTTGTCACTAAATTAAATCTTGTTTTTGTCACAGTCTGCTTTGTGACCCGGAGCAGTCAGAGGACATCTTTATTTTTTTTTCCCGTGTCCTATTAAAAAATTAAAGCTGATCTTTACTTTGCTTGAGGCAGATACTTTAGGTGGAATTAGGTGGAAAATTTAAAATTTGCGCTGTATTTTAGTATATTTACTGTACTTGTACATTCTGGTGAATGCAGGGTAATGAGTTATGTGTCAAGTAATAGTCATTTTTTGTATTAGTTGTTTTTGTTTTTTTTTGTCTAAATTTGTAAGATCAAAACCATTTCTAGAAGTTGAGTTTCCCTGAAAAGCCCTTCCCCTTGATCGGTATATTAGTTGCATTCATTGAATTATTGAAGAGAATGTCAAGCCGTATTCCGTTTGAAGCCTGTGTGTAGTAGGCCGAAAGACATTCTACAGATTTATGGGCATCCTGAATTGTCAAAGCATTCTATGCCATGTAAATCTGCAGCCGCCCCTACAGCCTTTCCTTCTTGTCTGACAGGGCCAGGTTCCTGCACCCTAATCTTGCCTGGCCCTGTCCATCAAAAAGGAGATGGAGGGATCGGTATAAGAAGTAGAAGGAATAATGTGCGCTTAATTGATCATTTGCATTAGATTGAACCAATGGATCTCCAAGTAAAAGGCATCATAAGATTCTGCTGACCTAGGCCTGCAAGGCATTATGTCTGGGTTAACAGTGGATTTCCTGGTGACAAATTCCCCTTGACTCAGGTTCCAGACAAAAACTGTTGGATTAAGATATTTACTCTGATGTGGCCATCACAGTGACAGCTCCTGTCCATATGCCGAATTAGAGCGTAAGGCATTTTTTATCAGTGAAAAAAATGTCACTAAGACATCCGTGTGACCTAAATGCGGAGGAGGTTAAAGGGGTATTCTGATAATTGCAATGTATTCCCATTCCATAACTGCTACATGACTGGGCTTCCATGCACCAATCACTGCAACGAGGATCTCATGTTCCTCATTCCCCTCCCTATCTACATGACTGCAGCCAGGAGGAGTTAAATGGAGCAGTGGTTGACGATCGGCAATCACTGTCTCTGGCAGCACTTGGTCATCTTTGTCAGTGAAATAGATAACTCCATTCAACTCCATAGGACACAACCCCCCCCCCCCCCCCCCCGCCGTTCTGGTGGTCTAGCTTGTAATTAGTGGCATACCCCTTTAACGTATACCTCTGTTGTATGTCTGCAGATAATAAAGTTCAGTGTAAGAATAATGAAGAATTGCTAACAGTATTGTACAGGCTGTGTATTGATGGCAGCAAGTTCATGCACCATTCTTGCCCTTGTAACTTTCATTATTTGTCTGGTCTGTCCTTCATTGGTTTGCCTTCCTATACTGTACTTCTGATTTTGAAGGCTGCAGCAGCTTCAGGAAAGCAATCAAGAAGAAAGAAGGTTGGAATACTCCCATTTATCTCTGTTTCACTGATTTTTATAGATTATCGATTTATACAAAGAGAACACCTAACTAGAACAATCCTTAACCCAATGAAATGGCATTGTGTTCCAGATATGTCTTATGGAGCAAAGTGTTTGATGTTCCTCAAACGTATGTGTTATTAGTGACACATACAACTCCAGGGTAGGTTAAGGGTTTTCCCACAAATACCAGGCAGCCATTTTTTGATTGGAAGTGGTTGTGAGAAAATTTAACACCGAGCAGCCATAACAGTAAAACCACTGACAGGTGAAATAATTGAATATCTGGGGACAATGGCACCTATCAAGCAGGGGGAACTGTCAGTTCTTGAAGCTCGTTATGGAAGCGGGAAAAATGAACAAGCATAAGGATTTTAGAGACTATAAGAACGGCGAAACTGTGATGACTAAATAACTAGGTCAGAGTACATCCAACCAGTAGGACTTCTGGGTTGTAAAAAGTTGATGTTGGTTTTAAAAGAAAGGTGGCAGAACAGACAGGGTTGATTCTAATTAATCAAATCATCTCCTAGGCCAGGAGAAGAAGCCACCACCTACCGTATTGTTGAAAAGCCCTGACATCCTACTGGGCCCTGTAAATCTCCTGCCGCACCGCTGCGAACCTCAAATTTGGCTTGGGGAGCAGCTACTGCGCACGTACCGCTATACTTCTGGGAGCAGATACTGTGCAAGTGCCACTACTGGGAAGTGTAGCTTATTGAATAGCTCAGTGGTTATACAAAAGTTTTAATTAATTGCAATTACAAAAGTATTCAGATCCAGGTACTGGTTTGAAAACTGTGGAATATTTTTTGTGGGACAACCCCTTTAACTGATGCTCTCGTCTTGGTGCCAGATATCACAGAACACATTCAGAGGTTTTGTTTAGTCCATGTCTTGATGGTTCAGAGCTATTTTGGTGGCACAAGTAAGACCTACACGATATTCGGTTGGTGGTTTTAATGTTATGGTTGATCAGTGTAAGTCATAGGTACCAAGATTTCCAGTTTTCAAACCATAACAAACACTTTGCGCCCATAAAAGAAGTTGCTGGATTTTCTTTGCTTTGTGGGATATATTGTGTGCTTCGAGTAGGTTATGCTGAATCGCTTCACAAAACCACTCTAGCACAGACTATAACCAGATTATTGAGCAAGAGCTATCCTATCGTTTCAAGCACAACGCATAAATTGCTGATATTAGAAGTAATACCTGTCTTTGTATTTTAATAAATGAAGCATACCTTGGCTGTGAAGCATGTGCTATGTTCAGTACCTTCGATTCCGGGTTATTCCCAAGCGTTTTGGGTCCCACTCTGATTAATTCCTTAAAGGGCTTGTCTGGGCTACAGATATTGATGACCAATCCTCATTATAGGTTATCAGTATCACATACGTGGGGGTTGGTCACCTGACTGTTTTTGGAAGCCGTGGCACCATACAGTGTACAAAACTGAAAGTAGACTGCTCCATACATTGTAGTTTCCGGCGTACTTCAACTCAACACCCATTCACTTGATCATCATATTTAAGGTCATCAATACTCAGGTCCTGGAAAGCCCCTTTACGGAACCATCTGTGAACTGGTACAGAAACAGCTGAATTTACTGTTTAATGCATTTTTATAACAATTTCTGCAGAAAAGTCAACATTTAATATCAGCCCTTAATGCGTGTGGCCAGTGTTTTTTGCATCTGTACTAAGCCGTTCTGCTGGTTGCCATCCACACATCCTTGTTGATCTAACTTCTCTTTTTTCACTTTTTTGCTAGAAGGACAGTGACACACAATTTATTTTTGACTCTTTACGTGTTTCAGTTTGTCATTTATGATGTGCCTCGTGACAGAAACATGATGAACACAATGTGGCAGATTTACTGGGGCTATTCTGCACGAATTCTGGTGCAAATGTCATATGAGGCATTTATTATGTTTTAGGGCCTGTGCACCTTGATAGAGTCTAAGATCCTTTTCAAAAGTGTCTAGTAAAGAAAGCATAGTTTTGTTGAGAAGTAAAACAAGTCGGCTTTCAGCCGGTACAAGGAAGAAAAATACCTCTTAAGTACTTACAAGGTACACCAGTGTGCGCCCCTATCTTATATTAGGCACATTTTTTCTGGCTGGTCTAAGATCATGCTGTCTAAATATTTTACAGCATTAGTAAATCTGCACAATAAATAGAAAAAATGTCATTTTTCTTGTCAGTGGCACGTCACTGGTATTTCTCCATTTCACTCGGTACAGCTGAACTAATGGCTGCTTAAGGGGGTTGTCCGGTTTCATGATATTGATGATCGATCCTCAGGACATGTCATCAATATCACATCGATGTAAGTGTGCCTCTGCACCCCGACCGATCAGCTGTCTGTAGGGGGACGTGGCACTCATGCGTGTGCTACATCCTCCTCTGTTTTTACCTGCACTTCGTCTATCTTGTAGTGGTGGTGCAGTGTAATTACAGCTTCCTCTCCCCTTCCAGTGAATAGGAGAAGAAGCTGTAATTACACTGCACTGCCGCTTCATTGAATATGGCGTGGAGGTAAATTTTGACGAGGATGCAGTACTGACTCGAGCCCCACAGCCTTGTGAAAAAAAATGAATCAGTTGGGGCCCCGGGAGTTGGGCCCCCATCAATCTAATATTTATGACCAGTCCTGAGGATATGTTATCAATGTCATGAAACCTGACAACCCCTTTAGGTGAATATCACATTTTGTATGTCCTATGAAAGGGTTACTTGGATATGGTATAATATGTAGTATTTTTTTGCTGTAGTGCAGATACTGGCATTTGCCTAAATAAATCTATGGTCAACAGATGGTTTTAACCTGAAGATCTAGAAACCGCATAAAGAATGCTTTAACTATTCAATAAAGGTTTTTCCGAGACTTTTTAACTTATGACCTATCCTCTGGATAAGTCATCAATTTTTGATCGGTGAGAGTCCGACACCCAGGACTCATGTTTGAGATGACACTAGCGCTCCTGTAAGCTCTGCGGCCTTATCGCAGCTTTCCCTCGGCCAGTCACATTCTTCGGTCACAGAGCCTTGATGGAGCTCAGCCTCATTGAAGTGAATGGGACTGAGTTGTGATACCAAACACAACCCCTATATAATAGAAGTCGTTGTGCTGGTGCCTTCTCAAACAGCTGTTTGGTGCTGGTCCCCACCAATTAGATACTGATGCCCTAGCGAGAAGTTAGGTCATTAGTTAAAGTCTCAGAAAAACTCTTTATCTAGTAGCATTAAAAATAAGCTTGAATTCTGACTTTCATGTTTCATATATACGAGGATATTTATATTTATAATATATCTACATTTTTATGTTTAAAAGCAGATTTTTAGTATTTTTGAGTGCCTATTTGCTAAAATAGAAAATAAAAATCCTCTAGTGAGCTTCAGGTTAAATGTCCCTGAGTCATATATTTCATATGTGCAGATAAAAAGGGCTGTAAAGCCATAACCATAGTTAACTGTAATGGCAGATGTCAGTACTTCCACTTGTATATGTATATATCTGCTGTACATCAAAAAACATAATAAAAGCTGGATAAATAATGCCGAGACCACCCAAATAGTGGTCCTGTTTAATGTATTTGGATGATAAATAACTTTATTTGCTAATTGAATTATTGTTACCTTAGCACAATGCAGAAACCTCTAAATG
Source organism: Rhinella marina (assembly GCA_900303285.1). Taxonomy (NCBI): domain Eukaryota; kingdom Metazoa; phylum Chordata; class Amphibia; order Anura; family Bufonidae; genus Rhinella; species Rhinella marina. Next base: position 389,049 of record ONZH01017175.1, read on the forward strand.
CATAAGGTGCAACAAAGCGCAATGCAAAAATCTATTTGGTTTTAAATACGTCCTGTTCCCGTAGTGTTGTAAAAGATGAAAACATGGAGAACGAGAAGTCTGAAGAGAGAGGCCTTACAGAGAAAGAATCAAATGATCTAGATACTGTGAGTATGAAGAATATCCCACGTACAGAAAATACTGTGTGTACTGGATTTGCATGTTGCTGTGTATATAAGAATTGGGGAAATGTGTGCGGTTTGTAAGGGCTTCTTATGTAGAAATTTCAATAGGATTTGCCTAAAGTGGATGTGGGTGGAATGAAATAATAAAAGGTGCAGTAGTCTCCTTGTATATCCCGCTATAATTCCAGTACTTTGTTTGCTCTGCTACAGTGATGATGTCATGTCACCTCAGCAGCTAATCACTGGCCTCAGTACTCCGTTGAGGACACTGATTAGCTGCAGTGAAACAAAATACTTACCTTTCCTGTTGGAGCGCTGCTCCACAGCTTCTTCAACTTGATCTCCGCGTGCTGCACTGTCGGCCTGACGTCACGCAGCATCAGGTCATAGTGCACTCATACGTGCACTATGTCCTGACTATGTGTCAGGGCTGAAAGTGCAGCGCACGGGCCGGCGGGTGACCACGGAGCGGTGAGTAAAATAGCAAGCTGTTCTATATTTTCTTGTGGAGCCGCGGCTCGGCAAGATCGCACGCCGCCCATTGAAGTGAATGGAGCCTCATGTATTCCGCAAAATTGTCTAAAAATTATCTAGCAGATTTTCAGATTATTATCTGTTTCAGATTATTAAAAGATCAACTTGTAGGATAACAGGCCGAACTGGATGGACAGATGTCTTTTTTTGGCCTTATAAACTGTTACTATGTAAAAGAATATATTTGTCATTTAGCATTTTTGGATCCTTGTCCGTGCTCCAGACTAAAAAAAATACCTAGGAGCCGTTGGCTCCTGAACTGAAAAATTTAGGAGCCAAATTAAATTTTTAGTCGCCAAATTTAAGGCTGGAGCACTAGACAGGGGGAGACGTTACAGGCGGGAGCACTAGACAGGGGGAGAGACGTTACAGGCGGGAGCACTAGACAGGGGGAGACGTTACAGGCGGGAGCACTAGACAGGGGGAGACGTTACAGGCGGGAGCACTAGACAGGGGGAGACGTTACAGGCGGGAGCACTAGACAGGGGGAGACGTTACAGGCGGGAGCACTAGACAGGGGGAGACGTTACAGGCGGGAGCACTAGACAGGGGGAGACGTTACAGGCGGGAGCACTAGACAGGGGGAGACGTTACAGGCGGGAGCACTACACAGGGGGAGACATTACAGGCTGATAGGGGCCCATATACATCATTTTTCCTTGGGGGACAAAATGCCACATCAGCCCCTGTGCACAAGGTAACTCAGACCACCCACTCAGTCTAACGCACTTACCACTTCTATATCAGACAGCAGTTCTAGGAGGTAGGTGATCACTCTACAGGGCCGCTCAGAGGGTGCTATTAGAGGGGCAGTCATTGGGCATTACAGGCTTGGTGGGCACTTTGGGGGGTATGAGAACAGTACTACTGCCAGCTGGAGCCCTGTTAAATGACGCTGTGGTGCAGAGCTGAAAAGGTTGCAGAACATTATAAAGCACTATGGTGCAGAGAATTTGGTAGCTCAGGTGGGCAAGGCTGTTTAGGATACTGATCTGCAGAACATTACATAGCACTGTGGTGCAGAGCTGAGCAGGCTGCAGAACATTACATAACACCGGTGCAGAGCTGAGCAGGCTGCAGAACATTACATAGCACTGTGTTGCAGAGCTGAGTAGTTTGCAGAACATCAAATAGCACTGTGTTGCAGAGCTGAGTAGGCTGCCACCAGGGTCACGCAGGACACTTCGTTATGGCAACCTCCGCACGGGTCACGCAGGGTAGATGATGAGACACTGCGCCTTGTCTCGTATACTCCTATGCCTCAGTCCAGTAAATGACGCCGCAGACCTCGGGCCCCATCTCTCTGCCCCTTGTCCCGTGCGGCACCATGATGAAGAAGGGGGGGAGTGGCCACTCTAGTGCGGCCGGCTCAGTCCCATAATGTTACAGTCCCCGCCTCCTCAGGCCTGTGCGGCGCTGTACGATACCGCTACCAATGAAGCCATAGTCCCTGCCCCTCAGGCCTGTGCGGCGCTGCCTGGTCCTGCCCCTTCCGTGGCATCAGACTAAGGTCCCGCTCTCCTGTGCGGTGTGTATCACAGGCCCTTCTTCTCTGCCATGAACGTTCAGGGTTGAAGAGCGTGAAGCGGGACAGTACGGGCGGAGCACTACACACTACAGGCTGTGACAGCAGCGCGCACATGTTCTCTGATACTAGGCTGCGCAGCAGCGCAGCCTAGTATCGGTAACTGCCGGGTCTAGGCGCAAATGGCGACAAGACTAAAAAGTCTTGTCGCCATTTGCAAATTCTGAGTCGCATTGGCGACCATTTTGGTCGCCATCTGGAGCCCTGCTTGTGATATATTCAGTCATTGACAAAAAGTAATAATGCACGCAGATAGAAATGTCAGATTGCTGCAACACTCTGCATGTAGTTATGTGTCATTCAGATGTGTAAAGAATTAAAGGTATGGTCTGATTAGACTCTGGATCTTGCTACAAAAGGTTGTAAAAATGCTTCCGCTGCTGCTCTATAAAAAGGCTTTCAGAGGCCGCTTCTGGGTAGTATACCTCATAGTGAGAGATCATTGACTGCTAGACATGTCTTTAGGATGCATCGAAACATAGAAGATTGACGGCAGAAAAAGACCACCTGGTCCATCTAGTCTGCCCTTTTATTATCCTTTTATTTTTATCTTAGGATAGATACATGTTTATCCCAGGCATGTTTAAATTCAGTTACTGTGGATTTATCAACCACCTTTGCTTGAAGTTTGTTCCAAGCTTCTACTACTCTCCCTCTTTCTGCTTGTTATGCCTCTAGCTTTGCAGCCAAGCATACGATTTGCTTTTCCTACCACCTGGCTGCATTGGTTACTCATTTTGAGGCTGTTAGAGATGACTACCCCCAAATCCTTCTCTTCTGAAGTCTTTGTTAACACAGAACTGCCAATACGATACTCAGATAGAGGGTTTCTTCTCCCCAAGTGCATTATTTTACATTTGGAAACATTGAACTGCAGTTTCCATTGTTTTGACCACTTATCTAATAAACTCAAAATCTCAAAACTCAAGATGCACTCAAAAACATTTTGCCCAGTTGATAATACTTTGAGATGGAGCACATCATTGGACAGAGAAAAGCGGGATTGAGCTTTTGACAAATTGCCTGCCATCTAGCTGTTGTGACCTAGCTGTTAGGAGGTGTTGGGCACAGTGGTTATATGAGGGCACAACACATAGCAAACAGGCTCTGGACAGCCCAGAAAGACCACCACTAAAGAAGATCATTTGATCTGCTGATAAATATGAGCAGCTCTCAACATTTCATTGCCCACAATCCAGACACAACCTCCGCCTGGAACATTTCCAGGCTGTTAGCAGAAGAAAATTTGGTGTCACGGCACCCATTACATGTCCTGCCATTGACAGACAGTGAACATTGCCTTCCTTTGCAGTGGTGTCATGAACAAGAAGCCTGGAATGGTAGAGACTGGAACCATATCATCTTTAGCAATGAACCCAGGTTCTTTTTGGTATCTAATGATGGTCAGGTTTGAGTATGGAGACTTCATGATGAACACTTCAATCCTCCCTTTGTTGTGAAGGGACAGACTGTCCCAATTGTTGGGGTGATGATCTGGGAAGCCATCGCATATGACAGTTGGTCATCCCTAGTAGTGATACGAGGGACACTAAAAGCTCAGTTATACATGCAGGACGTTATGTGGCCACATGTGTTGCCTTTCATGGCAAGGCTTACAATTGGCATTTTTCAGCAGGATAATGCTTGTCCACACACAGAAAGGGCTTTCCAGGAATGTATCCACCATGGGACTAGCTGGGATGCCAGCTTCAACAACCTAGGAGTGTGCAGGATCTACAGGCCCAGCTGCAATATCTGTGGACATATCTGTCGCAGGATACCATACGGAACCTGTACACCATTTCCAACCGTATATCATCTTGTATCCAGGCTAGAGTCGGCCCAACAGGGCACTAAAGCTTTTTTTGTACAGTTTTTCCCAATAGACATATCTTTTCACTCTAATATTATAATCACTTACATACATCATAATTACATTCACACATAGAAAGTTTAGTTCCATTTCAAAAACTTCTTGGTACATTTGTTTTTGTCAGTGAGTGTATTTATGACATTTCGTCATGCCACGTTCAGTTTCCATAACTGTGATTTTTGTGATTAGCGTGGAAATAGCTTTTACTTTTTTCTACTACATTTATGTGTCCAAATTGTTTCCAAATATGATCTATAACTTTATTAAAAAAAACACATCTGCATAGAAAACTGTATTTTCTGTAAGTCTGAAATGTTAAGTGAATGCCAAATGATAACTCTTTGCAGGAAGAAGGACATGATGGGAGTGATCATGAGGAGGATGAAGATGAGGAGGAAGAGGATGAAGAAGATGCAGATGGAGCAGAAAGCTCAAGTGAATCGGATTCAGAACTAGATGAAAAGGGTATATATTTTGTTTACATGAAAGCAAAATGAGCTCAGTACCTTACACAAGATTACAATATATTCCATGCCGCAGTTGTGAAGGTTTCCAGTAGGAGCACACCTGCTACTTGGCCTGAACTCTTCAGTAGATACGTTCATGTGTCTGGCAGATGCCACTCTTTATGTTGGAGCAAATTGCTAGTACGTTACATAAAAATACAACAGTATGTTATGTGGGCCTATGACTATAAGAATGCTCTGTCAAAGTTTGTAATTAAAAACTCCTAAAAAGTGCACCCTGCAATGCCAGTAGTATCAGTCATGTACTTTACAGATACAGTTAAACCTTTCTAAAATGAAACGACAACCCCTTATCCAGTCCAGATTTCCAGGGAGATTTTCAGTTTCACCATGTTTTAAAGGCTATGGATAGCTTCAGGGATTTTTTTTATGATTGCATTTTACTCTTTTTGGGCTAAAAATAATTTTTCAATTAGTCTTTATTAAAAATGTTCAGCCATTTCTGAGATACAGGGGTTAAAATCAGTCTGTTTCAAAGATGTTACTTTCTGTTTTCTTTAAATCCCGTCATATGATGGCTCATGTGTAGGGCTTATCTCTGATCTCCTGGCCTTATAAACGCACATTATTGCTCTGTTCTTATCAAACTGGTGAGTATATGGCTTAAATAAGTGTTTGATTTTTAACCCCTGTAACTCAGAAAGGGCTGAACATAATTAATAAAGGGCAATTGGAAAAAATATTTTTAGCTTAAAATGCAAGTTTTACATAACCTTTAAGCATGCTGGAAATCTTCTTTGAAAACACCACCCTGCTGCAAGACAGCTTTTCTGTGCAATTTCGGCTGGCCACTTGAAAGAGGTTTCAAACTAATCATCTCCTGCATTTAGTTTGTTTTACTGTACTGAAATAATTGTCTTTTACTATTCTCCTTTAAAGAAAACTACCAAGCAGATCTAGCAAACATCACCTGTGAGATCGCCATAAAGCAGAAACTTATTGATGAACTGGAGAACAGCCAGAGAAGACTGCATACCCTGAAACAGCAGTATGAGGAAAAGCTGATGACCCTGCAGCATAAAATTCGGGACACACAACTTGAGAGAGATCGTGTTCTTCAGAATATGGGTAATAACATGCTTTTATTTGTCCTCTGAAGCAGGTAGTAAATGTAGAAGCAGCCATAACCCCGTGGTTATTTCATTGTTCTTGTATTTTGCCGTATATATTTTGTTTGTTCTATTAACAGGAGTAGTGTGAATATGAACTTTGCTCCTGCCAGTTCAATGAACGTGGAGTTCCACTGTAAAGTGCTCTCTGCCTTGTACCACTTTATAGATCATTCTCTCTGCTTTGAGTGACAGCTATAGTGGCCCCATGATTGGATGCTACAGCTGTCACTCACAGTGAAGAGGCGGGTCTGTGAAACAACTGAATGCAGATAGCACTTCACAGTGAAGCATTACTGCCTGGGCACTTGCAGGAGTCGTGCCCATCAGATCAAAACTTCATATTCACATTGCTCCTGATATTAAAACTAAACAAAAAGTGTGTTTCTCCTGCTCACTCCCACCCATGCATGCTGCTGTCAGCAGTTTTCCATGGTCACGGCTGCTGACAGGGTCCCTTCCTGAACCTGTTGTTGCTGCTGATAGGTAATAAGAATAGCCAACGCAACCTACATCACGTACTCCTAGCTTTAAAGCAAAGATCTGAGTTGAAAAGATAAAAGAAAAAAAAGGTGTAGGATACAGCATGGCAATCACAACTCAGTTTTTGCAAGATAATAACCTTTTAATATCTTACTTAGATTACATCATTATCCACCAAAGATGAAACCAATTGCAAGCATAAGATTAGACATGAAAATTGTCCTTGCGCCTATTACTTTCTTCTTATATAATAGTTATTGAAATCCCCTTCATCCTGCTCATCACTAATTGGTGGAAATTTTCCTTTAGGCTCAATGGAAACCTGTACAGAAGAGAAAACCAAAAAGATAAAGACAGAGTATGAGAAGAAGCTACAGAGCATGAATAAGGAACTCCAAAAGCTGCAAGCCGCGCAAAAGGAACATGCCCGATTGTTGAAAAACCAGTCCCAGTATGAGAAACAAATGAAGAAATTGCAGCAAGAAGTTGTCGAAATGAAGAAAACAAAGGTAAATTCAACACATCATGACCGTTATTAGGCTTTTATTGTATGAAAGCTGACACTGTGCCAAAGCACCTAAAGGGATCCTGCTACCCGTTTTAAGCCCCCACAACCAAAAGCCAATTCGGCTTATACTTATCATTATCTAGTTCAGGGATCAGCAATATTTGGCACTTTGGCTGTTTTGAAACTACATCTCCCAACAACTGGTGTGCCGAAGATTGCTGATTCTTGATCTAGTTGATGAGCCACAAATTTCCCTTGTCCTTGTGTAATTTATTGCCGAAATTTTCCCACCCTATATGAAATGACCTGAGATGAGTGCTGCTTCTTTTATTTTACCTGAGACAAATCCATTGTGCTTACAATTTTCCTGCATGGCCACGCCCCCCAAGTTCATGATTGACATCTGCCTGCTCTTCAAAATCTTGCGCCTGCATATCTACTCAGTAATGCTGCTCCTGCAAAGGATAATCCTCTACTCTCCCGCCTCCCTCTTTCCGGCTTCCTGCGCATGCATGTAGGAAATTGTCAGCTGAATCTATAAGCCGCAATACCTTGCCGCCCTGCGCAGGAAGCCAGAGGGAGGGGATTATACTGCACAGGAGCAGCATTAGGGTCCAGTGAAAAATGCATTGCATCCAGATGTAACCTGGAGGCAGTCCGGTTGCAATGCATTTTTCACTGAAGGTTGCTAGGAAATGTTGTTTGTAAACCTTCAGTTTTTTTTCACGTGCGTGAAAAACACATCAAAGCTGATTACACCCGCACGGAAAAAAACTGAACGCTGTGACAGACAAATATGACTGAACTTGCTTGCAAAATGCTGCGAGTTTCACTGAACATGACCTGAATGCATCCTGACACACTGCGTATCGTTCGTGTGAAAGGGGCCTTACTGACTCTGTGCACAGGTGTCAAAATTTCGAAGAACACGTGGATGTCATTCAAGAACTTCACCGCTGGGACCCCCATTGATCATAAGAATGTCTGGTCCCTTGTCCACCATTTGAATTTAGGGACTCGTGGAGATAGCTGAGCTCCGTATGCTATCTCCCTCAGTCCCATAGAGATTGAATGGTGTGCTAGAGGTCATGCTTGACCTCTGCTTCATTCGCAGGGGAACCAAGGACCTCCATTCTCATAATTGGTGGGGGTCCTTGCAATATGACACATCACCTATCCGGTGGACAGGTAATGTGTTGATTATGGGATGATCACTTCACAGTAAAATGGCTTCAATCAAAAGCAATTTTTCCTTTGAAAGCATTGGAAACAGAGACTTGTGTTCCAGCAAAAACTTCGATCAGGTTTTTCTTAGACAGCTTTTCAAAATCCAGGCTTGTCCAGAAAATGAAATGTCATAGCAAAATACTCTTTGCAACATTCCCGGTAAATACAGAGTCACCAGACACTATTTAGGTCCTCCTGTTTAGCCAGTATGATGCCTCAGCCTACACGTATGTCACCACCAGTGCAGTCAGGCTAGTGTGAGCTTGCTTGCTTCTGCACAAAACCTTTTACCTTTTCAGCAGATCTGGGATGTGCAAAAGTGTTCGTCAGTCACATGTTTAACTTCAAACATTTTGCTACTTGTGCCTTAAAAATATTCTATTTTTTTCAGGTGCGGCTAATGAAACAAATGAAGGAAGAACAAGAAAAAGCAAGAATGGTAGAATCTCGCAGAAGTCGTGAAATTGCACAGCTGAAAAAAGATCAGCGAAAGCGAGATGTGCGTATTTTTTGCAAGTTAATTTGCAATTGCTTTGAGTGAACATGCAGATATAACAGTCGCAATATCGTGTTTTTATCCTCAGTCACTTGTCATGGGAGATCCCTTTAACCGTTTTATCTGTCATGGCACAATGGTACTTTATAGCGTTATTTCCAACTTGCATATATATGTCATATATCCCATAAATGTTTGTTAGATGCAGGTTATGCCTCTGGCACCTGCATCTGTAAGGAGAACATGGGTTCAGTCATGCAGTAAAGCAGCCTCGGGCACCTGGTTTGTGCAGTTCTCCATTCTCTTCTATGGGAGTTACAGAAGCAGGTGAACAGTCATAGATGACTGCTTGGGTAACTCCCAAACAGATGAATGGGAGAGTGCTTCTTGGCCACTTCCCTTAGCTCCAAATAGGCTTAGCTTACCTGATTCCAAATGTGCCATTCTTGTAGTGATCCATTGATGTCTTTAGTATAATGAGCATGGAACAGTTTTTCTCATGGCACAGGAGCTCTGCTCCCTTCACTGCTCAGCGTGTCCCTTGGACCATTGATTAAATGGAACAGACAGTAGGTATGCAATCACGACAGGCCGTGTCAATCAGTGGTCTGAGGGAGAGGCTGATGCGCACATTGCATTAATGTTATAATTAGCAAATTTAAAAAAAAGCCAACTTTTTTGTTTGTTTTTCTGCAAGAGTGTCAAGGATCACTATAAGAAAGGCACAATTGGAATTAGATGAGCTAAGCTTATCTGGCATTATGCTTGGCTGCATAGTGATGTAGTGGATGACAGATTCCCTTTAAAGGGGTATGCCTCTCCACAGGACAGGGGATAACTATTAGATCAGTGGAGGTCTTACTGCTGGGACTCTCACCAATCACAAGAACGGGGCCTCGTACCCTGTGGAGAACCATGAAATGAACTGAGTGGCCATTCGGGCATGCGCTTTCTCCATTCATTTCTATAGGAGTTCCAGATATAGATCTTTAGAACTCCCATAGAAATGATTGAAGTGCCTGAGTGCATTCCCGACCACCAGTCCGTTCATTTTGGGGGTCTTGACGCGGTACGGAGCACCAGTTCTCATGATTGGTGGCGATTCCAGCGGTGGGATAACCACGATCTAATAGTTCTCCCTGGCACACTGCAGGAATAAGTGCCAGCCTATGCGCACTCCACCAGAGTGGCTGTCTCCTTTTCCTATAGTGTAAAGCATGGCCACTGGATTACATTGGTTGTAATGAGGGATGAGTGAATCGACTTCGTATGCTTCATCCAAAATCGATTTGCATAAAACTTTGTACCCCTTGGAACTGAACCAAGGTTTTTTACAGTAAAAATTAACTCCCGAAGTTATTAAACGAAGTCTTTCATCAGAGCCAATACATTCTAATACTGTACAGCGCTCCCACTCCGTACAGTATTAAAACAAAGTTTTATGCGAATCGACTTTGGATGTTTCATCCGAAGCCTATTTGCTCATCTATAGTTGTAATCCCTGGATATGAGCAGTGTATAATGTGATGGAAAAATGAATCAAGCCAGCAAAGGAATCAATATGAACAATCACAATACATTAGTAAGTGCCTTGTCCGGTTATCCTGTCTTTATTAGTGGTGCCTTTAGGTATTGAACGTAAACTTAGACTGTCTAAACTACATATTGTGTTTCACATGAATACAGTTTGAAACTGATGAAGCCAATATTACATTTCAGAATCAGCTAAGGATGCTTGAAGCCCAGAAAAGGCAGCAAGAAGTCGTTCTGCGACGGAAAACGGAAGAGGTAAAACTATTTATAAAGAATATATAATTATACCTTTCGTAGTGTTAATTTCAGGGGTTAATCACTTGCGCCATAATTTTGTGTAAACAGGTTACGGCACTTCGTCGACAAGTAAAACCAATGTCTGATAGAGTTGCTGGGAGGATCGTAAATCGTAAAATAAGCCTCCCAGAACCAGTTTCAGAACATGTTGTGGAAGAACATGACTCAGCCCGAATAGCAGGACAACAGCGGCCTAAAATCCCTATAGCAAGAGTGCAGCCTGCAACTTCTAACGCTTTCAATGGCACAAGGTACATCAATATTGTCAAACTGTGAACTATTACTGGATGTGCTGTAAAGCTATTATTCCATTATTTCTTGTGCCTTAAAGGGAACCTGTCATCTCCGAAACACCCCCTGAACTAGAGTAAGCGTTGTATAGTGTAAGTGATGCTGAATCCGAATATGTAAGTTTTATCTTCATACTCACTTCCATTCTGACGCTGTGCTCCCACAAACCTGCAGTAAAATGCACTCACTGGACTCTTCTTTGAGTCCTCTCCATTATGTGAGTGAGCACTGGAGTCCAGTGAGTGCATTTTACTGCAGGTTTGTGGGAGCACAGCGTCAGAATGGAAGTGAGTATGAAGATAAAAATTACATATTCGGATTCAGCATCACTTACACTATACAACGCTTACTCTAGTTCAGGGGGTGTTTCGGAGATGACAGGTTCCCTTTAAAGGGGTTGTCGAGGATTTTAGTAGTAATGGCCTAACCTCAGAGTTAGGCCATCAATATCTGATCTGCAAGCATCTGACACTCCACACCCCACTGATCAGCTGTTGGGAGTAGCACTGAAGTAAACAAGCTGTTTAGATCTGGATCTGTCACTTCCAGAGCTGCCCTGAATCAGGATTTTCCATCACAAATTGATGGCCTATACAGAGAATAAGCCCCGAGTAGCAATATTCTGGACAACCCCTTTAAGAACTATTGTTTCTGCTCACCCTAGTGATATCTCTTGATTGCAGATGATTGGCTGCCTGCTAGTCTTCAGTACCAAAACTCATTTAAAAAAACATGAAAAATGTGAACGCTACTTATAGGAGTTTTTCCATGATTAATGTAAAAACTGAAAATCAGACTACATATACGACATGATAGTTCCTCTAACCAAGCTAGAAACACTCCTGTACCTGACACAAATGCAGAGATCTCCCTGTTTATTGTCCCAATAGCTGGTCTTAATTTTTTTTTAAGACTAACAGCTCAGGGGCATGTCCTTTCTGTTTCAGTTCTCTTCCTGTAACTGTGGTAGCTTTTTACAATAAATACAGCTGGTGGCAGTTGAAAGATGGAACTGAACATGTGCGACCACCTCAGCAAGGTGGACAGAGAAAGCAGTAAAATGTATCTGGTGCTGTACAGATACATTTTATTAAATAACTCAGTGGCTATACTAAATTTACTAAACTACTTTCAATTACAAAAGTATCCAGATCCAAGTGCTGCTTTAAAAAAATGTATATATTTTTTTGTTGGACAACCCCCTTATAATGCCTTTCTCAAATATGTGATATTATATTTCAGATTGATGTAAATGAAATGTATTCATTGTAAGTTCTACAACTGTATTCTTATAGCTCCTGTCCATTTTTAAGATCTCTGCTTCTAGTCAGTTAATGGAAACATTTGTCTGTGAGGCTTAAAATGTATCCTGATCATGGTTTATTGAAACAGCTGTATTAGAGAAATCTCATTACCTGCATGAGCAGGACATGATTAGGACAGGTACAAATTTTCAGGAAGCTTAAATGTTGACAATGATGAGAAATAGATATCGAAATTACATTACAAAAGAAAGTTGCAATGTAGACAGTTGTGTAGCTTTATTTAATGAGCTGGAACACCACTTTAATGATATTAAGGGAGGATGTCCAATTGTGATAAAACAAGAAAAGAATGTATAGTTATCTATTTTATTCCCCAACACTTCCAGGGCTGCAGCTCTGATGTCATCGTCTTGGCTGCAGCAAAGAGGTGCCGTATACACGGCACATTGCTGCAGCCAATCACTGGCATATGGCACTTGACTGTTGAGGTCAGTGATTGGCTGCAGCGGTCATGTGGAGGACAGGGACATGTCATCATTACAGCTAAACAAACCCTGGCAGAGAGGATCGGAGTGGCTGTTCTGGAGGCGGGGGAAGAAATTGATACATATATGTTCTTTATCTAAGTCAGACGTCACCTTTAAAGTTTGGAAGGAGAAAATAAACTGCTTTTCATCTACATAAACATAAACAGCTTTTCATCTATCATTTTATACCCAATCATGACAAAATGGTCAACATCCATGACGTCCGTTCACATAGAATTTTATTTCGTCCATACTAACACATTCCCCCCCAACTTGCTCCTGTTCTATCTACTCTGCCACTCCAATGTGTTATGTACTGGACGCCATGTCTTCTACATCAGCACAGCATCTCAACGCTATTTTGGTGCTTGAGGGCTGAAGTGCGTCAGCAACCCTCCACGATCCATGAGTTTACAGTCGTCTCTGTAAATCTGGGCATCATATCAAATGACAAATTTGTTTACACATTTTCTCATTAAAATAATTTAAAAATGGGAATACTCTTTAAAGGAGTTTTCCAGGACTTTACTACTGATGACCTATCTGATCTGTGCTGTTTGAGAAGGCACTGGCACTCCTGTGAGCGCCGCTACCTACTTCCCGCTCGCGAAGCTCAGCGCCATACATTGTACAGCAGCTGTGCCTGGTATCATGTTCAGCCCCATTCACTTGAATGGGGCTGAGCTGCTCCGAGGCCACTTGACCGGTGAATGTGACGTCACTGACCTAGGAAAAGCTGAGAGAAGGTCGTGGCGCTCATGGGAGTGCCGGTGCCTTCGCAAACAGCTGATCGGCGGGGTCCCGGGTGTTGGACCCCAACAATCAGATACTGATGACCTATCCTGAGGATAGGTCATCACTAGGTAAATCCAGGAAAACCCCGTTAATGAGATACCTTGAGCGTTTTTACTCGTGTTTTTGGCACTTATGGGGCATACACTGGATAGATTTTTATTCTTTATTTTTACAGTTATGATTTTATTTGTAGTAATTATCTCACATGTTTTTATAAGTGTTGTGCAGTGCATATAATCCTCCACTTCATGAAACCACCATGGAACAATACCAACATGAATAAGTGCAAACTTTTCTAATTTTCTGTTGTCTAAACCAGGGGTGCGTCTTATAATCAGGAAAATACAGTAGGTTATATCTATATAGTTTAAAGAGTTTCCTCGAGCTTTTGTTGTGTTAGGTTTGGAAGTTTGTAAGTAAGGAGACTGCATGGTTTTCAGACCATTCGAAATATCACAGTGAAAAGATTGCAAAAGCACGAAGTGAAGGTCTTATGTTAAATTCATTTTTGAGCTAATTACCACCAAGGATTAGTTAAATTAGTTCTTTTTAGTTCAGTGATGAAAAAATACTTCAGACTCATGTTATCATGTTATTTTTTAATAAGTTTTTTTTTTTTTTTTTTTTTTTTTTTGCGCATTTCCCATTAAAGTTCTGTTCTGAAAGTTCTACACAGCAGCAAAAGTAATCTCATTAATATCCTAAGTTCAGGAATCATGGGTATTTATTTTTAATTACACGTGCTAACTACAGAATTATAATTTTAATGAAGGTACAGTAGTTAATGCACAATGTTCACAGTCCCCAGCTGAGAACAGTAGGTGTGGGAGGATGGATAGCAATATCGCAGCAGCGTGGGATAATTACAATACGTTAAGCTTAATTAAGATTTGGCATTGCATGCTTTAGCTCTCTCGTTTTTGTGTTTTATGAATTTCATTTCTTCTCTATTTTTTTTTTTTTTTTTTGTCAAATGCCAGAGTCATGGAATACTGTATTTCACAAAGTACATATGTTACAATACAGATTTTCTAATTCCAGGAAAAAACATCAAAGAAAAGCATCCAACACTTACACTTCAAAGGCAGCCAGACAGAAATGGCAGTCACTGGAAAGGAGAATCACTGACATTGTGATGCAAAGGATGACTATCTCCAATATGGAATCTGACATGAACCGGCTGCTGAAGGTAAAATATCTCACAATGAGGATTCAAGGAAATAAAGGGGAAAATAATTTAAAATCTTTAAAGTATTAAATATTAGTTTGCATCAGGGCAAACATTTTACTCGAACATATTGCAACTTAGGAACATAACTCTATTACTCAGCGCGCGGCTGTCAAAAAATTGTTCTATTTTTGGCTGTTTTCACTGCCAGACAGACTCCACTTGAAGTCACTTTGGGACAGTTTTTAAAGACTGTTAGGCTACGTGCACACGACGGTGGAAAACGGACATGTGATGGACCTTTTTTTTAACGGCCATCACGCGTCCATTTTAAGACCAATGGTAGTCTATGGAGTTATTCACACGGCAGTTTTTTTGACGGCCAGTGCATAACGAACGTCAAAAAATAGAACATGTTTTATCTTGTCCATTTTTCACTGACCAACTGCTCCATACATTTCGAATCCGTTTTTAACGTCCGTTTTTCAGAAGAGGCACAACACAGAGCTAAAGAGCTGCCTCAGGCTCCTCTCTGCTCTGCTTGTCAGGGATTATGATCCTGAATACAGTTTAATATGATCTTCAGCTGAATCATGAAGTACAGAGAGGTGGGTGGGGGTGATGTGGGTAATGAGCAGCAGCACTTGTATACAGTCTCCATTACCACAATGTGTCCTGTCCGTCCTCTCTGTGCTTCATGTCTCCTCATGAACTTCATTCCTACAGAGATTCAGATGAAGATCTTATCAGCTGTATTCAGGATGATAATTCCCGACAAGCAGAGAGGAGGATGAGGCAGCTCTTAAGCTCAGTATTGTGAAGTAACTTATCCTCCTCTGTGATTAGGACAGGTTTTGTGTGTACTAATAGGACAGCGGCCATTTTATTTCTCCTAATGATTGCTCCCCAGACAAAACCAGCCTTTATAACTAATGAAAGGTACTTGAGAATATATTTATAACAAAGTAATATTTAAGTATTTTCGTATACATAATTCCCGGAGAACCCCTTTAACCAAGTTATGTTGTACAGGTATAGAGCAGTACAGTACATGTAGAAAGCGGTGCGCTACGTGCAGTACAGGTAGAGAGCAGCAGACAGCAGATAACATTTTTATTACTCAGTTTACAATATTATAACCATCGTAACTTGAGGAACCCTGTTTTCCTTTATTTCTGCTTATTGGCCCTGAGATGAAGAATTTTAATCGTTTTCTAGGAATTCATACATATAAAGGCACATTCATGAAGTCATATAACAGCCTTTGTACCTTCCATATATTTCTGACCATCAGAGGAACTCGCAGGAAAACCTGTCTTAAAGTAAAACTCCGTGCAATTTTTTTTAATTACTAAAATTGGACACATGGACAGGGCTGTTAATTTTTCACTCTGGTACCTCAAACGCAAGCTTCCAAGGTGCAGTATATGTTCTGAAAGGGGTTGGCCACTATTACCAGCTGCACATGTGCTGGTGCAGCTATTACATCTAGTAATAGGTGTTATTAAACAGTTGGCATTGGGGATGAATAAGGCTAGTTTCACACTGGCGTTTACAAATTCCGGTTTTGAGCTCTGTCATAAGGGCTCAATACCGGAATAAAATGCTTCAGTTTTGTCCCCATTCATTGTCAATGGGGACAAAACTGAACTGAAGAGAACGGAATGCTCCTAAATGCATTCCGTTCAGTTCTCTTCAGTATACAGACCGGAGAGCAAACCGCAACATGCTGCGGTTTGCTCTCCGGTCTGGGCATCTGCACCAAGACTGATCCGGAATGACCCCGAATGCAAGTCAATGGGGACGGATCCGTTTGGTGTGCCACAATGGTGAACGGATCCGTTCTCCATTGACTTTCAATGGAGTTCATGACGGATCCGTCACCTGCACTTCTCCCCACAGCTCCCTCCTCCCTCCAGCAGAGGGCGCTGTGGGGAATCTTCCCTTCCTTTGTGCACCGTCCTCCTCCTCCTGTGCTGCCTGGAGCTGCTGGGGCCTATGTAAGTGTGTGTGTGTGTATGTATGTATGTATGTTAGTGAAACTGTGTCTGACACGTGTGGGGCCGGAGCGCGGTTCCAGCCCCACACGTGCACCTGCGGCAGCACTGATCCAGCAGGACCCTTCACCCGCTGGATCCGTGCTGCCACTAGTGTGAAAGTGGCCTAAGGGAACTTACACAGCCTCCCTAGTGTAAGTGAATAGAGGCTGCTGATGGCAGGACCGACAACGTGATCCTCCATCAGTGGCCATTTCGGAAACACAACGCCAGGAAGCAGGTAGGCAGACACTGCAATAGTTTAATGATGACTATAACTAGCTGCATGTATGTGCTGTTCCCAGTGTATGTCCAGCTAGTAATAGTGGATAAACCTATTAACACCACATTCAATAACAAAATGGCTACATGTTACTGGACTGTCAATGTGTCCAAGCAGTTCAATTTCAGTTATTTTAAAATTGTGCCCGGATTTTTATTTTAAAACAAGTTTTCTTGCTAGTTCCTTTGGTGGTATCAAGAAATATATGGACCCAACAAAAACTACCCTGCAGCTATTGTCTGAATCCATACCTCACAGAGTGCCCTGCACATAATACAGAATATAATCAGAACCCTCCTCCCCTTTCAGCTGTTTACCTATGCTTTTTAGAACAAATATAGGTGAAATGAGTCAAAAAGGGCCAGAACATTCTCAATGTGCTTGATTGTCCTTACAGAACATGAAAGGAATGGGCAGAGCAGGAAGTGTGTGAGGTGCTGCTTCAGCCACTAGCGGGAGGGCAGCATAGCAAAGCTGACAGGTCACTGAGTAAGGACTTAAAGGGGCTATCCCATGACTAATGTAAAAAAAAAATGAAAATCATACATCATATAGGACATGACAATCTCTTTCTAACAAAGCTAGAACCAGCCATGTACCTCGCATGAATCCAGAGAGCTCCACATTCATTGCTCTGTTAGATTTATATAAAGCTGACAGCTCAAGGGGAGTGTCTTTTCTGCTGCAGCTAAGGAGGCGTGTCCATGATCTCCCTATCACAGCTCAGGAGGCAGTTGAAGGATGAAACGGAGCATGTGCGTCCATCTCAGTGAGCAGGACAAAGAAATAAGAAAAAAACAGCAGGTGGCGCTGTACAGATAGATTTTATTGAATAACTCTGGCTATGCTAAATTTTTAATTACATGCAATTACAAAAGTATTCTGATCCAGGCGCTGGTTTGAAAACTGTAGAATATTTTTTGTGGGACTGCCCCTTTAAGTGAGAAACATCATCAAAATTATCTGGAGAAACACAATTACTGGTGGAACATACATTTTCATTTGTAAACCTGAGTGATTTTTGCATCGAGAGGTGTGCCTTCATGTCTTTTCTCTTCATTTTGGATTGAAAAATCTTTCCACTCTCCACGGCGGTGTGCGGTTCCATTAATCTTTTTCAGCTCAGAGTTGGCTTTGCTTTGTGCTGACAGTAAAGAAAGTAAAAGAATCTTGGCAGCAGCAAAATCCTGTTGATAATTAGTCATGTCTGTTTTATGAGAACATTAATTTCTTTGTGTCCAATCATTTTTTTTTTTCTTTTTTTCTTAAAAGGGTTGTAGAGTTTATAATAATAACACTCCATTAGAGAGCATCTGTCAGCATGATCAACCTTATTAAACCAGGTATCATGCCTGTTAGGGCTGATCATGCTGCATTAAATGATCCCGTAGTAGTTCCAATCTGTGGCCCTGTTTTAGAGAAGTGTGCACTTTATTCAATATGGTAATTGGGTGTTCAGAGAACTGAGGGGTGGGCCTAGCCCTTTAGAGCACCAGTTTAACACCAACTTTCCCCTTTGGTGAGTCTCCTTCCCCTTGAAAGGGGGCAGCCAGGTATCCTCACTGTCTTCCTGCCTGGACCTATAATCCCAGCGCATCCACCAGCACATGCACAGTTCATATCTGGACACCAGTATACATGCCAGATTTACAAGGCCAGCCCGGAAGACAGTAAGGAGATTGTGGGCTGCCGGTGTCTTAGTATGGCAGCCTGATGGTGCTTGTCAGTATCTCATAAGCAGTACAGTGTAATATAGAAGTAATCAGAATATCGCCTGTTACAAAAATGCACCTTTTTCCACTGAAAAAATACTTTTCAGTGGAAGAAATTGCAAAAATAAAATCCCTTCCACATATTTGGGATCGGGGCAGCGTCCATAACAACCCACACTATACAATTATGTAATTTACCCGTGAACAGTGAACTGTGTAAAAAAAAAAAAGTCTGTTTTTTGCGTATTTGCCACAAATAAAAAGCTATCAAAAAGTCTTCTGTACCCCAAAGTTTTAACAATGACAACTACAAGTCATCGCACAAAAATCAAATAAAAATAAGTTATTCTTTGAATCCAGAAAAAAATGTATTTTTCTTTTTTATTTAAGGGTTTTTACCATGCAGTAGTATTAATAAAGTGTTAGTCATAAAAATAAATAAAAAAAATAAAAACCTTACTGTATTCAAACTGACTCAGAAAATAGTTATTTGTGCCAAAAAATTAACTCTGCAGTGGCATCTTTGTTTTTGTTTTTTTTTTAATGTCAGGGTGTGTTCACAGTTTGCCATGTAGGTTTAACATATGCTGGCTACTCTCCTAGTGGATAGACTAAATGTATAGGTTAAGCGTAATAACTTTTTCGTTTTCTGTTACAGCAACGGGAGGAGCTCACAAAGAGGAAAGAAAAAGTTACTAGGAAACGAGACCGAATTATGAAGGACACGGGGGATCCTGACAAAAACATTAATGCGCTGAATGAAGAAATGGAGTCACTGAGTGCAAATATTGACTACATTAATGACAGCATATCTGACTGTCAAGCCAGTATTATGCAGATGGAGGAGGCTAAAGTAAGCTACTAAAACATTTTACACCTTTTCTTTCTTTTTTTCCCTTTTACCTATTCCTTTCTTTTTTTCGTTCCTTCCAGCTACACCCTCTTACAGGGCTTATAATCATGTTTGTTCCCTGTTAAAATCATTTTTCTCCTGTAGGAAGAAGGAGATACGATGGATGTTACTGCTATTATTAGTTCCTGCACTTTAACAGAAGCACGATACCTTCTTGATCATTTTCTCTCCATGGCTGTCAGCAAGGTAATGCTCCTGTAGTAAACTTTTCTTTAGAGTGTTTCAAATCTGCATCGTAACGTATATAAGCACATTTGTAATATTTTTCCAATATTATGTGATAATCAGACAGGAAAATAACAGAAGGAGGTTGTTCTTTGTTGATTTGAACCTGCATGGGAATATGGCTTGGGTATCAACTTGGTTTATTAGACCCATACAGAACACTGCGCTTCCTTACTAGTGTTAAAACATTTTACCAGTCCCTTGACATCAACTTATCCCCTCTTATCTACAGGATAGGTGATAAGCAGGTTTCAGACCCCTGAGGTCTCCTCTGATCACTAGAATCGGAGCCTATGTTCCCTCATGTGAACGGAGTTCCAGACACGCTTATGCGCTACTACTCGATTCAGCTCATTGGGGCTGCTGGAGACAGCCAATGGAAAACTGCCCCCTTTCTAGGGACAGAAAAGATACATTAGTTGTGTATAGAGTACTTATCCTGCCATATCTAGGTCTGTAGCAGTATTAAAAGTTGTTGAGCTGCTAATGATAATGAGATAACTCTGCTCATTCTGTCTTAGTCTGTACTGTTAAGCTGACAATTGAGCTATGGAAAATATGAAGTAATGCTCATTGTGGCTACTAGGTTGTTTTTTTTTTTTTCTAGTAAGAAAAAAAATAAACTGACTGCTCCCAAAAAACTTGTAAATATATTTTAATCATAACTTAATTTAGCCCTTTTGCTGCCATAGATTTGCAGCTCTGGAAGCCAGAACAATTTTTGCAGTTTTGACATGTACAAATAAAACCTAAATTACAGAATTAAAAGAAAAAAAAAATCATACTTGTGCACATTGTTAAAATGCCACTTGCTGCACCACCTGAGATACAGTTATCAGTATCAAGGGCAGGTGCCACGCTGCAAGGGCATATGAGATACAGACATGGCATGTAAAGGGTTAAACAATACCATATGTAATTTTTTTTTAGATAGAGAAGATAGAATATCTTTCCACACAGTTAATATATAAATATTCCAAAAATAGCTTGGTCACAAGATATCATAAGAAGCACCAGTTGTAGAAGAATTACCATTTCCTCCCACACTACAAGGCACACTTTTTAGCGAGAAAAAGTCTTGCTAAAAAGTTTCTGCGTCTTATAGTCTGCAGCCTGGGTAGTCCAGCAGTTCCAGACCCCATGGCTGCTTTCTTAATGATCCAGCAGAGCACTCATACAGCGAGCACTTCACTGGATCAGTACTCACTTCTCACATAGATTGGCATAGATTGGTATCAGGCAGGGTGAGTGATCCGTGCAGGCAGGAAAGAACCGTGAAAGGTGGGGTAAAAACCTCCAGCCGAAGGTCCTCCTCAGACTGCAATATGAAAGCCGTGTACTGTAAGGACCTTCCATGAAGGAAATGCAGGAAAATGAATAACGCTGCACTTCCCTTCTGGCCCCGCCCTCAGGTAACATCGTGGAAGGTCTTTACACAACACAGCTTGGGGAGGACCTTCAGGAGGACGTATTTCTATTAAAAGATGTACCCTATACCTATTACTAAAGATGTACCCTATTCCTATTGCTAAATATATCTATTACTAAAAATGTACGGTATGTCTGTCTGTGTTGCAGAGCTGTGTGTGTGAGTGCATATAGCAGTGCTGTGTTTGTATGTAGCATAGCTGTCTTTGTGTGCATGTAGCAGTGGGCTTTGTTTCTCAGATGAGTATGCAGTAGTGCTGTGGGCTTCATGCACATCACCATATTTTGTATCCTTGTCCAATCCTAATTTTTTTGTTGATTGCACACAGACCATTTATATGGGTCCGCAAAAAAAAAAAAAGAAAAAAAAAGGGGGTTCATTTATCAAACTAGTGTAAAGTAGAACTGGCTTAGTTGCCTATAGCAACCAATCCGATTTCTCCTTTCATTTTCCAAAGGAGCTGTCCAAAATGAAAGGTGGAATCTGATTGGTTGCTATGGGCAACTAGGCCAGTTCTACTTTACACTAGTTTGATAAATGACCCCCATGTCTCTGTCCTGCAAGTGATAGAACATGTCGTATTCTTGTCCATATTGCGGACAAGAATAGTAATTTCTAGTAATGGAAGTGAGAAAAATGCGGATTGCACACGGAAGGTGTCTGTATTTTGTGGATCTGCAATAATGCGGACACGGTCGTATGCTTGAGGTCTAAGCTACAGACATTGACCCCTCCACTCCACAAATCACCAGGGAAGCTTTAATAAGTAGAAGACACTTATTTCTAATTTTTTTTTCTCGTCTGAACCTTTGGTGCGTCTTATGGTCCAGTGTGTCTTATATTGTGCCGGAAATACGGTATTTCATATTTGTTACTATCTTTTGAAATCTAGAACTGGAAGAGGCATGATTAACAGTTTGATTGCAGTCCATTTTTTTGTTCATAGGGTCTCCTGGCTGCCCAGAGAGAGGCACAAATTAAAGTTCTAGAAGGGCGTCTGAAACAAATTGAAATAACAAGTGCCACACAAAATCAGCTTTTATTCCATATGTTAAAGGAAAAGGCAGAGCTGAATCCTGAGCTTGATGCTCTGTTGGGCCACGCATTACAAGGTTGGTTCCTAGTTTAAGCAATCTCTTCTTTTGCATGTTAGCTTTTTTTTTGCATGTTTATAAATGTAAAACCTACCTTAATATGGTTTTCTTGAATAAATGCTGTAAGTGATTGTGGTGAGGTATATTTTCAAGTCAAAGCGTTTGTATTATGTCTTTATATGATCATATGGCAAATTAAATTAAAACAATAATTTACCTATGAATAATTTCTTACAGTTTAAGGGATTTCTACGCAGAGAAATTGAATTGGTTATTTTAATAATCTCATTATCTAGTGAGCCATATAAGAAAATACATATTTGATGTTTTTTTTAAAAAAATTTAATTAACATTTTCCTAAGTGCTTGTGTTTACATTAGGGTTTCAGACACAGCACAACACAACTTTAGTTTATCCAAAGCAGATTAAGAAATGAAAGCTGCTGGTTGGTTGCGATGATCAGTTTGGGGGGAATTTATTGTGAGGGGAATATCTGAAGTCTGTTTTTCTTGAGTCTGCGGTGACATATGTTGTTAAATTTGGCACATCTTAAAGGGCTGCACAGTGGTTTAATATTGATGACCTATCCTCAGGATCAATAGTAGATCGGCGCAGGTCTGACTCCTGGCACCTACTGATCAGGTAGCTGCGCTCATGCTACTTCCTCTTCAAATTTACCTGTGCATTGTCTCGGCGCAGTGTAATTACAACTGCTCGTCCCATCAGTATTAAACCACTGTACAACCCCTTTAAACCTAACACGTTTGTCTGGAATTACTACTCCAGTCTTTGTACGCCACCCTCAACTGAAGTGAGATTGCAACTTTTTTAAATAGTCAAAGTGATAAATCTAGAGGGCACCTTATTAACATGGCTATCCATGCCCACTTTCAAAACTTGTTGGATCACCTTAAAATAGCAAAAAGTTACAAAATGTTTTGCGCAAAAATGGAATGCTCCAATATTTGCAACCTTTTAATGCTAAAATTCAGGCACTTTAGGCAGGTTCGTAAATCTGCTCCATAGTATTTTTTTTTTTTTTTTTTTTTTGCCTTGTTGGGGTCAGCGGCATTCTGTCACTTGTGATTCTGAAAAAATTATAATTATGCAAGAAGCCTTCTACAGCATCTATTCTGCTTTTATTTTAAAGATCACATGAAATGTACTTGTTTATCTGCTTCTTTTAAGATTTTCTTTCTTTCTACATTGATATTCATTTTTTTCCATTGAGGCCTAAACCAAATGTTTCCTGCTTTTTAGGCTTAGCACATCACTTCTCTAGATCACCTTTTGTCATTAGGGTGGTTATGGAGCACATTTTGTGGCCTACAGAGGGATAATTAAGCTGATAGACTGAACGGTGAAAATTATTTCCCTGCCGCTTTCCGTGATGGGCCTTACCATCTGATAATGGCTGAATCCAAAGCCATGTTCAGATGCATATTTGTGGCAGAATGTCAATGGTGGAAGTATATTGCAGAGGATGGTGTTTTAGCATACTCCATTTACAAAAAGTGCAAAAGCTGTACATTATATTCTAGGCATGCTGTGATTTTCAGAACCACAACATGCCCTACGTGTTTTACAAATTTTTGCCTTGGCCAAATCTGCTATGAGATCTGTGACAAAATTTGCTTGTAAACTTACTTTAAAGGGCATCAGTCACTGTGATTAACTCTATTAAAGGGAGTCTGTCACCTCATTTTCACCTATATAGCTAACAGCAGTGCCCCACAGACGATTGCATACACATCTCAGACATACCTGTGTGCACTGTGTGTGTGTATTCCTCGTTCAGAAAAAGCACTTTTATTCTGCAGGAAAACGGCTCCCAAGTGCCCGGCTCTGCTGCTGCTGCTGCAAACCAGACTGGAGGGGGGAGGGCAGCTTTAGCTGCTCATATCTTGGGATTAATAGCAGATAGAAAAATGTCTCTGACCTTTGAAAGCTGGTATTCCAAGCTTTAAAATGATACCAAAATCACAGCATTATATCCAGTATATCAGAAGATATAGCTGTTAGAAATCGAGTCAGGAGAGAAAGCTGTTTTTAGTTTCACTTTCAGCTGGGCACTTGGGAGCTGTTTTCCTGCAGAATAAAAGTGCTTTTTCATGACATGTAATACAGACACACCGTGCACACAGGTATGTCTGGGATGTGTATGCAATCGTCTGTGGGGCACTGCTGTTAGTTATATAGGTGAAAACGAGGTGACAGACTCCATTTAAATCAGGTATACTGCATGTAGGATTGATCATGGTGACTAAAATTAGCCCTTTTTATCTGTAATCTTTCGCTGCAGATAAAATCTTATAATTGGTTTTAATTATAAGCACCAAGGAGCTAGGCATGTGTGACATTGTAGGCCCAGGATGCCTGGCCCTGTCAATCTCGGAGGGGGGAATGGCAGAGGAAAGAGGAGGAGGAGAAGCAGTGCTCCAAGGGGGTAGGCTATCTCCTTGGTGCTCCAAGCACCTCATCTGCACACAGCCGTATGTTTGATCTGCATCCGATCAGCTTTTTTGCGGATTGGATTAGAACTCATACATTTAAGCGGGGTCGCAAAGATCTGCGCACGTCTGTTCCACAGCCCTGCAAAAAAAGAAAAAACGTGTAATAATCTTGTCCGTTTCACGGACAATAATAGGACATTTCTATTGAAGTGAAAAAGAAAATGGCAGCATGCACATAGCCGGGATCTGTTTTTTTGCAAACATGTGCTTGAGCCTTTATAATGAGAATTTCTATGGAGTGGTAATACTGATTGCAGAGAGAATGGGCTCATTAGTCACTATGATCAACCCTACCAGGCAGTATGTCTGGTTTAGCAGGGGTGATCATGGTGACAGATGCTCTTTAAGGTTGGTTCCCAGCATATTTTATATCTGTGTACAACTGTAATTGCTGTAGCCCTCCATATTTATCTTTTCACTCTGGTTGTGCTAGGTTATTTATTAGGATATATACATGCACGATGACTCACAATTAATGTAAGATTATTGCTGCTTTTATTACATGCAGTTTGCATTTCTGGAAAGTGGATAAACCAGCTTACAATGTGGGCCTTGACTGTACCTTTTACATTGATTATAATGTTGTCAAGTATCACATCAAAAATAGCTTTTTGCTTGTAGCCAATAGTTGCCAGATCTCTGATTCCAGTCTGATTCTAAAAATGAATATTGTGATTTCCATAATGAATATATTCAGCACACCCTTTTCAAGTTGATTGTCACCCATGTATTCTCTCCTCCTTTCACGTGATCTTTAAATGTTTTTTATAAGAATGGCGTTTAGCTCTCTTGGCAGATGAATCTGTTTTGATTGTGGTGTTGGTTTTTGTTTCCTTGTTGCTTGAATTCACACAGACTTAGATAGCATTTCAATGGGTAAGTATGTCTTTAGCTTACTATGTGTTGTGCAAATGCATGACTTACTAATTATCCATATGCACTAACCAGAAGACCACGCAGACCTTCTGAGAATGTGCCCACGTTGCATGTCCTACTATGATGCCATCCTTTCATTCATACATTCCCAGTCTCGTCCTCTTCCATACATTAATCAAGATATTAACAGCTGGATGCTGATAATATTGCTCCTTGTAAAAGATGTAGGTCACTGTTAACTTTTTCAGCTGCACCAAATATAACCAGCTCTGAGGTCATCTCTTCTTTTATTTTTAGTTTACTTACACATAGTAAGGCATTTATTCTAACAACTTTTTGGATCCATTTTTTCATATCTATATGTACAGTAGTTCAATTCAGATTTTGTTTAGCTATTAAGAAGAAAATTGCGTGTTACTGTTAAGGTAAGGCTCCCAGAATGATGGATTAGTAAAAAAAAAAAAAAAGACATATTTTATTTATATAATGCGGTCGCCACTTCTGCTTTTTCTGTAAGAGTTTACTTATGACTGGTTAAAAGGAATGTGTCATCAGAAAATGACCCGTTGATCAAATCTACGGGTATATCACAGCTTAACTCTCCCTTAGAAGTCAATGAGTCAGCTCAGGTCTATTGTGTCCATAGTGGCTCCTGTAATGTATATCTCTAAATGCTGTTAACAACCAAGATGGCAGCCCCGTTATCATGTTCAGGAAATAGAATTAAAAAATCTACGATCGGAAAAAAAAACAGAGAAGAAAAGGATACATGTCACAATCTGGTTTTTACGGGAAGAAGTACATATAGGAGACGCATTTCCTTTAATTGCTCATTGGAGACCATTAATCTGGAAAATATAGGTTTTCCTTATCAGTTTGTACAATGGCACATTCATTTGTTGCTAAATATTGAGTATTATTTATGTTGATATAGTGTGTAAAGGCATTTTCAAGTTACTATCTACCAAGCTATGGAAATAGGCTAGCTTTCTGCTCTCTGGAGGCTTGAATATTAGTTCAGATACTGTCAATCAATTACAGAATATGTAAAATAACATGTAGATTTGGGTAAAATTAATACCGGTATTTTAAACCTCTTTGCCATTAATACATGGGATATGTGAGAAGTTGAGTACCTTTGTAAATATATTACATTATTTGTATTTATCATGAGTTACAGCCTAAATTTAAGGAGTTTTCTAGGACTTCTTTATTGATGACCTATCATTTGGATAGGTGATCAATATGCGATCTTCTGGGGCCTACATCTCCTATCCCTACCGATTAGCTGTTATCATGAACTGCGGTGCCAGAACCAAGCAGTGGAACTACACAGCTCTCCTCATGGAGTAATGGCCACTGCCCAGTGGATGGAGGTGTGTAGTTCCTGTGCTTGGTTCTGCCACCACAGATGGTTCTAACAACTGATCAACAGGGTTGCAGGAGTTGGACATCTGCCGATTTTGATATTGGTGACCTATGCCAAAGATAGGTCATTGATAAGTAACATCTGGAAAATCCAGAATAGTATTCACACCTCCTCTGGTTGTTACAGTCAATAAGCCGGTCATCAGACTCGCCTCTAGCAGGGTAGGTGAGCGCCTGTAATGCAGTCATCAGTTTATTCTACGTGAGATGACTGTACAGTGTCTGATGCATACAGTAAGGCAACTAAACTCTGTGCAAATAATAAACCAACAGGTGTGAAGCATGCACAATTATGATATCCAGTGCTGGAAAAGAACATGCATCTCCAGTTGTAACTCAAGGGCAGTAAAAGTTAATGATATGTATTTACAGAGTTTCTCTACTTTATATGAGGATTCGTTGTATAGATAATTAAAGGGGTTCTCTGGGGATTTCCTCTAATTAGTACTTGTCAATAACCTGTTGAAGTGAGAGCTTTTACATGGTTCTTAACGTCCTTAGCTCAGCTGATGCCACAGGCTCTTCCGGGCATAGTGCAGCTGAACAGGAAAAGAAGTGGCCACATCTGGTCAGGACCAAAAGATCTTCCTTCCACAGGTTATTGCCAAGTGCTAATTAGATGAAATGCCCAGAGAACCCCTTTAACGTTATCCAATGCTTCATGTTATTTTTTTTACCCAAATCTATAAGAATTTGAGAGGCAGTAAACATGGAATTTCTACAAAAAATGCTGCTACATTCGCTATGATGTTCACATACCTGTGTCTTTTTTATTGTAGAAAATCAAGAGAATAGCAGCGACGAAGAAGGATCATTGCAAAGCCCTGGGACGGAAGGCAGGTAGGTTCTTCCAACAAATGCTTTATTTTCAAAATGACTTTAATCTCAAATTCCTTTATTATTCAGAATACTTATTTATAATGATTTTACTTTTTGAACTTGCGTGTCGGATGGAAAGCACTCCAAGGTATCCAAACATAAAGGAAGTGGCTTTATTCCAGACAAGATGTTTCAGCTGACGTAGACTTTTGTGTTACTGAGTTTAAATGTAATTGGTTATTCATTTACCAGTGTGATGTCATCAGGTGGCGCCATGTTACACACACACACACACACACACACTATATGCACCGTTTGAGGTTTATGTATGGTTGAGAACGGCGATGTCAGCCAAACCATGACATCTGGAATAAAGACTTGTATTTTCACAGGTTTGCAGTGCTGCTTCTGCTCTTATTTATTTTATTGTTTCATCCGGTACTTTTACAGCTGCAACATTTTCCACACTGCTGAATACAGATGTATGTATTGCTATATACCTCTTTTCTCTGTTACACCGATGTAGATTTGACCCATTCCTTGTTTGCCCTTTAAAATTAGCAAGATACGTTGGGAGAATTTCAAGTTCTCTTCTCACCAATTTCTACAGTGAGGATTTTTTTCACGGTTATTATATCCCTAGTGCTTTTGAGAGAAATTGCTGTCCTCAAGTGACAGGTCATATTTAGATGGATAGATTAAATAATTGCTTATTCTGTGCTGGCAAGTATAAAGGAATATACAATGTGTGAGTAAAATAAACGAGTGATAACAAATGGCTATCTTTTAAGATTATGCAGATCTCCTCCTTAGGTATAGGGAGGTCACTTATATACACTTGCCTTTTAATATAGTTTTTATTGTTTTGTTTAGTACGCTTTCATCTGATTTAATGAAACTATGTGGTGAGGGAAAGCCCAAAAGCAAGGTAAGCAGCAAAAATCTATATATGCTGTCTGTTTAGTAAGGAACCATTGTAGTTTATATTATATTTAGCTATCTGTAATGTATAATAGACCTAACGTATGTACCACATATTAGTGAATATTTGAAGTTCATTTTAATTAAAAATGTTGGACCTTTTGTCTTCTACATAGCAAGCTGCTCGATTCCGTTCAGTGTTCTGTTTCCATCAGACAAGCTCTCTGACAGGTACTATCACTTACTATCACTTCAAATAAATTTAAATAAAAATGGATGTTCAGGAGTGGTCAGACAGAAGAACTGCAGAGGGCTCATCTGATGGAATGTGTATTGGACGGCATTGAGCTGCTTTTGTTGTATTGTAAAACATGCAAGCTGTAGAAAAAAAAATGGTGTAACTTTTTTAATGAAAACCAATTGCAAATGTTTTATTTCATAACCTAATGTCTGTAACAGTATCCATAGCATTTAAAGGGTATAGCCATCCTTTGAACACCATTGTTAAAGGGCTTGTCTCATCACAGACACGCAGACAGTGAGGGCATATTACTAGGATATCCCCCATTGTCTTATAGGTGCACTTCTCACTGCTGGGACCCGCACCTATTTCAGGAACAGAGCCCCGAAAGTTCTGGAGGGTGCACTGTGCATGCGCAGTTGCCCTCCATTCATTTTTTATGGGGCTGCCGAAAATAGCAGAACGCTGACTCTGCTATTTCCGTCAGGCCCATAGAAGTGAATGGGAGCGGAGGCCAGTCATGCATGGTGTGCTCTCATTCACTTCTACGGGGAGCGCGCTGTATTGTGGTTGGACTGGAGTCCTCCAGCCACCACTTTGCGGTGCTCCGTCTTATACCACCTATATGCACCTATAAGACAACGGGGGCACGATGAGACAATCCCTTTAAAGGAAACCTGTCATCAACTTTATGCTGACCGTTCTGAGGGCTGTATAAAGTAGTGACAGAAATGCAGATTTCAGCGGTGTGTCACACTTCAGCTAATAGTAAGTGGTTGCCGAGAACCAGCATCATAATCATTGCAGCACAGGCCTTGAAAAGAGTCAAATCTACCTGAGAAGAGTCATGGTTATTCATAATCTCCTGCTCTCCCCACCCATCTACTGATGATTGTCAGTTCTCTCCTACAGAGAAAGGGAGAAAACTAGGTAGAAGACAATCATCAGCAGGTGGGCGGGGAGAGCAAGAATTTATTAATAATCATGACTCTTCTCAGGTGGCCGTGTGTCTTTTCCAGGCCCAGTCTACAATGTTTGTGATGTTGGTTCTCGGCAACCACTTACTTTTAGCTTATAAATGACAGACCGCCTAAATCAACTCGCCTGTCTCTACTTTATTTTGCCGTTAGTATGGGCAGCATAAAGGTGATGACAGGTTCCCTTTAAGTTTACACATAGATGTAGTCCATATAAAAGGTATCACCTTGTACATGTAGAACATTGCAACTTAACGCATCTATTATATCTCGGGGAGCAATGACACTTCTGCAGTTTGTCAATGGGACAAAGCCCTAGCAGCGATCAGCGATTTGAGATCTATAATGAAGTGGGCCCGTTATCTTGTTGTTGTATAAAACCTTGTAAAGGCACTCGTTTTCACCGGTCTGATTACACAGGCTAATGAAAACTGAACGTGGGAGGTATGGTTGCTATCACAGTCATTTCGCCCTCATTCAGTTCTTTTGATTATCGACAGCACATCTTTCTTTATCAAGGGAGATGTACTGCCGATAATTGGGCATCTTTCTTCTACTGTTTTTGCATTCTAGTGTTTTTGCATTCATTGGTTGCTTGATTATACAGCTGGTTTAGCTTCCCTATGAACACTTGTTCCGGATAATTGTCCCAAAAATTGTGTGGGCCTTTACTCAACTATTAGTGTAGTTTACATAACCTTAACCATGCAAGTCAAAATAATGAAATATATGTAATATAGGATGAAGTAAACTTCTGGTTAATGTTTCCTCTAATCTTTACAGGCCAGAAGGAGAACTACTACCCAGCAGGAGTTACTTTACGCGGATAGTAGCGAGACTGCTGCTGATCTTGGAGCTGGCGATAATGCCACGTCTACTTACCTCCCTCCTGTTCCTGAAGTGCAAGGGACTGAGATTAACCTGGAGACAAGTTCCAGTGCTGTTGGGGAAAAAGACTCCTTGCCTGTTTCTTCTAAAATTGGCAGCATGTAAGTTGGTCTGCGCTGTATTAACCAATACTGCTTTTTCTTTGACTGTTTTTATTTTTATGAAGATATGCATGAATTTATTAAACCGCTTCCATGTATTTGCTGAACCGGACCAGAATGCATTGATCATTTACTAAGCACATTTTAATTTCCTGCAAAAACCAGAGCGCCACCCTACAAATAACTCTTGCATACTTCATAAAGGGCACACGTTAAATGTTTAGGTAAAGTTTAATTTGATTCGATTTGTGTTATATCTGTGTAGATAATCTGCGCATTTCTGTGTACTTTGTGTGTTATCACTAGGACACTCTTACTATTCAAGAGTCTGAACCTTTTGCATTAAAGCAGGTAGATACCGTTTATTAAGTTTTCCTATCCCATTGGGTGTGGGGGCTCTAGCACATTACATTGTTATCTCGCCTGCTCTGCATGCCATTATTTAAAGATATTAAATTTATCTAGCAGTAATGGTCCTCAAGTTTCGCTGCTGGGTTTTCTAGAATCCATTATTTAAGATTATTTCTGGTTTTGAAAAATGCCAAGCGGCCTATTACATTTTTTTTTATAGGAATGTTTTATGTGCCCAGCATCTCGGATCCTTTGTTACTGTAGTATAAAGCAATCATTCTTTCACATGCACCTATCAGTAATTTGCCTTGAAGGAATGAATATCGCATGAAAATCTCATCTTCTCTGTTGCATGTGCAAAAGCAAAGCTTAATAATAAAGAATTAGCAAAAAGTATCAGTGACAGCAAAAAGTGTAAGACTCCATCTAGTATCTGCATCTTGTTTTAATGATGGAAGATATTGCTGTGAGTTTTAGATCAAGGTAATTTATTTGTTTTGTTGTAATTGAGCTTTTTATACGTTATACATGTTCTCTTGTGAAAGTATATTGTGAACATATTGATATTCCATCAGTACTTCATCTGAATGGGTCCAACTGAAAGTTGTGGCATTGGACCTTTTAGATCTTCCCAACCTAGGGCTGAAATGGAAATTGCAACGCAGCTCTGTTCAAATGACAAGGCAGAGTCTGCAGTGGCACAGGAATGAAAAGATAAAGGGGTCACAGCCATCAATGCTAGTCATGGAAATGGAAAACCACCCTTAAAGGCTATGTACATCTTTGGGGACACTTTCTATTAATGCATTGTACTTATTTTGAGCTAAAAATCATTTTTCAATTGGTCTTTATTTAAAATATGGACTCCTTTTTTCTGTACAGAGCTGAGATGCTGTAGTAGTAGCCTGTGGATTTTCTGTCAATTGGGGAGCTGATGGACTCCTTATCTCTGCTCTTTCAGTTTTCATTCTCTGTTTCTGAGCGAAAATTTCCGGTATTGTTTGCATATTTGACTGTGGACAGCTTTGCCGTGGTGATTTGCCTACTCCAGTTTGTACATCAGTAGCAGTACATTAATCTAACAAAAGCGTCTGAGAATGCCATGCAACAGAAAGGTTTACACAGTGGATGGCCAGCTAAACTGAAGTTCAGTAACTGTAAACTGGTTTCTGCAACTAACAACCAGCAGAAAAATGTAGATCCAGACTAAAATATGGTCCAGTGCAAGATGATATGTGTATACAAACTGTAAAATAGTAACCCTTCACTTGTGGGCAACATCTGAGCAGAAACGCAAGTAGTTGGCTAATCATGTATGTTTAGAATATGTTCACATCTGCAACAGACACTGATCATTCCCCTGTCACTGTGCATGTACAAGGTGGCAGAGTGGTAGTAGAAACTTTTAGTCATTTCTCTATACCTGCAATATTGTACATAGGTCGTAATTACTTTGTACAGTATACTATTTAAGGGATTAAATCCTGACAAGATTCCTAGGGGAGAAAGTGAGCGTCCTGATTACCCCACCCAGAAATCAAGTTTTCTCCACCTGTCATATCCTGCCATCAGATGAGGCAATCACCTAATGGGTTCCTCTTAAGCATCAAGGTTTATCTATCCAATGTATAAACCCAGAGCTTCTACTATTTGAAATTTTAAATGGCCTTGTATTTTCGAATGCACAAATGAAGGATGATATAATTATTCAGCCCAGAAAATTGTGTTAACTGTTTGAAAGTTAACTTGATGTCTTCCCAGAGCACTGGCAAAGGTTTGCACATCTCTAAGGGTACATTCACATCAGAGTTTGAAATTTGTCAGGCTGTTCTGGCAAAGGAACCACCTGCTGAAGTTCACCATAGCCAGATAATGCTGGGAACCGCCATATCCCCTTGGACTATAATCCGACCGATTTCCAGCAAAAATGTATGGTTTCAGCCAGGAAAATGCCCAGTTGTTTTTAGTCTGGCCTACAGCCACTATTTATGCCGGATCTTCTAATGCTAGTATAAGCCTAACCTAAAATTACTGAAAATGGCAATTTACTGGGAGACTAACAATTGCTTTAAACTGAGTTTTTGTAACAAAATGCAGATTGCAAAATGAATTGGAATGATATTCTAAAGTTCTCTCCAGTGAATGTCTATACATGCTAGGGTTGACAATGGAGAATTATGCTGGATTCTGTTCAAATTTTACACGTTTTGGCTGAAAGCTGATGTTAAATTCAGTCAGATGTTTATGAATATGGATTTATAGTTGTTTTCTTGTATATAAAATATCATCCTGATTTAATATCTGTGCTTCATGCAAGTGTTTGTACTAAAATAAAAGCTCTCTGAGGTGATATGACCGTTTTCCTTACAGTTCTGGAAGTGTCCTGTGTATACCTTGAGATTTCTCTATCTTGGTATTGTCATTGACGATAGTCATACTTTCCAGATCTAAGCCAAATTCGTTGGCTGAGAGGCGTATTCCTGAGCCTTCTCCATCATCAAGGAGGAAAACCTATGAAAGGAGTGGGGAGAAGCCGGGTAAATCCAAAGAGCAAAAATTGTACGTATGCTCCATGGACATTTTGTAGTGTAATGTGATTGTTCTATTTATTCATATTTTATGTTCTCTACGAATCTATTGTGTTCTTGGGGTTGCTTCCAAGACATTTCAGAAATGAGATAAATGGAGCCGCCCTGTGTAACAGGCTTGTACACAATAAGTGCCAATACTAGCGCTGGATTTGCCGTTTTAATGCCTTTTTTGTATTATCGCTCTTGTGTAAGCCTCTGGTTTTTTTTGTTAGTGGAGGATATTCTACAGGAGTTACTATGTTTAATTCACAAGACTTGTTCATGCATCATCTCAATTGCTGTTTGGAAAGCAGGCTTGTATAGCATGAGTCATTTACCTTACTGACTTCCATCTTTTCTAACTTATTGAAGTGAGCATTCCATGTTCTTTTTTTCTTGTAGCTCAGACTCGGGAACTTCAGAGGCTAGTCTATCACCTCCTTCTTCCCCAACAAGCCGAACCCGTAATGAAATGAATGTTTTTAGCCGTCTCACAGTTTCTCAGGGAAACGCAACATGTCAGCAGGATAAGTAAGTCCTAGGACAATAATTCACCCCCATATTGGCAGGCACAACATTGCAAAGTTTCAGAGCGGAATGGCAGATAGTTCCGGCATTCCATCATTTACCATCTTATCAATGTCAAGCAATTGAGTACCTTAGATAAAACTCATTGTACAGGGAGAGAAACCGGTTTTATACAAGAGCAGAGTAGTTGAGCTTAAGTGAAAAATGTGACTTGTTGTACATTGGTGGGTTTTGAGGAACAGTAGAAGCATATATTCTCTTGGTTGAATGCGTGTTTTAAATTTTTTTTTTTGTGTACAAATCTTTCATCATAACAGTCTACAGTATATCTTTCTACCTGTTCGTCTGCGAGCAGTAGACATTTTAAAGTAATAAAATAATCTATAATCATCTTTTAAATAACCTGTTGCTCTAGCGCCGATAGACCCTTTCTGGTCCCTTTTGTCCAGAAGTGGGTTCCTCTTAAGCAGGGATGCCCAACCTGCAGCCCTCCAGCTGTTGTAAAACTACAACTCCCGGCATGCCTGGGCATCCTGCAGCTATTAGGTCATTCTGGGAGTAGTAGTTTTGCAACAGCTGGAGGGCAGCAGGTTGAGCATCCCTCCTCTTAAGCACGAAGGTTTAGTTATCCAATTTATAAACCCTAAAAAACCCAGAGCTGTTCCTTTTCTTGTGACCAATGCAGCCAGTCACTGGCCTCAGCAGTGATGTGCCGCTCATGCACACTTGACTACTGAGGCCAGTGACTGACGGGTGTGGTCACATAAAGAAAGACAGGACTTTATCACTTCCAGACAGTGGCACCGAAGCAGCGGAAATGTAAAGGTTGTTATAGCTTACTTTATTATATGAAAACTTTTTTGCTAATAGACTAATGTTAAGCTACTTTGGGCAACCACCTGTTTTTGTACTTGAGTTCTATAATACCAATGATACTGTCTGTTTGTGAATTTTACATGATCTAGTCTTATACTTTTCTTTTTTTATTATGGTTTTGAGGGGTTGCCTTAGAAAGAGAACTTGGTGCATGTGCCCTGTTAGGACAGTTGGATTCACAGAAGGTCCCATTATGCATCCAAATGGCCATTAGTTTGAATCTCTACTTACATTCTACACTCACCCTGTGGCACCTGCCAAAATATATGTTTATCCATGGCATCCCCTGGCAATGATAGCTCTTCGGTGGGAGTGTGAGAGAAGTTCTAATACCTTCAAAAAGCCATCCCACTAGACAAAATATATTCATTCGCTTGCGTAACTGTGTCCACATAGTGCCAATGAACCGTTTCTTGGCTTGTGTCTGCCATTTCTATTTACCAACCATAGAATATCTGTAGCAGTGTAACTGAACGCACTTCCTCCATACACCCTATACGTTTACCAAAATACATCCGGTCAGAAGAATAGATTTTTTTAATAAAAAGCATAATTGAAAGCAAATTGCCTAGAGGGATAAAGGAAGAGTTGCTTAAAAATGTAAAAACAAAAAACGAACTAGCCCCTTCCTTACAAGTAATTGAATCAGCCAGTCAAATTGATTTGGGATTAGGCCGTCAGATTAATATCAAGGTGATGCTTTCTGAAGTTACCATGTAATATAGATTAAAGTTTGTGAATGCATATTATGAAACTATGATCATTGCATGGAGAGAACAGCCCCTCATGATTTTATTAAGACTTTCTTCTATAACGTTCAGTAAAGCATAGCATAGGTTTAGATGTAGAGGACAATCTGATGTACAGATGTACTTACCCATGGTGCTCTGCAATGATGCAGCGTTTTCTCTTTGGTTTTCAGTTTTCCTAACTTACTGCAATATCCCAGTGCTCAAAATAATCAGCTAATGTCCTTGTGAAATTCAGCCCTTCAACATCTTCAGATTTATGGGGTTCACATAGCAAACAAATACAGCTATTTAAAGAATATGTGACAGAATTGGGTGACCAAATCCTTCACAATTTAGGCTTTCTGTTTGTAATTTGAAGTTACTTAAAATGAGGCCTTATCAGACTTATTTCGTACAATGCATGTGTTGATGGAGACAGAAGACGACCCCAGGTCTGGTTGCTGTTGGTAGCACACCGGAGTCTGCTGTACTGATTAACATTCTCTGTGTATCTAGAAGATCATGCTCCGGTGGACATTTCTTCCATCCAATCCATTAACTGAGCAGCTTATCAGCTTCAGGCAGCTGCTCACATTGGACAGTCTATTTATCCTTCCACTACCTTGTGTCTCCCATAAACCTCCCGTTTTATCCCAAAAAATAGGAAATCGTAAAACAAGGACAGCACGTGCTGATGTAGCACTTGCGTTAGTGTATAGAATATGATGACATTTTTGTATAGTCTCACTAAGCTGTGAATAATTAACACTAATTTTTTGACACCTAATCATAACAATACTTACATTTTTCCTTACAGGATACCTATCAGAGGAAAATATAAAAAAAAAAATTACAGTCCAGGAAACATGGCCATTGTGTTGGCCTCATCTCCCAGACCAAATGTGGCTCCTCTAACACAAACTTGAGCAGCCATATTTGGTCCGGGAAAGGTGACAGTCACACAGGCCTTGTTTCCCCATATGGTCATGTGCATGTGGCCTTAAAGGATTTATCCAGGATTTTAAAAACTTGGATGGTCTCTTCCAAAACCAGGAGCGAAGCTGCAATGCCAGACGCAACCCGTGGACAGGCATGGCGATGGTTTTGGAAGAAAGCAGCCATGTTTTTCAAATCCTGGACAACCCCTCTAATATTCTCTGTGTTGAGATATGATCACTTGGAGTTACAGGAAAAAAACATAAGGCTGAATTCCTCTTAATGTCTGTGGGTTGAAATCAGTGCAACATGTTCCCCATGTATACACCCAGCACTGGCCAAAATTCAAGCCAGGTAGATATTGATTCAAAAGGTCTCTGACAGTACTTCACCTGACACCGGATAGATCACCGTTCTCCCTCATAATATTTGCCACCCTGTCCGGGAGCCGGTACGCTGTGTGGCCGAGCCACTGTAACCTGAGGCAGATTGCTGCTAATTGCTACAGTTTTACAGCTAGTATAGGTGAAGAACATGTTCTTGGAGCAAAACCTATTTGTGTTAATCCACATTTGGTTCCAGTGATCCGTGTATGGACACCCTGAGCGATCCTTTCTCATTGTAATCTAATCTGAAAAACCTTTTTATGACCATAAGGGCCTGTTTTCGTTTTCTCCTTTAACATCATGTCATAAGACCCCTGATTGGTGTCTCCGTTAATTTCATGTGCTAGAGGTTTTCTGTTTTTAACATGCCCTCAAATAATTAACTCTGAAGAACTTTTACAAATCTGCTTTTCCTTTAAAAAAAAAAAAAAAAAAAGTGGTATGATTCAGAGGCATACACAAGACTGCTGTGTCCAGGCTGGTATCAGTTCTCGTGGGATACAGCATCATTTTCTTTTTGCTTTCTTATTCAGCAGTAAGAGTTGCATTTCTTGTGACTAGTAGAAATAGTACATGCGCGTATTGAAGGACGTCAGGAGCAATACATGCCCTTTGGGGCTTACTCACGTCGTAGTATTTCATGTGGTCAGGGGCTTGTTTCTGTGTCTCCTATCTCTGGAGCAGACTTTACCCTTCTGATATCTGTATATTCTCTCCCCTTGCACTCTCTACTACTGATCTTTGTAGGTCTGATGAAAGTGATTCCTCTCTGTCCGAGGTACACAGGTACAGATTTCCTTGTCCACTTTTCTCGTTGCAAGTAACGCCCCTTTATTTTCTGCATGATTATTATTATTTTTTTGTTCCCATTTGCACTTATAACTGTATCTTGTTTCTTGCATCTGGTATGTGCCTTTTGTAATAGAATTCAGGCTTTTTATTTCAGATGTGCTATGCTTTGCTTTTTTACAAAGTAAAAATGTGTATGCGTTTTAGCTATAGTAAACCGCTATAATGTTACACAGATGTTTTATAAAAGCACAAAAACGCTGAAACGTCTGTTGGATTTTCACGACGCAGTGCTGTTCTTGTCAAAAAAGACGGAAACCTGACATCAATGGCATCCATCAGGATTCATTAGGCTCTATTCCAGAATGGATCGGCCTGCGTTGTCACGACTCAAGCCATGACATTAGTGATGTGAACAGAGCCTAAGGCATTATGGGAAAAATATAATTTACCAGATAGTTTGGTCCAATATTCTTCTTAATCCAGTTGGCATTTTATTCACAAGGTGGTGGGGGCTCAGTGGAGGCAATCGTCAGCGCAGTTTTGAGAATTTTTTTACATGCATGTATCTTAAACACTAATTTATGCACAGAATGCATTTTCTTTAACTTTTTGCTTTTTTGCTTCATTTATGCCAAACAGGAATTATAACTGACAGCATGGCGAAGAATTTTCATAAGCCTCATATGCGTTAATAACTGTAACGCTTCTTTTGTGCACGCACGCACACAACCCTGTTGATCTTAAGTAATTGCAGTTACTGCATGTGTTAGATACCGAGCACCAGAAGTTGTGAGATTACTTTTAATGAGCAGTATTAACACAAATGTCGTCTTTTTCTTCTCACCAGGGGCGTAATTAACCCATTTCCTACTTGCAAAGGCAACAAATCATCCCTTGTACAGTGTATCCATATAGCTGAAGGGCACAACAAGGCAGTACTTTGTGTAGATGCTACTGATGATCTTCTGTTCACTGGCTCGAAAGGTCAGCCACGTTATTTCTTCTTCTATAAATACAAACTGGCAGCTAATATTCAGTGACTTTCTAGTCCATGGCACATGTGATTGGTCGGAAGTGTTCATGTATGGGTTACTTCATTTAAGCTTTATTACCAACCCAGTCCACATGTTTAGCATTGTAATTAATGTGTTTGGGCATTCTTTTAAATTAGGTGTAAATTGCTATGTGTCCTGTGGGTGGGCCAACCATCTATCCCAGGGGTGCACAACATTTTGTGGTTGGGGGCCACATTAGCAGACCGAATGACGAGGGCAAAAAATAAAATTTAAAGGGGTATTACATCACAATGCGTATAGAGCCATGACCAGAGTAATAGTAATATGTGACCTCTTAAGGCCAGTTACCAGGTGTAGCAGCTCCCAGTGGTTCCCTTTAATTAGTGCGTGTGTAATAAAGTTGATAAGAGCTTTCTCCATGAAATGCCCACTAAGCATACTGTGTGGTACATAAGAGAAACATACTGCACATAAAGTAATATTAATAATGATCATTTGACTTCATTTCTATCTTCCTTTCAGATCGTACTTGTAAAGTGTGGAATCTAGTCACTGGACAGGAAATTATGTCACTTGGAGGTCATCCAAACAATGTGGTGTCTGTGAAGTATTGTAACTACACCAGTCTAGTATTTACAGTGTCAACATCTTACATTAAGGTGTGGGACATCAGAGATTCGGCAAAGTGCATACGCACACTTACGTAAGTATTTTATTATTTTTAAATATTCATGTCATATTCAAAAGACTTCTCTGTGCACTCAGAACATTAAAAATAGAAGTTTGGCTATTGCAAAAGACCCCAATTCAGTATTTCCCCACTGCATTCCCTTACTAAAAGGGTTCAAGAAGTTGCCATATTCTTCTCCTGGAATTCTGCACTCATAAGCATCTTAAGGCTCGTTTTACATCCCATCTTGGATGTTGGGGGCATATCACTAGAACAGGGATCAGCAACCTTCGGCACTCCAGCTGCTGTGAAACTACAACTTCCAGCATGCAAACATGCTTGGTTGTTCTCACAACTTCCAGTATGCAAACTTCCATAGAGGTGAATGGAGCATTCTAGCAGTTGTAGTTTCAGAACATCTGGAGTGCCGAAGGTTTCTGATCCCTGCACTAGAACCTCTGAGACCCGCACCCATACTTAGAATGGAGCCCGCAAAGTGCAGCCACCGCTCCATTGTCTTCTATGGGGCTGACGGAAATAGCCGAGATGCGCATTTTGTGGGCGCCATTCTAAGTATCAGACATATCGCTAGGATATGTCTCCAATGTCCGAGATGGGAACACTCCTTTAAGGCTATCTGGCAGGCTGTTCTGGCAGATACTACAATTCATTGCCAGAGCCCATTGACTGTAATGGGACTCGGAGGGTGCAAGCACCGTTTTTTGTCCAGGGAAATCCCAGCACTCATGCCGGAAACCGGCCGGGTCTCATTATAGTTGATGGGGTCCAGCTATGCACCATACCATGAACTTCGACATCTGTTACTTTGACGGAACAGCCTGCCAGATAGCACATATGTGAAAGTAGCCTAAGCTCACCTGTAGAAAGTGAATAACTGGGCCAGTGTGCTCATTAGTTTTTTGACTTTGCCTGCTCACTTCATAAAATTTACAACCTTGTTTCCAACAATCCATTTTTTCAAGTGGTTGTCTCACGAGAGACAACTGCTTTTAAAATCCAGTGTGATTAGCTAATCACTCCAGGTCCCAACACCCCTGGCAAACAAGGTGATTATTCGGGGTGGAGAAATGTGGCTGTCCATGTAATACAAAGACTTCTTGAGTCCACCAGAATGGAAGCCTCTCATACGGAGCAACTCATACAGGGGTGCCTATAAAGCTAATATAGTAGGGGTTGTCTTTAGGTTCTTCAGTGTCAAAGAAGAACGTGTAGAGAAAGAAAATGCTTAAAAAGGAAGGAAGAGTGAACCAAGGTGGTATTGATAACTCAGGTTGCAGTATTACAGAAGCATACAGGACTGCAAAAATGTTCAAGAAGTTGTTTGAGAATTTGATCTAGATAAATGTGTTTCAGAGCACACATGGACATTATAGAGTTCTCTGTGCCATCTCTGTCCAGAATAGTGTCAGAAATTTCCAGTCTGTCCCTTATGGCAATAAATAGAAAAACAATCTGGAGAAAAACA
Source organism: Rhinella marina (assembly GCA_900303285.1). Classification (NCBI taxonomy): domain Eukaryota; kingdom Metazoa; phylum Chordata; class Amphibia; order Anura; family Bufonidae; genus Rhinella; species Rhinella marina. Next base: position 430,229 of record ONZH01017175.1, read on the forward strand.
GAGTGTTAATGGAACATGCCTCAGGTAAAGAAGCCGACAATCTAATGTAAAAAAAAAACAGTATGCCACAGTGAGGCCGTACACTTTAGATTGTTAAGGCACAAATATTGAGAGGTTCACATCTTCTTCAACATATGCCTAAGGGAAAAACTGCTAAAAATAAGACAGTAAAGAAATTATTAAACATGTGAGAAGCAACACAGGTAAAAACCATGCTAACTGCCGCAGCGCATTTAGAAAATCTAAGTTCCAAAAAAACAAAAGTCTATTTCACAAATTGATATATACTCTACATAGATTTGGTTCCATTTCATAGCAGGGGGTTCAGCAAACAAAGAAATATAATATAATAATCTAAGTATGTGAGGGAAGCAGATTGTTATAAGGTGTTTCTTAGGATGTAGTTTGTAGAACACATTTAACTAATCTTGGCCTGGTTTCACCCTTTTTTTTATTTTTATTTTATTATTATTTCATTGCCATTTTGAGGCAAAGCCAGAAGTGGATCCCGCAGGATGGAGAAGGCTTTCCTTTATATTTCCAAATCCTTTTGAATCCTCTTCTGGCTGCATCAAAAAACTGATCAAATAAAAACATGCAGTTGTGCTTTCCAAAAAAGGGATTTATCAATTGTGTTACACATTTTTTTTTAATATATATATAATGGTCACTTATGTTGGCGCACATTTTTAGTTGCACAAATTTTACTACTTTTGACCTTGACCCCCACCATTTTCAAGTGCTGTGGGATTTAGATGAGATTTGGTGTGTAGATCACTTTAATGTAGTTATCCGGCAGGTGTTCTTTTACTGATATAGGCGTAAACTGTAACACACTAGCAGAAAATTATTACTGTGCACCAATTTCATAAATTTGGCGCAAGTACGCACAGCAACTCCAATTTAGAAACTGACCTCAAATACACTTTTTTTTTCTACTTAATAGGTCACTTGAAATGAAATTGTTTTGTTGTTCTCTGAGTCTCATATTTATGACTTAATCTACACTTTAGACTCTTAAAGAGGTTTTCCAGGAGTTAAAGGGGTTATCCAAGAGCTATAATTACCCCCCCCCCCCCCATATGCCCGGGCCCCTCAAACAGATCGTACTTACCTCACTACCCGGCACCCGCATCGCTTCTGCTGCCAGCATGGCTACCACTGCATCTCCCTGTCTTACGGAGGAATACATCCGGCAACGGAGGAGGGGGTCAGCCAATAACAGGTTGTGACAGGGACGAGCCTCCCCTGCGTCACCCGCAATGCTAGGAAGGCTCATCCCCATTGCCTGCTGTTGGCTTGGAATTGCATACAATTATATCTAGTCTAGGCAATGCTCTGTGAGCTAAACCCCCTGGAATCCAGACTGATACTTTGTAGCAAAGTACAAGACAGACTTGTGGTGTTGTGTTTAGCTCAGAGAACATTGCCTCGACTGGACACAATTGTATCCACTTATCAGCTAACAGCAGGACTAGCTGTGTATGACATTTTCCTCCTCCAAATATTAAGTGTTCACTGATGGCACACCAATATCTTGAAATGGTGAGGAATTGAAACATTAAGTGTACTAAAGTTGTGTAGAACTTTGTACAATCATCATGCTTTATTTGTCTGATATCTGAAAACCCCTTTAAGAGTCAGAAATTGAGCTTTAGAAACATATGCTAAATCAATACATCAACTTTCTTCCACACATGCAGTGAAAATGTCTGCTGCATCAACAATTACTTCTCAGTTTGCAAAATAAGTTAACATTTTATTGACTACCAATAAAAAAAAGCACAATATCGAAATTGGATGAAAATAGAATAATTGTGCTCCTTAAAAAAAATAGTGCCTCTCCTGAACATGAGCTACTATTGCAAATCATTACCAGTCAAAGCAGTGTGACTGAGCTGTATGGATGGATAGAAGTTGCACTGTTTCGGGATAAAAAAGGACACCTTACAATTCCTGGCCTTCACTTTACATTTTGATGTGTACAACCCTATGTTTTTAACGCGTGTTTACCCTTATCATATCAAAGCATAAAACGCAGATAAGTGGACAGTTATCTAACATGGCAAGTCTTTTTCTGTCACTAGTTCTTCTGGTCAGGTGATGGCTTGGGATTCTTGTGCAGGAAGTCAGAATAGGACAGTGACCATTCCTCCTGGTGAAAACCAAATCAATCAAATTGCATTGAACCCTACAGGCACCTTCTTATATGCAGCTGCTGGAAACGCAGTCAGAATGTGGGATCTGAAAAGGTATGTTGCATGTGCTTGAGACTGTCATTTACCCAGGAAACTGAATGCGTATTGCACTGTATTCAATTCATTAAAACCTCTAATATTAGTTACTGTAGAGCTCAGTTCCTGCATTTCTCCATATCATTGATCATTTTTGAGTCTCAACTCAAAGATCCTTTGGAATTTCTATGCTTATTCTTGATACTTAGTCTGCTTTCACATCTACATTGGACTCTCTATTTAGGGGCCTCCATTACAGAAGTCGTCAAAAATAGCGGACAGAAAAGTCTTGGTTTCAGGACTTTTTATGTCACTAAAAAACATTCTTCCAAACGGACATTTAACGGATCCCATTATAGTTGGCTTAGTTATTTGCCGAATCTGACACTTCCGTTGTTTTTGTTCTTCTGCTCCAGAGCAGAACACCGGAAATCAATAACACTGATGTGAAAGCAACCCTTTCTGTCTTATGTTTGCAGTACAGTTAATATTCTATTAAAAAAAATATTTTGCATTTCAGAATTAAAGGGGTTATCCAAGATATTAAATGTCCGTCGTATGGGCCCCTCACATTGAATCTACTTACTTCGCTTCCCGCACCACCACTGCTGCTTCTCCCCGTGCACGGATGAAAACATCCGGTGTCGGAGGGAAAGGGGGGGGGGGGGTTGAGCAGCCAATGGCAGACAGGGACAAGCCTCCCTAGCGTCACCCTTGATGCTGGGGAGGCTCGTCCCCGTCCCCACCTGCCATTGGCTGCTCTCCCCGACTCAGGATGTTTTCATGCGTGCACGGGGAGAAGCAGCGGTACAGGGAGCGAAGTAAGTAGATTCAATGTGAGGGGCCTGGCATATGGGGGACACTTAATAGTCTTGGATAACCCCTTTAATCTGGTGTTTGTGAAATCAGCATAGATGCTTGGCAGGAAGGATTTTGCAGTTCATATGTCTTATAAATAAAAACAGAATGGGAAAATGTTCGAGCAAGGGGTTGGGCAGAAATTATGTAGAGACTGTAGAATGAGAAGTAAAATTTAATTTCACAGATAAAATATCAGGACTTGTAAAAAGCTTATCCCACAAATATTATTACTAGGAAATGAGTAGGGCATTACAGATGAAGTACTATTGTAGTATACATTCAATGAAATATTTAGTGCATTATATTTTCCTGCTGTTTATCCTTCTAGTCCACCTTTTCCTGCATTCAGGTGTGCAATAATAGGTTCAGTATCTTCCCTGCACCCTTCCCCTTATTGCTAGCATAGTGGTCTCATAGAAAAGCAGCTGAAGCGGCCCAATCACCTTTCATTCGTTCACCCTGACTTCTAAATTCATAGAAAATATAGCTATATCTCTCTATATACAGCATTAAAGGATATTGTGGGGCATTACATACCATATGTGTATCTGGAGCTTTATGTGATGGACTATTTCATAGAAAATATAGATATATCCATCTCTATACAGCGGTGAAGGATATTGTGGAGACATTACATACCATATGTATCTCTGGAGCTATATGTGATGGACTATTTCATAGAAAATATAGATATATCCATCTCTATACAGCGGTGAAGGATATTGTGGAGACATTACATACCATATGTATCTCTGGAGCTATATGTGATGGACTATTTCATAGAAAATATAGATATATCCATTTCTATACAGCGGTGAAGGATATTGTGGAGACATTACATACCATATGTATCTCTGGAGCTATATGTGATGGACTATTTCATAGAAAATATAGATATATCCATCTCTATACAGCGGTGAAGGATATTGTGGAGACATTACATACCATATGTATCTCTGGAGCTATATGTGATGGACTATTTCATAGAAAATATAGATATATCCATTTCTATACAGCGGTGAAGGATATTGTGGAGACATTACATACCATATGTATCTCTGGAGCTATATGTAAGGGACTATTTTTTGGGGGGGAGAAAGAGGGGTTAACATAAACTAGTTACAGTGCATCCTGGTAGATGCAGGAGCGTCTCCTGTCTGCTGCTGCTCTCTCACAGATTTGATACAAAAAGAAATGGAAGAAATCCCTCCAGTTAAGTGAGTAAAAAATAGTTTTAAATTTGTGGAATAAACCCTTTATCAGTCTGGTCAATGACCACATGGTTTTCACTTGGAGATTTTCTTGGTCCAGATAGTCCTTGTAGGGCTTAGCAGAAAGCTTGATGTTGGTGTATAATTTGATATAATATATATTTTTTTCCCACGCTCAGTGTAAAATATGTATACTGCTAATGGGGCACATCTATGCCGTTTTTACAGTAGATGTCTAGTTGAAAAGGGCACAATATTCTGTACACATATGACATGGCATACATGGAGGCACTAAGAATAGAACAGGATTACTGAATGAATCTGCATACAAGGCATTTTATTCATTTCTATGTCTTTTAAGATGTAACCAGTTGCTATATTTTTTCACCTTTAAAGGTTTCAGTCTACAGGGAAATTAAGTGGACATCTCGGGCCCGTCATGTGTCTTACAGTGGACCAGGTTGCCAGTGGCCAAGATCTAATTATCACAGGCTCAAAGGATCATTATATTAAGGTAAGAAATCAGATTTATTGTAATAATCGCAAATGGTTAAAGGGTATGGCTACTTGTGACCAGTGTGTATGTAAGATGATTATATTGCTATTACTAGCATAGCCCTTGTTGATATTCTGTGCCATTATTCCATAAGCCATGTCCCTTGACAAATAGACAAATCTTCTATGCTGTCCACAAGCTGGCTGCTGATGGAGGATCATGTGACCACACACATCACTCCTCCATGCAAACGCACTGCACTAAACTCCCAAAAGTGCAGATGGCAGGTGCAGTGTATTTCAGTGGTGGAGACTGAGTGATTTGTGTGGTCACAGATATTGGCCAACCCCATTAATTAGAAAATATAATAAACTTTAGAACAGAAGTATGTAAAATGTATTGTAGTTTCTAGCAAATTTTGTTGGTAACAGAGTTTGCCCTAGCTATGGGCAACATATTATACCTCAAGGTCAGAAGGGTGTATCCAGGGGCAGATTGTGAACTTAAAGTGACCCCATGTTGTAGGTGGGTCCAAATTGACAGAAGACCGGACAAAGCAAGTAGGCAGGGACAACAGAAGTAGAGTAGAGCCCCCAGTACTGTGATGAAGCACAGAATACCAGTGTATTCTTCACAGTATTTGTTCCTGGTACCAAAAGTGGTCCAAGAAAGCACAACGTGTGAACTAGGCATGAGTGGTCAAGGCTGTGGGATGTGAAGGCTAGACCATCTGGTCCAATCCCACAGATGAGCTACTGTAGCACAAATTTCCAAAACGTTAATGGCTACGATGGAAAGGTATATGAACCCACAGTACTTCACAGCTTGCACAGTCTGAATGAGCATCTGATACGTGCTAAAAAAAGCCTGATCCATAGATGCCCCATCCTGTAACTTACAGGGCGTAAAAGCCTGATCCATAGATGCCCCATCCTGTAACTTACAGGGCGTGAAGGGTCTGCTGCTAACATCTTGGTGCCAGATATCACCGGGCACCTTCAGAGGTCTTTTGGAGTCTATGCCTCAGTGGATCACACCTGTTTTTGCAGCTCATTGAAAACCTATACAATATTAAGTGGGAGGTTTTAATGTTACATACAAGAAATTCCAGCATTAACTTTGTTTCTTTTGTAACCTGATACATAAGTTCCGAGTATATATGGAGGAGAAAAATTCCAGTTTCCAATTCCAGTAAAAATTGCAGCTTTATGATGTCCTGTATAAAATCCAGTACAGGTATATATACTCCACTTGGTGCCCGAAACATGTAAGCGCTCTATGTGTATCTGTACTAGATTTTTATGTAAGGTTATGCACATAGGAAAAAAAAATGTGTTACCAGTACATACTAAATGGGAAAACTGTGGGTAATACTGACATGGAAAAGGACTTAGGAATTTTAGTGAACAGCAAACTAAGCTGCAGAAACCAATGTCAAGCAACTTCTGCCAAGGCCAATAAGATAATGTGTTGCATCAACAGAGGCATAGATGCCCGTGATGAGAACATAGTTCTGCCACTTTACAAATCACTAGTCAGACCACACATGGAGTACTGTGTACAGTTCTGGGCTCCTCTGAACAAGGCAGACATAGCAGAGCTGGAGAGGGTTCAGAGGAGGGCAACGAAAGTAATAACTGGAATGGGTGGACTACAGTACCCAGAAAGATTATCAAAATTAGGGTTATTCACTTTAGAAAAAAGACGACTGAGGGGAGATCTAATAACTATGTATAAATATATCAGGGGTCAGTACAGAGATCTCTCCCATCATCTATTTATCCAAGGACTGTGACTGTGACGAGGGGACATCCTCTGCGTCTGGAGGAAAGAAGGATTGTACACAAACATAGAAGAGGATTCTTTACGGTAAGAGCAGTGAGACTATGGAACTCTCTGCCTGAGGAGGTGGTGATGGTAAGTTCACTAAAAGAGTTCAAGAGAGGCCTGGATGTATTTCTGGAGGGTAATAATATTACAGGTTATAGTTACTAGAGATGGGTCGTTGATCCAGGGAGTAATTCTGATTGCCTGATTGGAGTCGGGAAGGAATTTTTCCCCTAAAATGCGGAAAATTGGCTTCTACCTCACAGGGTTTTTTTGCCTTCCTCTAGATTAAATTGCATTTTAACAAGCTAAATGGGATGGACAGATGTCTTTTTTCAGCCTTATAAACTATGTTACTTGTACTGGGTTTTATACCGGACATAATAAAGCTGCAATTTTGCTGGAATTGGATGCTGGAATTTCGCAGTGGTTCCATGCATCTAAAAAATAGTGAACAGGTGATGCATGTGACCTTTCAACAGATATGCACGTTAAACAGAATATATTCCATATGACTTAAAAGGGTTGTCTCACTTTAGCAGTTATCATGTAGATAAAGTTACTACAAGGCACTTACTAATGTATTGTTATTGGCAATATTGTCACCTTTGCTGGCTTGATTCATTTTTCAGTCACATTACATGCTGTTTATATCCAGGGATTTCGGCCACCCTGTAATCCAGCAGCAGTGGTTGTGCTTGCACACTGTAGGAAAAGATGCCAGCCTCTCTGGTGGCTGGGACCACAGGAATGTGCCTAAACTGGCAGTTTTTTCTATAGTGTGTAAGCACGGCCATTGCTGATGGATAGTAGTATGATTGTAACACCTGGAAATGAGAAGTGTGTAATGAGATGGGGAAAAATGAATGAAGCCAGCAAAGGAAGCAATATGGACAATCACATTAGTAAGTGCCTTGTATTAACTTTCTCTATATGGTAAATGCCATTTGCTGAAGTGACACAACCCCTTTAATATGATTACCTAAATACAACAATCTCCTGTTAGCACATGGACAAGGAAATGAAAAAAATAATCCAGGCAAAAATAAAATCTGTTATCAAAAAGCAATCTCTCTGTACATAATAGCAAATCACGTTGTACAATAAGTGTATAAATGAAGACACAGGGCTTTGCTTGGAAACATAATGCATGGTAACAGGTTGCAAGTGGCGATCATGCTGTGGGACTTCACATACAAATCTGTGAAACCTGTGACTGTATGCAGTATATCTGTAACTGAGAAACATAACAGTGTATCCAAAGAAAATCATACTGACTGCATTCTGCAGCACATTGCATGTAAAATATGCACACTGTACAGACTTTCTTTACCTGTTGCATATAGTTTTCCAGTCAAAGATATATTTTATAGAGTCATAAGTTAAGTCTATATTGCATGCAGTCATGGGTTTCTCAGTCTAATATTTTTCTAGGAAGGCCCACAATTTCATCACTGCTTGCTATCTGTTAGCATGCATGCTGTTACAAAAACATAACCCTTTTTTGTTTGGATAGTTTGTTTTCTTGTTTTATGTGTCTTCTAAAAGCTACTTAATTGAATTGAATTCCTTAATGGGTGATATTTAAGGAACAGCCCCAGTGGGAGTGATGAGACACAGCTGAAACATTGCTTCAAATCTGTGCCATCGTGGCTAATTGGTGTTTTTGAATTCAATTTTTTCTTTAAGTAGAAAAATAATTATCCCATCCCAAAAATCAAACTAGTTACTAATATTCCTATGTCAGATATAAAACAAGAACTGTGCAAGCAAATTGTGCAGTAAGTATCCATGCTTCCACACTTCACTTTTTACACAAAATGGAAATATAATAGGATTCTGACATTACAAAATGAGACGTTAATTAAAGGGGTTGTCCGGGTTCAGAGCTAATTAGCGCAGGGCAAAGGCATTTAGCCCGGTTCCGGTGACATACTGGGCTCTGCCAGACGGAGGCTTCCGCCCGGCAGTGAGCCCGGTGACGTCACCGGCGCTGATGGGCGGGCTTTAGCGCTGTCCTAGCCAGTAAAACGGCTAGGGCAGTGCTAAAGCCGGCCCATTACAGCCGGTGATGTCACTGAACTCACTTCAGCAGTCATATCATTATCATGAGAGGTTGGAGAGCAATGAAAGATAACACCTATATATAGATAACACCAGATCCACAATTCATAGGTGATGGATGCAGCTTATGTACGCCCCATGCACAATGAACTTTGTACAGGCAACAGATCATGCCTAGAAAACTCTCCCACAGAAGTAATTGAGGTCCCCTCCAGGTTATTCTGTCTATGTGCCATGTTATCCATATCTCTAGATGCTGTAAAAAATATACAACCACAAAGTAAAATTAAATTAGAAAAATGTATGTGAATTAGGAATATGTATCACAATCGCTTTTTAAATAGTAAAAAATAGGCTAAATACACTCCCTTTAACAATTAACGATATGCTGCCAGGTACTCTAGCAGTTGGTCTATAATACTGTAAACTGTAAGAAATAGGAATATTTTCAACCTTTGGAATATTCTTATAGAAATGCAAAGTGTAATCCTGTGTAAATCCTGTATAATGAGTACCTTTGATATACCTTTTTTTTTTTTTTTTTTTTAGATGTTTGATATTACGGAAGGAGCTCTCGGCGTTGTTAGTCCTACACGTTGTCTTGAACCACCTCATTATGATGGTATTGAAGCACTCATCATCAGTGGGGATTACCTTTTCAGTGGATCAAGAGACAATGGAATAAAGAAATGGGACCTCTCTCGTAAAGACCTTCTTCATGTAGGCCTGTGTTTTTTATTCTTGGGCATATTAGTTGCTTGCACCAAGAAATCTGTGTTGATCATATTCTGCCTTTTTCTGCAGCAAGTTCCAAATGCTCATAAAGATTGGGTTTGTGCTCTTGGGATAGTGCCCAGTCGCCCCATTGTTCTGAGTGGCTGTCGAGGAGGCATCTTGAAGCTGTGGAACGTAGACACATTCATGCCGATTGGAGAAGTCAAGGGACATGATAGTCCTATAAATGCAATCTGCACAAACTCTACTCATATTTTTACAGCTTCAGAGTAAGAATTGTTTTCTTTTCATTGTAGACAGAAATATGCTTAAAGTGTACTTAACCTTTCAACACACTTTACCTTAATCAATAGTGCAGTGTGTGTAAATGAGGAATAAAGCTATTCCTGGACATTATATGACTTATATCTGGCATTTTGTAGCAGTTTTCCCCTGGGAATGCTGAATGTCTAGTTTGCAGTTCTCTCACATCTGGTGGTGGAGACTAGCTTCCATCCAATGTAACTTTCTTGTACTTACTCAGAAGCATCCGCAGAATCATGGAGGATATTACAGAGAGGTACTGACCTGTACTGATGTAACTAAAGCACTTGGGCTGAGATATAAACTTCTCAACTATTATGTAGCTGCTACAGTCTCTTTGTGTGTCTCACTCAGCTCCTGCTCACTCCTCCCTTCTCCATAGACTTGTATTGACATGTGTAATGTGATCCCTCAGTAAGCTGGTCCATCCTGAATGGATTCAAAGCTTATTTCAAAGAGAAAAGCAATTAATAAGGGGGCAGGGGTAAACAGCTGATAACTTAAAAAGTAGGCATTGCTCACTGATGAGACATATTACAAAGTTTCTTATGGTTGCTTGAACAATTGATTTATGAAAAGTTGTGTGCGACACTAAACATTAGTGATCTTTTAAAGGGGTTGTCTCACTTCAACAAATGGCATTTATCATGTGGACAAAATTAATACAAGGCACTTACTAATGTATTGTGATTGTCCATATTGCCTCCTTTGCTGGCCTGATTCATTTTTGTATCACGTTATACACGGCTTTTTTTCCAACCACGGTTGAAGCACAGATACGAGGTGGCCAACAGAGAGGCAGGCATTTTTTTCCTGTAGTATGCAAGCACGGCGACCACTGCTGGACACAAGTGCCTTAAAGGGGTTCTGTCACCATGTTTGACCATATTAAACCAGATGACATTTGCAATGCGCAATTGTCACCTGATGTCTAATATCTACTTTTGTAATATGCAAATTACCTTCACTAGGTGCAAGGGGCGGTAACCCTGCCCTAGTATCGCCGTTTTCCCCACCTTCTATATTTCGTCATCAGCGCTGATTGACAGGGCCAGGCAGCTCACTCTATCTGCTGCTGGCCCTGTCAGCGCTGCAAATCCCGCGCCTGCGCTGTGGGTCTGTCATTTGGCACAGGCGCAGTGAGTGCAGCTGGCTGCCGGGCTCCCGTCTTCCTCACTGCGCCTGCACCGATGACATCACACTACACCCGGAAGACAAGGCGGCGCAGGCAGGAAGCCAGGAGCCCGGCAGCCAGCTGCACTCACTGCGCCTGGGCCGAATGACGGACCCACGGCGCAGGTGCGGGATTTGCATTGCTGACAGGGCCAGCAGCAGATAGAGTGAGCTGCCTGGCCCTGTCAATCAGCCCTGATGACAACATATAGAAGGTGGGGAAAACGGCGCTACTAGGTGCAGGGTTACCGCCCCTTGCACCTAGTAAAGGTAATTTGCATATTACAAAAGTAGATTTTTTAAGAAAACGGGGACACATATCTTAAAAAGAAGACCATATTAGACAGGTGACATTTGCGGATTGCAAATGTCATCTGGTTTAATATGGTCAAACATGGTGACAGAAGCCCTTTAATGTTAGATTGTTTCAAGACAACATTAAAAGGGATGAATGATTTGAGTATTGATATGAGATGTATACAGTTAATATACATCAGTCTTGCCAAACTAATGGTGAGGCACCAAAAAGTTATAGGTGAAGCACAGCTTGGGACTGCAAGCTAAGGACCTTGTACAAAAGTATGAGAAGCTATGCTGTAAAGAGCCCAGTAGAAAAATATGCCATGCTTTACAGTATTCAAAGGGATGAATGTCCTCTACCCTTTATATATTCAAAACAAAAGTTTGCTAGTTATTTTTTTTCTTTGCAGTGATCAAACTGTGAGAATTTGGAAGGCTAATGGTTCTCTTGATGGGCAGACATCAGATGCAGGGGACACAAGTGAAGATGTTGCAAGCAACTGAACTGGAAGATATCGTCTTAAGAGGATACTGTGACAGACTGTTTTCCGTTAAGACTCTTGGGCATTTAATATAGTATAGTACACATACTGGACCTGAAAAACTGGAAGCTTTGTTCTGAATTGTTGTTTTTCTGTATTCTAGATCCTTCTAGTGTCAGCATAACACGCTCATGGAGAAATCTTACTGGTCTCTAGTAGAGATGAGCGAAGGTGCTCGAAACGAGCACTGTACCGCTCGGCTCCCCTGCGCTCGCATGGGCGTAGGCAGCTGCTTCCGTCCTCCTGAGGAGGACGGAAGCGGCTGCCTGCACCCATGCAAGCGCAGTGGAGCCGAGCGGTACAGTGCTCGTTTCGAGCACCTTCGCTCATCTCTAGTCTCTAGTTGAATGACCATAGTATGCGCTAAAGCTTTGGGTACAAATGCTATATGTTTGGCTCTGTGTACTGTAAAATGGCTTCACTATATTAATGTGCCGTAAATATAGGAAATAAGCATACAGTGTTTACTTGAAGTACTCCTATATTGTCAACCCTCAGATACGCTGTGTGCCTGTAGTCAAATACAAAACTGCCGAGTGCAGAGACAGGCAACTTATGGCTCTTCTCTCTCAGAAATCCCTCTGGCCATGCTGACTGTCTTCGTGAGAGAGTGCCAGAAGTGGTATGTCTTTGTCATATAGCTTTGGTGTTAAATATACTACACACAACCAAAGTTTTGCTTTTCTGCACACCCTTGTGCCCAGGATTCTATGTGCAGTAATATATCGGAAGCATTACACATTTCTGTCTTCACAAAGTAGTAACTTTTATGTGGCTGCCAGGCAATGTCCTCTTTGTTATGTGTGTCCTACTGTTAAAACCTACATATGCTATAAATTATTTTTTATTTCTTAGACTTTTTTTCTTTTAATACTTAGATTTTATTTTCACAGCTAATTTTGCTTCTAATTTAAGCCGCTGCTATGTGTATTTTAAATACGGTTTCACATATATGAGTCTGTGGTAGAGAACTGTATATATAATTTGGTTGTAAAAAGATCTGCAGCTCCTGCTTTGATTTTAAATGCTGTGTGAATCTTTGGAAAATATGCTTTTACGTTTTTTTGTTTTTGTTTTTTTTTTCTTAATCTTATTTTGTAAATTGGACAAATGCAAAGTTAATATAGATGAAGCAAATATTTGTGCATATTATGTAGATTGAAATAACTTGTGAATTTCAGTTGGGCTAATGCATGAAATAAACACATGCACAAATACTTCTGTTCTTGTTTCATTGCCTCTTCTATTTTATATGCTTTATTTGGTTGATTGGGAAATCTTTTATTTGTTATGCTCATATTCTGCAGTTAAAGCCTATTTACACCTTTTGGGGACAATTTTTAAATTATTGCATTGCACTCATTTTGAGCTAAAAGTCATTTTTTTTCATTTGATCTTTATTAAAAATGTTAAAGCTCCTATCTTGAGACTCTCTTGTAGCAAGCTCTGTATTTTTACTGTTTCCCATCAGGCAGCTCAGCCAACGGCTCCTTATCTTTGATCTCTGACCTTATAGTGCAATTCTTATCTTACTGGATAGGTCATCAATATCAGATCGGTGGGGGTCCGACACTCGGCACCTCCATAGATCACCGTTTGCGCTTGCCCTTTCCTGTCTCTCATCCTGCTTGCCATAGACATGAGGCGTAAGGAGAATTATAGGCTATTCATTCTCCTCTGGAATTCTGGGAAGAAAGAGATGCAAATGAGCTCTTAACAAGCTCTGCCTCTGATGCCACCAGATGTAAGGCAGATACCCTATAAGTCAATGTTCAGCTCTTTAAATAAGCATTGAGACATGACTTGGATATTAAATAAGCCAGCACCTCATCTGCAGGCAGCTAGCTGTTTCGGGTGATTGCCCCTCATCAGTGCAGAACAGAGAGTACTGGCTTAACTGGGTGAGAGGCCTGTCAGGATTTGGAGGGTACTATCTCTCCTTGGGGAGAGAGCGCCTTAATCTGCATGAAGAAACTTATAGGCATCCCTGTCATCCACATGGGCCATAAGTTTTATACAGCATGAAAGTGATAGATCCCTTATAGCTTGATCACATGAGGTACATATTTTTCTGTAAATAGACACAGAAAAATAGGAGATGGAAGACATCAGGATTACCATAGATCTAAGATTTAGTAGTATGAATTAAAAAATACAGACTTCAATATCTTCAATATGTTTACAAGTGCTGGAATGAGACATCAACTCATCTGACATTGATATCAAACAAAAATCTGTAGACATAAAAGTCACAAGTTAGAAGGAGCCAGGTGAACGGGCAACTTCACAAAGCCCCAGTTCACACAAGCAGAAAGTGGCAAACGCCTTCAGACTACCAGCTCTATATCCTCTTTCCTTGTGACTCACCGCCACCTGCTTATAGCAGATTAAAGGTAAAATGAGTCTCCATTGGTCACAGAGCTCCTCTTCACTAACTTTTCACACATCATTCCTCCATAGCTTTCGATTATCTGATGATGTTCAAACATGACGGTGTTCTGCAGGTGATCTTGGATACAAAGCGTAGGAGAGAAATGTGGAGATAGTCTAGACCGTAAGCACAAAAAAGAAAAAACACTTTATTCTCCATACTCTCAAACATCCATAAAAACAAGGCAAACTGTTTAAAACGCAAACACTGATTCCACAGCCCAATCCACGGTTTTGCTCACTTAGGGCTTCTTCCGGTGATGTGTTCACAAGAGATATGTCACTGCTGAAGTTAACAGCTGGCTGATAAGGATTAGTCAACCATGCCCAGGAGGAATAAAACAAAACCCCTGACGATGGAGACACAGGAGCCAGCACAGAGGACTGGAGGAGGTAAGTATGATCTTAGTAGAGGAAGCAGTCTGCCGGCACCTGTGAGAAAACAAGTATTCTTGGACAACCCCTTTAAGGTGTTAATAGTATGTTCACACAAGACAGATATGCTGCAGATTTGCATGTGGCTAATGCACAGCTTTTTATAGTACCAGCATAGTGGATAAGGTTGTAAGAGATTACATTCACAAACTGCAAAGAACAAATTAAAAAAATTAGCATAAAATGACCTGCGGTGCATATTCTAATGCTGTCAATTTTACCATTTGAAAAAAATTCAACAATACAGAATGTAATTTCAGCCTAAACATTGTGAAAAAGGTATTCCTGTAGTCATGGATGCATCCTTACTAATTGTATTTCTGTTTTAACCTCACTAAAAATATCCTTCAGTGCATAAAAGAGTATATCTGCATCGATCTATTCCATGGTAATATTTCGTTTGTCCACTAGAAGGCACTTTGCACATAGCATAACCACAGGGAGAGAGAATCCATTGTAAAGTTGTTTTCTGAAAGTCTCAATTATTTCATTGTGTTTCAAGTAAACACCCGAGAATGTTTCTGAGAAAATGATATCAGCCTTGTCTGGTCAGTAATGTACCACCAGACTCCAAAAATATTACAGGATGATCATATTTATAATATTTTAGAACTCATTAGTAAATCATTTAGCAGTGGTTATCAGGGGCGGGAAACTTACTGATAAAGAAGGCATCTAGAGCTGTTACGGTGGATTCTTCAGCTAGTTACATCCCTTACCTATTTAAACTTTGCTCTTTCATTGGATAGGTGTGGGATTTATAGAGTAAACATGAGAGAATCCAGAGAAGATTAGACTTCTTATTAAAAAGTGGTACCATGGCAGAAGATGATTTGATGTTGCTAAGCAACTGAAATTCAATAGTTAATGGAGAGGTTGACTGTTGTGTAATGGACAGAGGGATAGAGCAGCATTGCGGTGTACTCTTAGTTGTGATAAGGATTTCATCTGTGGCTTAATATTTCAGATTTCTTCTACCCTAAATAAGGCCCCATTCACACGACCGTATATTTGCGGGCCCGCATTACTGCGGACCCGCAAATATACGGGGCCGCCCGGCGTGTGTTCCGCAGTGCTCGGAACACGCCGTGCGGCCCCATTGAAAATGCCTATACTTGTCCGTGCGCACGGACATGCTTCAGAAGAGCCGCGGCACGGAGCTAGCTCCGTGCCGCGGCTCCCGGCCCCATAGAGGTGAATGGGGCCGCATCTATTCCCGCATTTTTGCAGATAGATACGGCCCCATTCATACGGTCGTGTGAATGGGGCCTAACTTTTATATAAACGATAGTATATTAACACTGCCTCTTATTTTATGTCCAATTTTTCTTTCACCATATATCCATTCAGTTACCGCAGGCGCTAAAGCTACCTTTACCCTAGTACAGGGCTACAGAACTACTTTTTAGGTCAGCTTACCTGGGTCTGTTGGTGATGTTCTAAGCTGAACACAAAACAAGGCTTCCCAATGGGAGGTACATGGGGTAATTTACTATTTCCATTTGGAGGTGACCCTTCCTATTCCCCACTTGACAGTGGGTACTTTGACCCCCTCAAAAAATGGACTTCTGAGAAAACCACATGCAAATAATGGATCTCTTCACCATTGCTAGCAATCTCTACTGAGCAGATGCACAATCCACGCTTTTCTTTTTCCTTGAAAAAGCGTGTATTATGTGCTGCTGTAGCAGATGGATATTCATCCTTCACTGCGCAACTGTGTGACAGTGTGTCATTAATATGTGATTGGTGAGGATCTGACACCCCGCACCCCCACCAATCATCTGTTCTGTGAGTGGAGAAGGAACCACACAAAGTGTACTGCTTGTGCTATGTTACTGCATCTCAGCTTCTATTCACTTCAGCGGGAGCTGAGGTACAGTAATGTTGTTGTCATTGCTGTCTGTGATCCCTGATGAAGCCAGGTCACTGGCGAAACATGTTGGGGGGCAGTGGTTAACATTTTAATAGCCCAGTGGCGAGTGACTAATTAGGTAGCCAATAGTGCTGTATCTATTAAGACCAGGCTAGGTCATGAAATAAAACAAAAGTATTGACGATTAGGGTATAGCAGTGGTTGGTGCACACCCAGCTTCCTTTATAGAATTGGCATTAGTCACCCTCCCTGTGAGTGGTTTTAATGGTTAGGGCATTTTGCACAGTAATTTGCTTTTGAATTATTAAACAAATAAAAGTTATGTTTTAATCTTAATTACTTTAGTTCGGGGGCAAGTTGGGGTCTTTGTGGCCTAAGAGCCATTTGTAAATAATTGCAAAACTATGAATTAACACATGGAATTATATACTTAAAAAAGTGTGAAATAACTGAAAATATCTTATATTCTAGGTTCTTCAAAGTATCCACCTTTTGCTTTGATTACTGCTTTGCACACTCTTGGCATTCTCTTGATGAGCTTCAAGAGGTAGTAACCTAAAATGGCATTCCAACAGTCTTGAAGGAGTTCCCAGAGATGCTTAGCACTTGTTAACCCTTTTGCCTTCACTCTGCGGTCCAGCTCACCCCAAACCATCTCGATTGGGTTCAGGTCTGGTGACTGTGGAGGCCAGGTCATCTGGCGTAGCACCCTATCACTCTCCTTCTTGGTCAAATAGCCCTTACACAGCCTGGAGGTGTGTTTGGGGTCATTGTCCTGTTAACAAATGATGGTCCAACTAAACGCAATAGCGGATGGAATAGCATGCCGCTACAAGATGCTGTGGTAGCCATGCTGGTTCAGTATGCCTTCAATTTTGAATAAATCCCCAACAGTGCTACCAGCAAAGCACCCCCAAACCATCACACCTCCTCCTCCATGCTTCTCGGTGGGAACCAGGCATATAGAGTCCATCTGTTCACCTTTTCTGCGTCGCACAAAGACACGGTGGTTGGAACCAAAGATCTCAAATTTGGACTCATCAGACCAAAGCACAGATTTCCACTGGTCTAATGCCCATTCCTTGTGTTCTTTAGCCCAAACAAGTCTCTTCTGCTTGTTGCCTGTCCTTAGCAGTGGTTTCCTAGGAGCTATTTTACCATGAAGGCCTGTTGCACACAGTCTCCTCTTAATAGTTGTTGTAGAGATGTGTCTGCTGCTAGAACTCTGTGTGGCATTGACCTGGTCTCTAATCTGAGCTTCTGTTAACCTGCGATTTCTGAGGCTGGTGACTTGGATGAACTTATCCTCCGCAGCAGAGGTGACTCTTGGTCTTCCTTTCCTGGGACGGTCCTCATGTGAGCCAGTTTCTTTGTAGCGCTTGATGGTTTTTGCGACTGCACTTGGGGACACTTTCAAAGTTTTCCCAATTTTTCGGACTGACTGACCTTCATTTCTTAAAGTAATGATGGCCACTCCTTTTTCTTTACTTAGCTGCTTTTTTCTTTCCATAATACAAATTCTAACAGTCTATTCAGTAGGACTATCAGCTGTTTATCCACCTGACTTCTGCCCAACACAACTCATGGTCCCAACCCTAAGGAAATGCCACTTATCAAACCTTACAGGGCACACTTGTGAAGTGAAAACCATTTCAGGTGACTACCTCTTGAAGCTCATCAAGAGAATGCCAAGAGTGTGCAAAGCAGTAATCAAAGCAAAAGGTGGCTACTTTGAAGAACCTATATATTTTCAGTTGTTTCACACTTTTTTGTTAAGTATATAATTCCACATGTGTTAATTCATAGTTTTGATGCCTTCAGTGTGAATCTACAATTTTCATAGTCATGAAAATACAGAAAACTCTTTCAATGAGGTGTGTCCAAACTTTTGGTCTGTACTGTATATACACATACAACTCCTACAGCAGAAATATGTCTACCCAGATTATTTGAAATACAAACAATCATTAATTATAAAAAGTCCTTTATTATATATTAAAGTTAAAAACATACAAAAGAGTCCACAAAACAAGGTAAAAACATATGTGAGAAGACACCGGAAAAAGGCTAGCAAATAGGGCATTATATATCACCACAAATTGGTATCCATATCCAAATTGACTCCATGACTGAAGAACGAGTCACCAGTGTCTATGCAGGAGATTTCTTGTACAAGCCATTCTAATTGACCACTACAGGGGTCCATACCTTTAAAGGGTTTCTGTCACCAGATATTTCGCTATCACACAAGCTGACATTGCACATGTGCCAATGTCATCTGATTTTAACTGTGGTATTTATTTCTAACTTAGTGGCCCGTTTTTCTATAATTATGACTTTTATTTTATGCTAATTACCCCTGCTCCTAGAGGCTCAGTTGCCCACCTTTAGTAACGCCCACTTTGTCTGGAGTGACAGGGCCAGGCAGCGTTGCTCGTCTCCTGCCGGCCCTGTCCTCCGTGTACATCGCGCGTCTGCGCCGTCCTCTTCAGCACTCGGCGTAGTGAGTGAGGGGCGCTCCCGGCTTCCTCACTGCACCTGGGCCGGCAGGAGGAGACCAACGCTGCCTGGCCCTGTCACTCCAGACAAAGTGGGCGTTACTAAAGGTGAGCAACTGAGCCTCTAAGAGCAGGGGTAAGTCATAATTATAAAAAAAAACAGGCCACTAAGTTAGAAATAAATACCACAGTTAAAATCAGGTGACATTGGCACATGTGCAATGTCAGCCTGTTTTATAGCAAAATATCTGGTGCCAGAAACCCTTTAACATGGAATGGGAATGCAAATGATTGTAATTTGTGATTCCACTTTATTTTCTGGAAATGCAGGAAGAGGCTTTTTTGGAGTTGTTAATTTCTCATGTGATAGGAACCTCGTTTTTAAAGCCTAGGACATATACTTCTTACTAAGAAACATGCTTGTACATGTTGAAGTAGCTTCTTCAGCTATTTTGTCATAGCCTGACCCTTTTTATATCATCATTGTTTCACATAAACCTAAATGAAAGGGGTTTTCCTGTATAATGGGACTTTTGGTTTTCTAGTCAGTAATGGGCTATTAGAGCACGACCCCCATTTACAGTAGCTACTACCAAGTGTGTTCCTTGGCTTTGGAGGACTACTACAGCCATGCACACAGCAGTGTACTTTATGAAGATCTTCATGTGGATTTTGCTGCATTTCCACACCAAAATTCACAGGTATGACTTTTGGATTTTGACTTGGGCTTGCCCCAGATCTCACCCTTGGCATTGCTAAGGATATCACAATCTGCACCTCAGGTCAATTCCCGCCTGTAAAAAAAATGCACATGTACATGAAGTTTGAAAAATCTCCATAGCTTTTCTGGTTCTGTATTACAATGGGTATTTTGTGCACAAAAAGACATGTGTAATCTGCACTGTGTACGTGTGACCTTACTTTGTTCTTCTTTTTTATCATTCACTGTGTTTCTAGTGCTCCTGCCCAATATTACTCTCCTACTTACAATATGAAACTATTATTTACACTGCTAAATTATTTATCTAAAAAAATGTCTCGGGTATAAATAAAATCTGAACCCATAATAACTAGCTTTCATTCCTGTCATTTATTTTCATACCTATTTTTCCTATTTTTTATGAAATACATCGCAGGTATATGATGTTAACAGTAAGAGTCAACAAGGCTTCATAAGCCTATGATATGAACAATATATTATTACTATCTACATAAGTACTTTACTATATAATCATGCTTCAGTTTCTAAATTATTTCCTTTTATTCAAATAAAACTAATTCCTTAGATGTTGTAATTATTTTTATAACTATGCAGATACTTTTTTTGATGTTTTTTTTTTTTTTATTTGTCAGAAGAGTTCACTTAAGGAGTCACTATTTTCTATAACCACACCATTAGACTGAGATTTCAAGGTGTTTTTCTTAGATTATAAATGAAGTTGCTCATTGTGAGTGACTAGACAAATCTCAGCTTTTTTCATATTTATTTGAAAAAATCTGCCAGGAGAAGTGAAGCAGAAAAGATCTTGACAGCTTTATACTGTGCCAACTGCTCTCCGGTTTTAAGAAGAACACAACAGAAACATATGCAGTTAACGGACTGTGACAGTCTGAGATATCTATCTTTCTGCACAGAGCAGGTTTAGATCCAGGAGCAACTGCCAAATTTTCTCATGCACACTACAACTATGGCCAAATTTTTCTGTGGAGCATCTCATGAAACATGAAAAAACAAATGGCCATTTAATTATCAAAATAATCTGAAGGCACAGTCAGACTGATTGAAGACATGAATTCATTTTTTAATTCCCATTCTAACCATGTGCTGCATTTCTATATATGAAACATTTTCTACACCCTTCAATCTATCATATTTGTATTTTAATAAGTTTGTTTCTTCACGCATTCATTTTCTACTTACCAGGATATTGACCATTTTTGGACTAAGAAAGCTCCCAACAAATGAAAGCCTAATTCAATTGATAACCTGAAATTCCACATTTGCACTTAACCCCAATATCCCAGGTACTCGAGAATAAACATATTTACTATTGATTTCTTTCCCAGACTTATGTAACATTTGCTCTGTCACAAGGGTGGACTGAGAACTTAAAATGGCCCTGGAAAAAACCTAAGAGTGGCCCCATGTTGTTAGCAGATCCACATTGACAGAAGGCAGGGACAACAGAAGTAGGCGGGCCCAGCAGTATCTTAGTACTGAACGGGATGGTTGGAAAGTGTCATAAGCAGCATGATGCAGACTGCAGCACCAGCTGTACAGAACGTGCAGGTAAACAGACAGCAAGTCATGGTCTATTCATTGGATTCAGCCTGAGGAGTGTGAAAATGTGGGTATTGATGCAGTAACCACGTATCTATGCTGCTTAATTAAATTGAACCAGACAAAAAAAATAATAATAAATTGCGGCCGTGTGGAAACTGAATATACCTGTACGTAAACAGATGATTGATGCTTGATGCTCAGTTTCACATTAATCTACACAAGTAGATTGCACAAAATACTGTCCCAGCAGAACCAAACACCACAGTGCATCCTAAAATATTGCTGCCAGGGTTGTAGTATTCAACTGTATCACTGTCCTGAGGACAGTGATACAGTTGAATTCAGGAGGGCACCTGTGGATGCACTCTGGGAAATTTCCCTATAGGGTTTATGGCCAGTCCGTCATTTTGACTTAATCATGCAAAGCCACTATTTTGTCAACCACCAAATAGAAGTAACTATTAGGCTACATTCACAGGACCGTTGTGTTTTGCGGATCCGCAAAACAATGATACTGGCCCATGTGCGTTCCGCAATGTGAGCCCGCAAAAACAACTGTCGTGTGAATGTAGAGTTAACCTCAGTGTTTATTTCATGTCAGTTCTGCAGGCACAGCTACTTCAGATCTGCAAGGCAATGATCCTTTAAGCAGCAACCTACATCTGTGGTTTCCTAGACTCTTGTCTTTAGAAAAGTGAGATGTTGTGGCTAAATGGAGTCAAAACTGAATTGTTAGGCTTTTAATAGAGTGCACTTGAAGCTTTTGAAAATTTTTAGGATCTAATAGAGACATCTCAAAGTAGAGATAATCGAACCACTCGAGATTCATTTTCCTGTTTGCCGAATTTTTGAAAAAGTTTGGTTTGGACCAAACCAAAGTTGCTCCAGTTGCCCTGGTATATAATCCCCTCTAGCCCTCCTAGGGATCATTATTTTTAGGAAAATATCTCTTTTCGTTTATTTTTTATGATTTTGTTTCCCTCCCCAAGCTCTGGCATGCAATGACCACAATAGTAAATGATGTCTGATTGACACTGACATACATAGCTATGGGTAAACACACATTTGATGGCATTACCATACAGTGTGTCTAAAAACACACCACGCCGGCACATGTACATTTCCAAAGCTTCCAAAAATTGTCCCTTATCTGGGGCAGATGATGTTTAAACATACACAGTGTTATGGGTTAAAAAAAAGTGGCTTCAGAGGGAACGTCTATAAATTATGTCTACATGGGGTTGGACTGCCTGCCCATATGACACGCAAAAATGTTGAATGTCAGAAGAAAAAGTGGCTTGTGAACGAGCCTAAAAAAATTCTCCCTTTTTTATTGGGAGCAGCAGCAGTGCAGTGTGAATGTGGAAAGGATATGGTATAAATATGGTGGCATGTGGCCGCAATAGTGGCAGGAGCAGTATAGCATGGAACATACAAGGCTGTCTATGGGTAGTAGTAGTGGCAGATGCTTTGCGTTAATGGTGACGGCAGTAGGGGATTAACAGCAAGGAGCAGTAGCAGTGGCCGTACTGCACAGGATAGTTGGGAAGTGTTATAAGCGGCATGATGCAGACAGCAGATGGGAAACCGCCAGCAAGGCAAGGTCTATTTATTGGAATCAGCCTGAGGAGTGTGAAAATGTGGGTATTGATGCAGTAACCACATATCTATGCTGCTTAATTAAATTGAACCACACACAAAAAAAAATTAAATTGCAGCCGTGTGGAAACTGAATATACCTGTACATAAACATTGGTTACTGATGCAGTAATCATGTATGGATGCTGCTTAAAGGGGTTGTCTCACTTCAGAAAATGGCATTTATTATGTAGAGAAAGTTTATACAAGCCACTTACTAATGACCCCTAAACATTTACCGAGCATACTGAACCAGATAAGACAAGGGAAAAGCCTAAACGAATACTTTATTAAACAAAACAAGACAGAATATAAGCAAAATAAAAGATGGACAAACATGTCAGTAACAGTGGCAGATGAAACACCACTGGGCCAAGTGCACCTGTTTGACTTGGGGCCAAACCCTAAGGGCGTTGTCTAAGTGAACCCCATTCTTCACAATAACTCTGATGGTGGGGATAGCCTTTCCCGAGGGTTTATCTGGTTGCTACCTCTTGGGATGGTCCCATGCACTTGGGCAACAGCTCCGAGGCAAAAGCCTCTGGTGAGAACACTTGCGGTCCAGGTACATACAAAAGAAGGAACCAGGCAAGCTATCAGGAACCCAGACAAAACCAGAAACACAGGACATTGTTCAGACACAAGATATATGACCCCCATGCAGTACGGATGCATAGCGGTCCCATCATAGCTGCACAGAACGGGGAAAAAGATGCCTGGACCCCATGCGGAACAGATGCATGGTGGTCACAGGCAGAGCTGCACAGACATGACATCGGAACCCATGCAAATGGGGAGCAAGGTTTTCCCCAACAGACAAGGCCAGATAACATCAGACACCAAACATACAAACAAGAACCAAAGTGACATTGAGACAAGATGACTGATGAATTACCAGGCAACCACAAAGATCAGGGCAGATGGCAAACACCCAGGTCAGGACCATACACCTGCACACAACCAAGCTGGAGACAGACCCCAAGGCATGCAGCATACAGGTCTAAATAGCCATATCAATTAAGGCAGCTGACCACCTTATATTCATACACAAACACAGGGAAACATTAACCGTATATGAACACACGGCAAACAAGTAACATATACCATACAAATCACAAGAAATACATAGAAACACAGGGCACAGTTCTCACACTGAAGGCGACAGCCAGCATACACGGGATTCATTCCACTGCCAGTATACAAGGGCAGAGGCAGCCAGCATATGCAGCAACACATGTATACTGCAACCTGTCCTGTGATCCAAGTACAAAGAGTATCTATATTCACAGGCCCACGTTCACACATAGAGGGCTGCGGCCAGCAGGCAGCCCCAACCACCTAGCATTCACAGGAGACAGTGAAACAGTGTCACAAACTACTCTGTGATGCAGACACATTGAGTACACAGATTCACAGGCCACAGTTCACACACTAGAAGGCCACAGCCAGCATGCAGCCCCAAGTAACCATCATTCACATGGGAAAGCTTCCAGCCAGTACGCAAGAGCGCATGCAGCCAACCTGCACGGCAACCAGTGACACAGTGAACTGCACTGTAACACGGACAATTGAGGCTTGACGCCCAATTTCACCTTAATACATTCAGGTATATTATTGCATCAATACTCAAGATGTAGCAGCCAACACGAATATATGCTACTTAATTAAAATAAACCCCATAAAAAGGATTTTTGTGAAAATGGGGGAAAAAAATTATTTGCTTGCAGGTAGCTGCTTTTGAGGTCTGCAGTGCATCACCTGCACTTCTTATAGCAATCAAAGCCATCCACAGCTCCTGTCTTCCCTTTCCCTGTATGTTAGCTGCCCTGATTCTCTGCCCTGCTTGTCCCTTTTCTACACAACACACACAATTCTTCTTTGAAATCCTAGCCTTTCCCTTCCCTCTCCCTGGTAATAAGCTTCATTGATTTCTGACTGTCCCTGGTTGATTTCTGACTCCCTAAGATAGTTTCTGGCAGACACTAACACCCATCCACCCTCATTCACAGCCCAGCACAGAATGTCATTCTGCTTGTTCTGCTAGTACACCTCCCCCCTTCCTCTCATGTGAGAACCTTTCTTTTTCCTCCCTAGTGCTTTTTTTCCTACTGACGTGTGCAGTAAAATGGCGCTACGTCCGAAACCAACCTGGAAAGATTACCCGGTTAGTTGTAGATAGCAGTGGCTATATTACAGCAACCTCCAGCCACTACTAGCATTTATGTTCCATATACAGCTGTTTTCGGCTCCCATTGATTTAGTGTCCTCCACTAGTGGTGGCTGGAGGTTTGTTTGTTTTTAGCACTGTAGTAGCACTGTTAGATATTTGTAGATATAGTATGTGCACTCGATGCTGCACTAACACTACTATATTTGAACGATGCTCAACTTAATTTACCTAAATGATTTTGAAGACTGTTGGCATGGAAGCCATATGAAATGTCACAATCAATGTGCTCTTAATATATTAGTACAATGCTGTTGATTGTTCCCCTTCAAAATCTGGCACTAATGCCTATGAAGATGTTGGTTATAGTTTGGTCTGCGTAGATTCACCGTAAAAACAAATCATTATCTTGTTTTCAGCATATGGGCACCAAGGTAATTATTGATTCTGAGAATAAATGCTTGAGAAACATATTCATTCATACATCATGAATAACATGCCATTGTGTTTCCCAGGCTCTCATGCCTTTGCAGACTCTAGTCTACACCCTGCATCTGGTTCCACAGTAGCCAGGAAGAAATTCCTGCTTTGTATAATAATTCTCAGCTCTAAGATATGTTAATAGCATTTCTGCTATTATCCAGTTAATTATGCAAGTAACAAACAAACTCTCATGGAGTTAATTATGCAAGTAACAAATGGAAAATGGCAGCAGGCATATCCGTTCTGTACAAATATGAAGGAAGGCTATAATTTCCCCTTGCATAATTATAATATACATTTTGACTCTAATATCAATAATGTTAAAATGTTAAAACATCATTATCAATGAACCAATGTAAATCTCTGCAGCAATTCAAGAACCCAATCACTTGCTAGCGAGCCACATGTAACTCTAGGGCCTCTGCATGGGGCCCCTCAGCATGTGGCTATCTCATTGTGCCTTCATGGCAACAGAATGCTAGAGTCAAAACCATACTACTAGAGTAAGAGTCATGCAATTTTGTCAAATCTTTCATCTATCAACCTGTCTGTCTGTCTATCCATCTACTTTCCACCCATTCCTATTTTTTTTACTGCTCCTTGTTTTAGGCGGAAATACACATATATGTTGTGTTGCTCTTGACATGTTTTATTTAGCAGTTGGCTAAATCAGAGGCCTGGTACTATGTGACACCATTGCATGTGTGGGTTTGTAACTGTGCGAAGAAATGACAGGATCCCAGATTATCAGGAGGGGTCCCCATGGGATTATAGACAGCCATGGTGGATCCTTTAGAAGGTTTTGGCAGGAAAGTTTCCTTTTTTTTTTTTTAATACTTTGGTCAGTGGGCAGAAGTGTTAGGGTAGTAACTGGTATTTGATTGGTAATTTTTTTGTTGCTGCCATACATGATGACGACAGGTGTTTTATTAGTTACTGTTGCATCTAATGGTTGCCAAGGTAGGGAAAGTTTTTCCTTGCCCTAGCAACAGGAGTTTGATTGGGATTGTTGGGGGAGGGGGTGGGGTGGCTGATGTAATTTGTGGGATATATTAAGGGTTTGTTATGGTCTGTTGCCTTACCTCAACATTAGAGTTGAGCGAACGTGCTCGCAACGAGCACTGTAGTGCTCGGATCCCCTGCGCTCGCATGGCCGCAGCCATCCGGATCCGTCCTCCTCACCCGACTGCAAGTCAGTGGGGATGGATCCGTTTGGTATGACACACTTAACATGGATTTTCAAGTGCACACCCCTTCCTCACCCCCTTTTTTGTTATCTCTTGTCACAAACTTTTGGTTAACCTTGGGGTAATGTTGCTTGATGTCAAGTGAATTGCTAATTAAGCTGGATCTCCTGGCTGAGCGTATTTTTGTTATTGCTATTATTTCTGTTACTGTTATTATTATGGTTTATTAGTATGGTGGTAATTTAATGTTTAAATGGTATTATTATTTATTGAGAAGTTAAAATTAATGGTTTATTAGTAAGGTTAACTAATAAACGCTGTGGCTTACAATTTTATCCACAATTATTGTATATTAATTTATGGTTAATTGTTCTTTGCTTGTGACTATGGTATGACTAGTAATCCCATGAGAGTCTCCTGATGATAGTTGCAGTGGAGAACTGGTTAGACCTAGAGAACTGGTTAGACCTATGAAGAGTCTGCTGCTAGATGTGAACAGATAGGAGAGGGCAGATGAGAGTTCATCTAAGAAGGAGGTTTAGCGTCTTTGAAGGGGGTACAGTTGATCCATGTTAGGTGCTAAACCTGAGTACCTAGGGTTTGTGTGGAAAATATTCCAGGATCTGGTCACCTGGAGAGCTGAGCTTGTGGTTCCTGTGAGAAGTGGGGGAGACTGAAGGCTGCTGTAGTGTGGTGGTCATCAGACATGGAGAGCTGATGTGAAAGGTTACCTGCCAAGAGTAAAAGAGTCTTTCAAAGGAGAGGTATGTGTCTTGCCAAGTGGGGCCTGGAGTGCAGGTCATGGAGCAGACACTGACCTAGCAAAGTAACCAGTAGTGGTCTGGCGCTGATGGAGCTGGGACATGTAGAAATTGCACCACCTTGTGTGTATTGATGCCAACAAGTCAAGGCAAAAAAAAGTCAGCTGACCTGTTTGTTTCCACCTGTCCTATTAATGACACCTACTCCACAGAAAAACTACACACTACAGCTGATATGTATGGTATAACTGGCAAACTGCAATAAATCAAGGCGCAAATAGGACTAGACAAAAAGTTGGCAGAAAGATTCTCTACAAAAAAAAACCTTATGTCTACCATGTTGGAAACAACGTTCCGACTCATATTCTAGCACATATGTACACTTCATACATTTAGTCCAATATGCGTGTGCCAAAAATGTAGGTGGTGCAAATAAAGACACTTTTCAGGAGCCATGGTACTGATATATCTCCACCACTGTGTTATCTATCTTATCTATCTACAAAATGGAAGCTGAGCTGCTGTACTTTGGCAAGGCAACTACACAGTATCCGGTACCTTATGATCTGTCTCTGTCCACTGTATAGTTTCCAATTCTGGTGGCTACAGAAAACAGCTATTTGGTGGGGGTGCCAGTTGTGGAACCCCCACTTATCTGCTATTGATGACCTGTTATTTTGATAGGTCATCAATATCTTAGTACTAGAAAACTTCTTTAAGGGTTAAATGGCAAACTCACAAGGTAAGGGCTCATGCACACGGCCATTGCACGGCCGTGGCCGTATTGCGGCACGCATACTGCGGGTCCGCAATACACGGGCACTGGCCGTGTGCAGCTCCCATCACGGATCGCGGACCCATTCACTTCAATGGGTCCGCAATCCGGGAAATGCGGAGTGGAGGCAAGGATCGGAACACCACGGAAGCACTACGGTGTGCTTCTGTGGTGTTTCTGGCCATGCCTCCACACTGCAAAAAAGTAGTGCAAGCACTACTTTTTTGCAGTGCGGACCCTCGGATGCGGATTGCGGACCCCATTCAAGTGAATGGGTCCACGATCCACATACAGTGGCCCCACAGTCAGTGCCCGTGCATTGCGGACCGCAGTTTGCGGCCCGCAGCATGGGCACAGCCGGCACACGCTCGTGTGCATGAGCCCTAAGAGATAGACTTCACCTTATACACTGAATATATTTTATTCAAAACAGAATAAATGTTACTGGCAAGGCTAAGGTACCTACGTGATGTTTTTGGATGTCCTCCTGATTTTCCTGCTGGTTTGTAGGCATTTCATTAAATGTCTCATGTTGCTTTTTTAAACGATTTAAGTAATTTGTTCAAAGGTTGAGTGATTTCTCGGTGTGGAGAGCTGTGCACCTATAAATGACTTGTTACAATTTTTAAAGCAACTAAAGCATTTAAAGGTTGGAAAGCCACCTACTTACATGCTCTTGCTAGACTTGATGGTTGACAGGTTGTGCAGTTATAGCTAGTGTTATAAAATATAGATGAAGCAAGCATAGATCATCTCCCACTGAGGCAAATTTAAGATTTTTATTTCATTTACTACACTACAGTATATCCCCTGTAAAGGATCTTTAGCATTAAAATAAACACACATCACAAGATCACCAGAAATGTCCATCCATATAACATATTGCTTTATTTATTGCTCATTTTAGCTCAATAGAATCTCTGCATTTATTCATTTATTTCCCATGAGGCACCTTGAGCTAAGGAGGCGCTGTACAGAAAAAGTAGACAGATGAAAATATTTTTCCAGTCTGTTGTGCACAATTTATTGCAGAAATGTATCTCCTGACCACAGATGTAGAACTGTTTCCTCTCGGTCTGGGCCTTGCAGCTACCTCCCTTGAAATGAACAGTGGAGGAAGTGTTTGAAAACTTGGTTCACAGAGCATGCACTTAGGACTTATTAACAGGTCAGTGAATTATGGATGTGTACTGTGCATGTTCTCCACAGACAGCACACTTATCCTTTCATTTTAATGTGTTCATTCACACACCCTTGTTTTTACACTAATGGTAGATGGTGGAAAAAGAGTTGAAGGAACCACTACTTTGGTCCATGGTGTGGACCAAACACTCCCACTGAAGGCTATGAGGGAGATTTATCAAGACTGGTATCTCTTGTGCCAGGCTTGATCTTCTGTATACTGGAGTGAAATGCACCTTAATAAATTAGGCACATCTCTGGCCCTCTGTGTGCCAGAAACACATATCTACTCGAGCCAGGGGCTGGCATAGGCTTGAACTATAATTTACTCCAATTTCTGGCATAAATTATAGTCTGGCGGGTGTGGAGGCTGTGCCCCCTTCTATAAGCCCCAACCTTTTTCTCACCACTTTAGAAAATAAGCAAAAACCACAAAAAGTTGCATATTATAGCACAAACAGGGCACGCATAATTTATGACTTTTTCATGCTACAAAAGTGGCAATAAAGAGGTTGTCACACTTCAGCAAGTGGCATTTATCATGTAGAGAAAGTTAATACAAGGCACTTACATATTGCCTCCTTTGCTGGGTGGATTCATGGTTATCATAAAAGATGATCCACAGTGAACAACCCTTTTAATATTTGCATTATACATGTAAGATATACATTATTATACTATCTATATCATACATCCGTATAATAACCATAACACAATAAAGCCTTCCATACATTTGAGTGAAATATTTTAACTGTAGCATACTAGACTGTTCTTACAATATCACATTTTCCTTTCTTTTAAGCCTAAAGTGGATTATGAACCCCCTGACATGTCTAGCGTTCACAAGTAACACACGGGGATGCTCCGATTGACTGCACAGTCTCCATTCTTCTGTGTCACTGAACTGACTGCCAGCAGGGACTGTGCGAGGTGCTGAATGAGCCGCAGCTACGTCACCATGACAACCAGATACCGCTCTAAAATTATATACCTGACACCCGCTCCCTCTCATTTGATTCTCTCATTTAATTGCAAACATCTTTACTGAGGTGTGTATGCTTCCTATATCAGTATTATATTATAGTACCTTTTTTCAGTTTTCTTCTGCTTGTGGCACTTAATCAATGCTAATACTGCTTTATCGAAAGTGTTTTCCACTCATAATGACACAGGTCTGACTCTGGAGGATCCAAGATATACGAAATTGCTATGATTTTGCCCGGCAGCTAAACAATATATTGTTACACATTACGCATAAGTGTTGTTTTGTATTAGTAAGTATTTAATTCATAACTTTCATAAATATCTATATTTATATTTCATATATATCTATATATAGCTCTACATGTATATTAGGAATTCCGTGTTTTTGTGTTTCTCGCAATGCTTGTAATGTCAGAGTCTAAAGTGTATAGGTCACTAAACTAGGCTGCCCTACGTGATAGCAGAATAGTATGATCAAAGGTCCACTCTTAGTATATGCCTAAACTGCAAAGGAAATATTGTGCGGTTTGTCTAGTGACAGCTATGAAAGAATACAGCCAGCCATTGATCACTGCTGGAGGGGGCAGCAGCAGGGTTGCCAGAATTTTTCTTTTTTCTGGACAACTTATCCCAAAATCACAGACATACAACATTTTTTATGGACAAATTAGAAAATCATAATGAATGATAAAGATCATAAGTAATACATGCAGGGGCGGACACAGACAGCAGAGGGCCTCTTTGCAAAGAGTGTGCCTGGGCCCCCCCCAACCACATTCTCAACCTAACCTATGTAACCTATGGTGTCCTAACATTACATACAGCAATACAAAACTTACAAAACATACAGGGTAAGGCTACTTTCACACATGAAGCACTACGCTCCACCCGATCTGGCAGAGCATGCAAGGAATTGGCCGGACACAAACTCAGGCATGCAGCGGTTTGTATCCTGCTGATTCTCTGCATGTTTGCCAGATTGTGATCTCTGCCATACCCCATTATAGTTAATGGGGCCGGTGGGCATTCTGCATCCAGCAGTGCTGGAGTTGGTGAATTCCGGCAGCTGTTCTCTGATGGAACAGCCTACCAGAATCACTAACTTAGGTGTGAAAGTAGCCTAATACAGCACCACATATCTCTTACATCCAGTGACGTCTCCTTTGATGTAGATGTTCTCTTTCCTCATCTTCTCCTTTCAGACCAGACCGCCATGATGATTTCTTTCATCCATCTCTTCTCTCTGCAGAATTTGAGAGACATCTTAGTTTCCTACTTTTCCATCATTCTCCCACCTTCTTGAACACCCCATCCCGCCACCCCAATACTGAGACACTGTGCTCCCCAAAACTATACTGCAGAAACTAGTTACACACAGATACTACCGCCTTCAGTAATTATCGCCACACTGTGCCCTAAAAAATAACTGCACCCAGGAAATAAGCCGGATCCGTGCTGCCGCTGGTGTATGTGTGGGGCCGTAACTACGCTCTGGCCCCATTCACTATAATGGGGGTGGGCCGCGGTTCCGGCCGCAGCACGGCAAACTTGCCGAGAGGCGGGTGGAACAAAACTACGGCCCCACACATGCACCAGCGGCAGCACGTATCTACTGCCACTAGTGTGAAAGTAGCCTTACTTAGGTTTGTGGTGCGAGTGTTTGGTGAAACTTATCTGCTGCTGTGATCCAGATGCTGATGAGCGTCTGAGTCATGGTGTCAATAAATGGCCTAATTAGGTGCATAGGGTTGATTAGATGAGCAATTGTGAGCAAATGGAAAAAAAGACCCTTTGTGACAATCAGCGAGCAAGTATTCCCCTGGATTGATGGAGGATGTGTTAACTGTTACCCCTCCTCCTGGAGTCATGTACAGTTATACAGTTATACAGGGATAGGAGGATCTATAACTCTCCTCTCCTTGCTGAAGCCTGTCAGTACATCCCCCACTGGCCCCCCCTGTCCTCCATACTGGCAAAGATGAGAACTGGCTGAAAGGTGGGCTACATCAACCTGCTCTGTCTCAGACTGCACTACAGCTACAGATTTGAGCCATATCTGATTGCTCACAGACTCTATTACCATGATTTCAGTTCTAGCTACAATACAGCCAGAGATAGAGCATTTAGAAACTGATTCGGGAAGTGAGATCTGTAAGTCACACCTCTCTTGTTTAAAGCTAAGAGTCTAAGCTTTAAAACAAGACTCACATCTTTAGATGCTATACAGCCTCAGATAGAGCTATTAATAGCTGCTGTCCTTCCCAACTGAAGATGCATGGATTTTTTTTTTTTGCAAGATTTTTTTCTTGTTAAAAAGTGTGTCTTAGGCCCCATTCACACGACCGTGTGAATGGGGCTGTATCTATTCCACAATATTACGGAATAGATGCAGCCCCATTCACCTCTATGGGAGTAGGCAGCCACATAAAAATATAAAGCATGTTCTATACTTATCCACATGAACAGACAAGTATAGGCATTTTGAAAGCGCTGCGGAACACACGGCCGGGCGGCAGCCGTAGTATTGCGGGTACGCATTATTGCGGACCCGCAATATTACGGCCGTCTGAATGGGCCCTTACAGTCTGAAAAATGCAGTAAATGCATTACCATTTGTCCATATAGTAGTGTGATTGTTGCATCTTGCAACTTGGTTGTATCTGGTCCAAACAATTACACTACCATGCATATGGGCATCTGTGGAGACGGTCCTCCCCGTCTCCACAGATGCCTATACGCATGGTAGCATAGTCTGATGACAAAACCACTTTCCATATAAGGTGGACAGAGGACCAATAATGTAGAGTGATAGCACTGAGCTTCATCACAAGACTCCTTTAAAGTGGTTGGCTACTATATCTTTATTTCTGCACATATAAACTGCAGATAAATTATATTAAGCCCTCAGTACTGATGCCCGGTGGATGAAATTGCTTAATCCTTGTTTACAACATTCACTACTTGCCTAATGGCCTGGCACTCTGGTTCCAGAATGTGACCAGTTCTGTCCATCAACATCCTCCACTGACTTACATTGCACACAGATTGCACACAAGCTACTGTAGTTCAGCTGTCCATCTACATTGTTAGTCAATGGAGGCCAGTGATAGACGGAACTGATATATTACCCGCAATTAAGTAATTTAAAGCATCATACATTAGTGCCCCTGGTTTAAAGCATGGATCAGTAACCTTCGGCACGCCAGCTGCTGTGAAACTACAACTCCCAGCATACAAACTGGCTTGGCTGTTCTTGTATCATCTATAGAAACGAAAGGAGGATTCTGGTAGTTATAGTTTCAGAACAGAAGGAGTGCCGAAGGTTGCTGATCCCTGGCTCTTTTTTGAGTGTATGGAGTATGAATCTATAATCCACACGCTTGACCCCTTAGACACTTTTCACTTTAAATCCCAGGCCGATTTGATTGTTTTCTAGTGACACATTATACTTCATGTTAGTGATAAATTTAAGTCAATATGTTTTACCTTTATTTATTTAAAAAACCCAAAAATTAGAGAAAATTTGGAAAAATTCACTATTTTCTAAATATGCATTTCTCTGCTTTTATGGAAGGTAGTGATACCTCACAAAATAGTTCTTACTTTACATTTTCCATATGTCTACTTTATGTTTGCATCATTTTGTAAATGTCATTTAATTTTTTAGAACGTTAGAAGGCTTAGAAGTTTAGAAGCAATTTTTCAACAAAATTTCCAAAACCATTTTTCAAACACCAATTCAGTTATAACTAGAGATGAGCGAACGTCCTCGTAACGAGCACTGTACCGCTCGGCTCCCCTGCGCTCGCATGGGCGCAGGCAGCCGCTTCTGTCCTCCTCACCCAACGGAAGCGGCTGCCTGCGCCCATGCGAGCGCAGGGGAGCCGAGCGGTACAGTGCTTGTTACAAGCATGTTCGCTCATCTCTAGTTATAACGTGATTTTGAGGGGCTTACGTAATGGAAATCACCCATAAATTACCCCATTTTACACAGAAACTTATATAAAATTATATAAAACTGATGTTACAAACTTTGTTAACCCTTGAGGTGTTCCACAAGAATTAAAAGGAAAATGGAGGTAACATTTCAAAATTTAATTTTTTTGGTAGATTTTAATCAATTTTTTCTTGCAACACAGCAAGGGTTAACAGCAAAATAAGCCTCAATATACATTATTCTGATTCTGCAGTACAGAAATACCTCATATGTGGTGGTAAACTGCTGTAGGGGCACATGGCAGTGGTCAGAAGGAAAGGAGCACCATATGGTTTTTGGAAGCAGATAGAATGGTTTTTGGGCACCATTTAAATTTGAAGAGACCCTGACGTACTCCTACAGTGGAAACCCTCAAAAAGTGACCCCATTTTGGAAACTACACCCCTCAAAGAATACATTAAGGAGTGTACTGAGCACTTTGACCACAGAATTTAGAAACACTTGGCTGTGAAAATGAAAAGTTTCATTTCTTCCAATAAAATGTTGCTGTAGCCCCAAATTTTCACAAGGGGTAACAGGAGAAAAAGCACTCCATAATTTGTTACCCATTTTCTACTGAATACGGTAACACCCCATGTTACCATGTGGTGGTAAACTGCTGTGGGGGCACATGGCAGGACTTGCAGCGCAGATTTTGATGGATTAGTTTACGGGTGCCATTGGTTTTTATTTTTTAAGTGATTGTCTTATGTGGGGGTTCATTTTTTGCAGGATAGGTGATGTTTTCATTGATACCATTTTTGGGGTATATATGAGTTTTTGATAACTTGGTATTACACTTTTTGTGACACAAGGTGACAAATAATGGCTATTTGGCACAGTTTTTTATTTTTTTACAGCATTCCCCTGAGGGAGCATATCATGTTATATTTTTACAGAGCAGGTTGTTACGGACGCAGCGATACCTAATATGTGTATTATTTTTGTTAAGTTTTACACAGTAAAAGCATTTTGACAAGAATATCTTGTTTTTGTGTGGCCATTTTCTGAAAGCCATATTTTTATATTTTTTGGGCGATTGTCTTAGGTCTCATTTTTTGCGTGATGAGATGACTGTTTGATTGGTACCATTTTGAAGTACCAACGTATTTTTGATCGCTTAGTATTACACTTTTTGTGAGGCAAGGCGGCACTGTTTTTATTTTTATTTTTTTTACGGCAGTCATCTAACAGGGTGTACCATGTGATATTTTTATAAAGCCGGTCGATACGGACTTGACCATACCTAATATGTCTACTTTTCTTTTTTTTTCCCTATTTTTTATAACTTAATTTGGGGAAAAGGATGCTTTTTTTATTGAAACTTAATTTTTTTATTTTTTTTTTACTTTATTTTTTTGTCCCACTATGGGACTTCAACCTTTGGGGGTCTGATACCCTCTACAATGCATTGCAATACATCCGTATTGTAATGCATTGGCTGTAATTGTAATACACAGGGGGCTGGATCTCACAGGCTTACATGGAAAGCAGCATGATGCCTATGGAAGGCTTTGGGCTGCCTTCCCAGCCATCGAGCCCCGATGGGGACGGGACCCGACAAGGATATAGCATGTACCGTGGTCTGCGCTGGCTGCAGCATAGCTAAGGTTAATGGGCTGGCATCAGTGTTTTCACCGATGCCGGTGCATACAGCAGGGGCCCGGCTGCTGATCGGGGGGGGGCGCAGCTCCTGCACCCACCTGATCAGCCCACCGTAGTTGGACGGCGCAGGGATTTAAGGCACAGTCCGCAGAGCTGTACATCTACGGCGCTGGTATCCTACCGGTTAATAACAGTGTAAACCTGTTCCCAGCACATGTGCACAAATAAAGGTATAGGGGTCAACCCCACTGGCTGAGTAAGTTCAGTTATATCTACTGGACATTTGGGGTTCTGAAACAGAGCTTGTGATATATATAAATTATGACACCTCCAAATCAGATTGGAACAATGTTGCCATGTACAGTATATGGCCTTGTGGTTCAAAGATGACAGAATTTAATAACACTATTAGGCTAGGGATACACTGCAACTTTATCTGTGGCACATGAAGCATGGCTAAAGATCACAGTGTACCGTAGCAGTGCCTACATTGCAACTGATTGCAAGAAAGAGATTAAAAAAAGCAGGATCTGGCACTTTGCTGTTAATAAAATTTGTTAAAAAATAACAAAATACATGAATGTTTCCTTCAGACACTGATTCAAATGAATGCTAGAATATAATTTAAAAAGAGGAGGGCCAAAGAATTCCCGGAAGTGAACCCCTGTATGAGTTCACCAAGAGGCATATTCAATAAAAGGTAGAAACAAAAAACGAGTTGAAATGTGGAGAAAAATATATGGATCGCACATCCACATGTCATGCATCGATCTATTGATTTTCTCAGCACAATTTATAAACATCTCTATTGAGGTGCGTCATATACGTTTTGATCAAAATGCGTAGGCCCATTCACCCACAGACCCACTCAAGACATCATCTCATCATATTAGAAATCAGAGAAGTTCAGATCTATAATAAAGAGAAAATAAAGTGTAAGTAATGTGAATAGGTGTATAACTACTGGTATTATCTAAAATATATGTAAATGTCATATCTGACAGAGCAGTTTGAACAAGGTGTGTGAACTATGCGCTCAAGTGTTGCAGCATTGTGTGGTCTGACCCATTTAAAGGGGTTCTCTGAGTTATATATATTGATGACCTATCCTCAGGATAGGTCATCAATATCAGATCAGCGGGGGTCCGACACCCGGCACCCCCACCGATCAGCTGTTTGAAGAGGAGGAACGCGCCGTATCAGCGCTGCCTCCTCCTTATTGTTTACATGCTGGCCGACACGGGGGTAGTGGTGAATAGTAGGTGTAATTACACCTAACTGCCCCATTCATTTCAATTGGAAGAATCGCTCCCATACAAGTCTATGGAAGCGATTCTTCCCATAGAAATGAATGGGGTGGTTAGGTGTAATTACACCTACTCACCACTACCCCCGTGTCGGCCAGCATGTAAACAATGAAGAGGAGGCAGTGCTGGTACGGCACGCGCCTCCTCTTCAAACAGCTGATCGGCGGGGGTCCCGGGTGTCAGACCCCCGCCTATCTGATATTGATGACCTATCCTGAGGATAGGTCATCAATATATATAACTCGGAGAACCCCTTTAAGGTAAGTAGGTATAAGTGATATCGGTTAAATGTAGAACACAAACTAAATTAAATCCAATCTATAAGTACTGTATACACCTAGCGAGCCATATATAAAGACACATAAAAGGTACCACTCATAGTGAGTTATGACAAAAGAGAATTAAAAGCAAAATGTCATTTATAAGCTCTATAGGAAGCAGTAACTCATGTGCACTGTGTATGACAGTGTGTGGAGAATTTGTGTGTGGAGACAAATTTAATATATATATATAATGAACGAATATATAATACATTAAAAAGTGTAGCTAGAGGCATATAAGCAGTGTATGTGTCTTAAAATAAATTAAACGTAGCAACCCTACTATTCATATCTATAATAATCTGTCAATGTAATGTAAACGAACTATAAAGGATACTGTTATACACATTCTATTGAAAAGTGATGATGAGCATAAGGGTATCTAATCACCTCACATGTTTCCCAGTTTCGTTAAGAGCTTGTTACAAACACTGTCCAAGCTCCAGCAGCATGGCTGCTCCAGGAGAGAAGCTTTGCTAAGCCACGCGACAGCATCCTTAGTGACAGGATGCAATGCTCTGTTTCTCCGCACAGCGGGAGTGTGCTGGTGGAGATTAGCAGTGGGTTGATTGCTCAGCTGGTCTATTCCTATGTGCTAGTGTTTCTCGACTAATCGAGTTCTGAGTCATAACATAAGTAGCACAGGGACTGTCGACCAGTTATGATCTTGCTATCTTGGGCTTGTACTTCAAGTAGGTAGGGAAAGCAGGTCAGGGATCACTGTCCGTGTCTGTCCCTACCTGGTACCTGTACTATTATAGACACCATGGCAGCCTTCGCCTCACAAATGATGACCTATCCTATTCTTAGTCAGGGATCACTGTCCGTGTCTGTCGCTACCTGGTGCCTGTACTATTATAGACACCATGGCAGCCTTCGCCTCACAAATGGAGGGCATTTCTCAGTTGGTGTACGATTTACCGGAGAGGGTCCAGCAGCAGGAATCCGGCCAGACCTGTCCCCCTGCATCCGCAACCCAGTCACCAATGAAGCCTAAGATTAAGTTTCCTGACAGCTTCTCTGGTCACCATAAGGGTTTTGCTACTTTTAGGGAGAGTTGCCAACTCTATTTCCACCTCGGATACAGAGGTAAAATGAGTCAGCATCAGGGGCGTTGCTAGGCTAAAACATTCGGGGCCTGAGCCCCTAATGTTTCCTCCCAGGCTCTGAATGTCCTGCCTTCCAGCTAGATACAGGACGGCAATACAATCAAATCTAAAGCACTGCAGGAGGTGTAGGACCTGTGGTAACATCACAGGCCATGTGATTGGTGCAGTAGCTGAGAAGGACCTGCGATGATGTCACATGATGACATGTGACCAGTGCAGGAGAGGCTCCACAGTGAAGAGAACTTAGGGGAAGAAGCTCTGCTGAGGTCTGCTGTAAGGAGAGGTAAGTGAAGGCAGAGTAATGCTGGGAGTTGTAGTTATTTAACTGGGACTGTATGTTAGGGCTGAAGAGAGGGATATTATTTACATGGGACCGAACGTTGGAGGGGGCTGTGGGAAGGGGTGATGTTATTTCCATGGGACTGTATGTTGAAGGTGGCTGCGGAGGGAGTGATGTTATTTATATGGGACTGTATATTGGAGGGGCTGAAGGGAGGGAGGGAAAATAATTTTATTTACATGGGACTGTATGGTGAAGGGGCTGAGG
Organism: Rhinella marina; assembly: GCA_900303285.1. NCBI lineage: Eukaryota > Metazoa > Chordata > Amphibia > Anura > Bufonidae > Rhinella > Rhinella marina. The sequence continues at coordinate 469,539 of ONZH01017175.1, forward strand.
AATCATCATTGCTGAGGGCACTAAAGGGAGGAATATAACTGCAGGGGGCATTATAACAGTACAGGGTAGTATAAATACTGGGGGCACCTCAGGGCGAGCATTATAGCAGGAGGGGGCAATATAAATACTGGGGCACTGTAAGGGACATTATAGATGTTCTTATTACTACTGGGTCCTCTATAGGAGGGTCTTAAAGATCCACCTTATTTCTATTAAGAGCACTATGGGGGATCATTACTACTGAGGGGTCTGTAGAGAGCTTTATTACCACTGGGGGAACAGTAGGGGGCCATATTACTACTGAGGGGTCTGTAGAGAGCTTTATTACCACTGGAGGAACAATAGGAGGGCTTTTTTTCTACTGGGGACTCTGTGAGGGTATTATTAATACTGGAGGTGTCTTCTACTGTTGAGGGCACTGTAGGGGGCAGTATTACTAATGAGGGCATTCTAGAAGGGATTTACTATTGGTGGGACTATGAGGAGCACAATTACTATGGGGGGCACTGATATTTCTTCAGGATAGTATTTTAGGGTATTGGAGGCACAGCGAGCAGCAGGATAACACTGTGGGGACTCCAGGTTGGGGGATGATGAAATGTAAGGAAGCTAAGGTGTCTGTGTATCACACTCTGCAGAGACGAGGCAGCTGAGAGAAGCTGTCTGGACCGAAGATGATGATATAGAAGATCTACATCAGAGGAGACGTCACCTGGAGGCTCTGGATGTGAAAGGTAAGTGCTGCTGCAGAAGTGGGGGCAGGTGGTCGACTTAGAGAATTGTGCCATATTTATTGGGGCTTGGACCCTGGATCTTTTGAGACCCTAGCAACGCCCCTGGTCAGCATCATCATGTCGCTGTTGCAACGTGACCCGCAGGGGTGGGCATTCCCTTTACCACCTATTTTACCCGACTGGAACAACAACTTAAAGAATGTAAACGTGAAGGTTCTGTCTCTGTTAATCCTCCCTCATTTCCATCTGTCTCTCAGTTTTCTGTGGTTAAAGGGGTATTCCCATGTAAGACAATGGGAGCATATCTCTAGGATATCGAGAACGGAGCGAGGAGCGCTGTGCCTGGAGGACACCAGGTATCCTGGGGTCCAGCCACCACCAAGCTCAGCTCCCCGCTGCTCCCATAGAAATGAATGGGAGCGCACCACGCATGCGATGCCATCGCTTCCATTCGTTTCTATGTTGCCGACGGCTTAGCTATTTTCGGCGGCCCCATAGAAATGAATGGAGGGCAGCTGCGCATGCGCAGTGCGCCCTCCGTTCTTTTCCCTGTTCCATTCTCGATATAGACAATGCGATCCTAGCGATATGCCTTCATTGTCTAAGATGGGAATAACCCTTTAAGGGGTCAGTGGAGTCTGAGGAGCCTATGCAAGTGGGTACCTTGACTCCCCAGCAAAGAAAGGAACATTTGGGGAATAGCCTTTGCTTCTACTGCAATCCTGTCCTACCCGGCCAAAGGCGGAAAACTTTAGCATCTCAGTGATGATCGGGGAGGTCACTCAGACGCACAGGTATTTCCCGATAAAACTGACAGGGTTTTGTTGCTTGTTACTGTGTCCTCCCTAGATTCTGGTTTAGCCTTTGTGGATTCAGGGTCTGCAGCAAATTTCATTAATTTTCATTTTGTGTCTGCCTTGGGTCTAGTGGTATGCAGACTACCTTAACCCATTCCAGTGTCGGGTGAATACTACTCCTTTAGCTGGAGGGTTTATTTAATATAAAATCCTTGATTTGGTAATGAAGATTGGGTCTATTCATTCTGAGAAATGTTCATTATATGTTATGAAAGGTGTCATTTTGGGATTACCCTGGTTGAGAGCACATAGTCCAGACTGGGGATTTAACAAAATGGAGGATGGACCACTACCTGAGTTCATCAAGGACTTTCAGGATGTGTTTTCCAAAAAGGCCTTGGATGTTTTGCCCCTCATCGCAACTGCAATTCCGCCATTGAACTTGTCCCTGCTGTGAAACTTCCCAAGGGCAGAGGTTTTAATCTTTCCGGGCCTGAAAGACAGGCTATGAAGGATTATATTCAGAATAGCCTGAATAGACGGTGGATTGAGCTGTGTTCCAAAACCTTGTTAATAATATTTTCTGAGAGTACCTGGGTCAAGTTCTTGTTGTATATCTGGACGATATTTTGTTGTTTTTTTTTTTCCACGGATTGGTCATCTCATGTTATACATGTGAGGAAAGTCCTCCAAAAATGGAGGGACCATAATTTGTTAAGTTGAGTAAATTTGAGTTCAATGTCAGAGAAGTCTCCTTCCTGGGTTATATCCTGTCACCCCAAAATTTCTGTATGGATCTTGCTAAAGTGCAATCCGTAGTTGATTGGGCCAGGCCTACCTCTCTCAAGGCCCTTCAACGATTCCTTGGGTTTGCAAATTTTTCACTTATTGCCAAATCTTTGACTAACCCTAATCTTTGACTGAACCAGGAAGGGAGTGGATCTTCTCCATTGGTATGAGGCTCTTTCGCCTTTGATACTCTTAGATGCCAAAATCCCCAAAAGTTTTTTAATTTAAAAATCCAGTAGGCCTCTCTGTTATTCAGTTTCCCAATCCCTAATGTGAACTGCAACCTGTTCACTTACAGATCGGATTGGGGAGCTGAATAACAGAGTTGTTGGATTTTTACATTTTTATGAGGAGGGAGCAGTAGCCCTGTGATTGTTCCACACGTGGCAAATACAAAATACAACGCAAGGTAAAAATTGTCATTACATACCAAATATAGGTGTCAGAAATCTTGCCTCCTCAACGCGCGTTGAGGAGGCAAGATTTCTGACACCTATATTTGGTATGTAATGACAATTTTTACCTTGCGTTGTATTTTTAGTATAGCAGTAGTTATTGAGATTCATACAGTCATGTAATGTTTGGTTTATGGGCGGTGAGCTATTTTGGAAAAATACATAGCGTATTATGAGTATGTAATTGATATGGCAATAGGTGTCAGTTTTGTATTACTGGATGTACCTGCACTTTAGGTTCTATTTGACATGTTTTTAGAATTGACATTAATAAAATTGGAAGTTTATATGAAGAATTAATACTCCTTTGATTTTGTGATAATTATAATATTTTGGGAGTAGTTCAGTCACTTAGATGTTATACCTTGGTGAACTGAAAATTGTGAATTTGACAATTTTACATATTTGACAAATAATTCTAAATAAAATTAGCAAATTCTCTACTTAGACCATGTGTGTCATGTATAAAATTAAAAAGACTAAGGGAATCTGTAAAAGTAAAGGAGAGATGTTCACAGACTGAGTACAGTGTAAGTGAAGAAATAAACTTGCAGTGATTTAAATTAGCACTATTGATGTTGGCAACAATACAGAATGTGATAGGAATTCAATTATGCAAAGCACACGGATAACACATGCTTCTCTGAGCACTAACTCGAAAAATGTAGGAAAGATCTCATACAATATAAAGGTTTAGGAATCTACTGCTTACCCATACTGATAGGGCTTGCTGAGTGAAAATCTCCGTGAATATTGTCTGTTTATACCCTTCCTGACAACATCAGATAGTGCGAAGATCTCTTCTAGTGAAGATGGATGTATCCTCCTTGGTCACGTTGTATTGCTATCAGACCTGTGTCATAGAGTTTGACAAGGGCTGGCCCCAGGAAGATTTTATAAATAGCTTGAGATCAGTTCTGACAATTAATATAAGGATCTGTCAGCTTGATATTCTGGTTTACAGTTTTTATGTTGCCATTGTACCGCTGTAGATGAAAAGCTGTGAAGGAGAAGTAGCATGAGTGGCTTACTCTCCCCATCCATAACCCTCAAGACTGCACACTGAAAAAGCTTTTCTGGAAATTTCTACTGCACAATGACAGCTGAGGTAAAGTGCTGAAAATCAAAATTCTAATATGATTACTTAGATTTTCTATTCTTTTGTAGACTGGATCTAAATAGGAACACGAAATGATAACCTGCCATGGAAGTTTACATGCACATCGTCTACAGTGCAGCGGCGGTGCAGTGTAATTACAGTTTCCTCTCCCATTCACGTGAACAGGACAACCAGCTGTAAATTACATGGCATCAGCACTACAAGGTAGACAGTGTACATGTAAACATTAAAGGGGCAAAGAGCAGCGGTCCCTTCAAACAGCTGAATGGCAGGACTGCCAGGAGTTAGACCCCCACAGATCTGATATTGATCACCTTTTCTAAGGATAGGTCATCAATAACATGGCCAATTGCCCAGGGCCCCCAACTCCAAAGGAGGTCTCAATAATGCCTCTGCATTTTAAAATCAGCCTCATGTGTATTTTTATTTATGAGACTGCCAATTTAAAAAATGAGAGAGGGATAGGCTTTTCTAAGGAGTACCAGGCTACTTGTGGGCTCAATGCTGCTGTGCTGCTTCAGTAAAGACTAAAGTATATCTTCTGTCTTTTGCATCCTGTTGGAAATCATTGCAGTTCAGGTAATGTGATAGATCCTACAGTAGGATCTCAAGAAGCCAAATAATTCAGCAGAGTGTACAATAATAAATATGTCATGGGATGCAGAGGTTGTGAATAGTAATGATGATGTTCCTAACCCTACATCATACCTCCCAACTTTAGAAAACAAGGGAGAGGGACACTATGTGTGAAAAGCGAAGCGTGTCGAAACTAATTTTGCCACACTAGGCCATGCCTCTAATAGCATAACTAAACACGTAATCCCAACAAGTCCCCTATATGCCCCCACATAGTAATTATTCCCCCTTTATGCCCCCACACAGTAGTTATGCCAGCATTGTGCCCACTTCACAGATTAGGCCCAGATATGTGCTCCCTTCACAGTAGCTATGCCTACATATGTGCCCCCTCGCGGTAGCAATGCCCAGATATGTGCCCCCTCACAGTAGTTATACCCAGATATCGGCCCTCTCACAGTAGTTATGTCCAGATATGTCCAGTTTTTTTCCATGTGGGTGCAATCAGTTTTCATGCGTTTTTCACGCATGTGAAAAAAACCTGAAGGTTTACAAACAACATTTCCTAGCAACCTTCATTGAAAAACGCATTGCATCTGGACTGCACTGGATTACATCCAGAGGGAATGCGTTTTTTTCACTGAAGCCCCATTCACATCTATGGGGCCAGGGCTGCGTGAAAAACCCAGAATATAGAACTTGCTGCGATTCTCACCCAGCGCAGAACTTATGCGTGAAAAACAATGCTCATGTACACAGACCCATTGAAATGAATGAGTCAGGATTCAGTGCGGGTCCTATGTGTTCACTTCATGCATCTCACCTGCACGGAAAACTCGCTCTTGTGAAAGGGGCCTTATTCATGGCGGTCTAGAAAACTGATCTACAAAGACATCAATAATTGTGATATGGGCATTGAAATAAGCAAAATCCAGGGAGTTATTCTGATTGCCTGATTGGAGTCGGGAAGGAATTTTTTTCCCCCCAAAGTGAGCGAAATTGACTTCTACCTCACAGGGGTCTTTGCCTTCCTCTGGATCAACTTGCAGGATAACAGGCCGAACTGGATGGACAGATGTCTTTTTTCATCCTTATAAACTATATAAACTATGCTACTATGTAATAGACAGTGGGGAGCACCATTTTTGTTTCAAGCTAACAGGGCACCCTTCTTTGTCTGCAGAACTCCTCTGCATCTGCACATATCAAACATATACAATAGCATGTATGCTCCTGGTTTGTGTAGTGTATAACATGGTATATTAGTACCAGTCACAGGTGGTAATGAGGCGCAATGTCTACCACAGCTCACCATAGGATGTGGTTCATTTAGAGGTATTAACTGGTGCTGCAAATCTATGATGTCCACGAAGCAGAAGAAAAGTCCAGAGGTGGCCCACAACCCTACAATCAGGTTTTTCAAGCCAATACCTGACATCCTCACAATCAGCACTGTAGTGCCAGACACCAGTCTACAGATGCAAGTGGAAGGCCCCATAACACTTGAAAGGGAGCTGAGCTGCAGTACCCTGGGACAGCTAATACACAGTGTATGAAGATTTTTGCCTCCAGCTCCATACACCGTATGGTTTCCAGTGCTGCACTTTGTTTATTTTCTGCACTCAAATCCTATAGATTTTACAACTCTTTATGAAGACAGGATAACCCTCCCTGTACCATTCCCCCTATTATCATGCAGCATTTGCTATGTTATATACAGGTTTTATTTGTTTTTCCTTTTGTTGTTTATTCTGGCTAACTTTGGTTTTCCAAAAAAATGAATCATTTGCTGTGTGGAGACAAATCTTTAGATGTTTTAATGCTTTTTTCACCTTCATTGCTGACATACAAACATCCCTTCAGCTGTGTAATGTGCATCTCCTCCATACAACAGCCAGATTTAGTTTTCAGTGCCACAAGAGATTACGCCTACACGGGAAAGACCTGAGCAAAGCTGTAGTTTATTAAAGAAAAAGCTATTCAGGAACCATGTAAGTATAGACACCAATGAGAGACACAAGACGATGGACTCAATCCTCTTATACAGAAAGCAAGTGTGGAGGCTCTGCAACGCTATTTGTCATTTATGTAAAAGTACACTATGTCCACTTTCATACAGTAGGAGTTTTTATCAGTATTTGTAAGAAAACAAGGAGTTTAGCCTACAGAGAAAAAAATATAATAGAAATAATGGTGTCTCTTCTATGTTAATGCACTCCTACCAATACAAAATAACGACCAGATCATACTGCCATGTGGACATGATCTGTGGGTGACTATAGTTCTGCCATTCTTAATCTGCTTTGGTCCTATTTTGATATTTTCATGGAAGCAGCAATTTACAGTATGATAAACTTTTATTTTTAAAGGCTGTAGATCATTTCAAAGAAAACAGAAAGGGCTGGA